>CM018076.1:163734500-164262000 GCA_008658365.1 Alca torda | reverse complement strand
CTTGTTTGGGATATTTCTAGTAGGAGGCAATGAAAAGTTCAGGGGTGCTGAAGATAAATCTCTCACAGCAGCATGCAGAATTCAGAATAGAAAGCCCACTTACCAGTTGAATTGACCTCTGTTTGTAAAGCTGGTGTGCATTGTAACACGAAAGAACATTGACTCCACTGACTTTCAATGTAATCACCAGATTCTGACCTCACTTACGTTAACGCAAGTTATCATTAATACTACCATGCCACTCAAACTCATAAATTCTTTATTAAGTATCTACTTTTATAGCATATATTTTTTTCCCTTCTCAAAAACTGCACTTACCTCTGCATATAGACTATCCAATGCCTATCAGGCTATCCTGTAAGTTTCCCACTAATCTGTAGTCAAACCTTTCCCACCAGCTATGCTCTTTCCTATGTTTTAACATAATTGCTGACAGCTATAAGTACCTAGTTTGTTACATAGTCTTTTTATCTGTCTTTGATTCTAAGGTATCCATACCACAGGCAAGTAGCTCTGTTCTTGCAAATAAAACCCAGTGGCTGAAGCATTCTTTCTACTGTGAAGGTGAATCCTACATTTAGTAGCATGTGTTCCACTTCTGGTATTATAAAAAGCTGAAGAAACAGGAGTGAATCACAAAGGTTACTGATGGAAAGACATACTACATTACTGTATTTGTACAACAAATGTGCAAGTTCAATTTCTACTGCACGTTTCTTTATTGCTTTTCTCTCCATAGATTTTTTGAATGCATTTTCACAGGACTGTGGAGAGTTACATCTTAACAGAAAGGAATGTGTAGTTGAAAGCTTTAATTTTTATTGTAATATAAACCTCTGAAAAAAAAAATATACAATCCAGTTTATCTTTGGTAGAGGCTTCTCACACTGTTGTGCAATCAGCATATAATGATATGAGGGAATTCGCAGGCTTTTCAAACAATTTTGGAAGCCAATTTAGATAGACATTAGGAAGTACTCTCTGCTGTAGCTATTCTATTATGCAGAAAAGAATATAACATTTATTGGGTAGGAGAGAAACTAAGCAAGAGGAAGCCTGATTTTGTAGTCTAGTGCCAGAGAGACTATCTTGGGAGGCAGGAGTGCTTGTGTCTGGTATGTTCTTCCAATTTTCCTTATGAATTTTATTCAGTAACTTTTAAATGCAAATGCAAAAGAGTCCTTGAGGAGTAGGAGGATTATTCCCTTAACCGAGAATCTAACATGTACCATACTAAAGAGTTGTTAAAAAGCATGTAAAACACCGAACGGTGTCACAAATGTTCCACTGAAGGTAGGCATAGATTAATGAGTTAGTTACGTTGTGTTTATTCTAACCAGTGAGAGCACAGGAAGTATCATATCTATGCAGACCAGTTTCATGAAGAAAATCAGGAAACCCGTGAAAACTTAGAAGTGGTAGGTTCTAATATTTTGATCTCATGCAGGCCTATAATTGACCTTTCCAAGCTACCCCTAGATAACCTATAAAGCAGCAAGATAAAGTAAATAAGCCAAAAAAAAACCCCACACCAAACCCACAACAACAACAACAAAAAAACCCAAACCCAACCAACCAAACACAACCCACAAACCAAACTGTTGCAGAAAGAGTGGTGCACTTCACTCGCAAGAGAGAAGCAACAATGCATTTTATTGATATAAGACAGTGAATTAACAAAGTTCAATGGTAAATGTCATAGTAGTTTAACAAAATTAAATGGCAAGCTACACTTGATTATTTACTGCATAGAAGGCAGGGTCAATCAAAACTGTTAGGTAGACCCTCCTGTTGCATCATGAGGCTCAGAGAAGGCCCCCTTGCTTTCTAAACTCCTTCTCAGAGAGGAGTCTAGGTGCGGCTGGATCCAGACAGTCCCAGACTTGGTCAGAAGTTTTTGTCTAAAGGATTATATATGTGCAATCAGTCCTTTATATCACTTAGCTAACATTACAAAGGTTCAGCACTCTCATTCCCAACTCACTTACGGAGTATCTGACACAATAAGGAATCTCTCAGCCTCAAGGAGTAACCTTAGAGGCGTCCCTACTCAAGGGGAGATCCTGGCACGCAGCCCATTGCTGTGCAGGAAAGCTCAACGGGCCCTTGGCTGTCCACTATTTATGGAGTAAGATGATTGACTTATAGTCATATTTGCATACCAGCAAGATTTCTGGGTCAGTGCACAAGACAGCCGTTGGCTACTGTGTTGCCATCCATCTCCCCAAAGTCCAACTTAGGCCAGATGCCATGGTGACTGCCACTGGTGGCGATTGCTTAAGCAGCGCTGGGAGTGGAGCATACTGCCACACAAACTGAACCAACCAACCAAACAAAAACCAACACAAACAAAAAACAACCAACAAAACAAAAAAAAAAAAAAGCCAAAACATCAAAACAACCAAACAAAACCCTTCACTTTTTCTTCTCAGACAAGAAGTTTGTCTTCTGTGCCCCAGCTACATAAAGTAGCTAAAGAAAAGAATTTAGACAAATATTTATTTGCACCTGCCTACACCTAAATCTGTAAGCAGTCTCTTTTTCAGTACAGCTGAATCACCTGTGTTCTAAATTTCTTCAGAAAAGTGAGTCAAAGCATGCATAAAATCATTCTGAAAACAAAAATGAAGCGTCATTTTAGTCTTAACCGACAATAAGATAAATAAAAAAAATTATCATGTAAACTACCCCCATTTCTAATTTATTATTTAATCTATTTTCAGAAGTTTGGGTCATTAGAGAGCTCTGACAAGCTTTTAACTGTTAGTAGTCTTTCTCATTTTGCTGTGTTATAGTATATAATAGACTATATGCTCAAGACAAAGATCTCATCCAAATGAGATGCTGAAGGAACTGTGTTGAACCTGGAAAAAGCTGGGTCAGGGGTGGTGTGGTATGTGCGTGTATTTGCCATCTTTATCTGCCTAGTGACTAGTTGTACAGAAGAAAGACCTAAACTCTCCCTGGATTTGCACAGGGGAACGAGAATCATAGAATCATAGAATGGTTTGGGTTGGAAGGGACCTTAAAGATCATCTAGTTCTAACCCACCTGCAGGGTGTTCGCAGGGGCAACTCCCACTAGATCAGGTTCCTCAAAGCCCCATCCAGCCTGGCCTTGAACATTTCCATGGAGCGGACATCCACATCTTCTCTGGGCAATCTGTTCCAGTCTGTCACCACCCTCACAGTAAAGAATTTCTTCCTAATAACTAATCTAAATCTCCCTTCTTTCAGTTTAAAACCATTACCCCTCATCATATCACTCCACTCCCTGATAAAAAGTCCCTCCTCATCTCTCCTAAAGGCCCCCTTTAGGTACTGGAAGGCTGCTATAAGGTCTCCGTGAAGCCTTCTCTTCTCCAGGCTGAACAACCCCAACTTTCTCAGCCTGTCTTCATAGCATAAGTGCTACAGCCCTCTGATCATCTTTGTGGCCCTCCTCTGGACCCATTACAACAGGTCCATGTCCTTTTTATGTTGGATACTCCAAAGCTGGACACATTACTCCACGTTGGGTCATGAGAAGAGGGAGTTCTCATGAGTTGAAACAAGAGGAATTCTGATCAGTTATAAGAAAAGAATTCCTCTCTTGAAGGCAGTCAAATTCTGGAACAGGCTACCAAGAGAAGCTCTTGAATCTCCATCCTTGGAGATATTTAGAATTTGACTGGTTAAGGACTTTTTTCCCTTCTACTTTGAGCAGGACTTTGGACTAGACGACCCCTAAAGGTTCCTTCCAACTTAAATTGTTCTATGATTATATGGTTATGTAATTAAGTGGTAGTAGAACTGAAATTTTGCGATTTTAAATTACAAAATTAAACTGTACATTTTAAATATTGTAATGAACTATCACTTACCTGGTCAGTTCTGCAAATTTGATATGAGGTGAAGACAGAAAAAGACAAAAGAAAATGGGGAAGCTACAAGATAAAAGCAAACACACATGCACAGAGACACAAATAAAACAAACAAACAAACATTACATTACTGGAGTGAGGAACCTTTAATACATCTGGTTCTATACATTTTTTCACATAATTTCTGAGAAACCAGGAAAAGCATAAAGGAAAGCTTTCTGTTTCCTTCTTTTTCCCAAAAAACAATGTAAGGGCTGGTAATATTTTATCTAATCCTTGAACTTTCCCAAGCTTCTGCCCTCCTCATGGTTTCCTACAGTTTTACTCCATTAAGAGATAGCTCCTTTTATAGCTTGGCTCCCAGATACACTGGCATTGACACTCTGGAAAGTGCACTTCACAGACTGTCTTCAATGACCAAGAGAGACATTAGGCCTATCATTACACATTTACTGAAAAGTAGTAGCTACCTGTGCTGAACTTCTGTACTTTCCTAACAGAATGTTTTTGCATTCATATGAGCAAGCTCTCTGATAGGATGCATAAGCACATACTGGTTAAGTTGAGACTTAGCAGCAGACATATCAGTCCTCATTCATTGTAGTGTAAAATTTTGCTCAATTTATTCCTCAGCATGCATTTTCTCTATTAAAGGTATTGATTCTGCCACCACTGTCTTACAAATATCCTGCTGATGCTTCTAACAACAAAAAGCATCTGGCCAGAGAAAACAACCTCCCACCATTATTTTTGACAAGCTTTCTTTCATTTCACCAAATGAGTGAACTGAGTCAAACATTAACTCAATTTGAATCCCATACCGACAAAAGACAATTATAAAATAGCTTTTTTTCATAAGTAGAAAATAAAATAAAAAATCCTGTGAATATGAAAACTGGTTTCTCCTGGCATTTTTGTAATACAATGTATTAAGTATTAAGTATTAAGGACATTTTTAAAAGCTTGAACAGGGGCAAGTCTCCATTTTATTCAGCTATAGGGGGGAGAAACTCAAGCAGAGAATTATTATCCTGGAGAAATTCTAGCCTAATTACTGCAATCTGTGAATGGATTTAATCATAGAATCATAGAATGGTTCGGGTTGGAAGGGAGCTTAAAGATCATCTAGTTCCAAACCCCCTGCCATGGGCAGGGACAACTCCCACTAGACCAGGTTGCTCAAAGCCCCATCCAGCCTCGCCTTGAACACTTTCAGGGACAATGTTTTCTTGTTTCAAAAGATGGGATGAAACTAATCTGGGCTTGTGAATTGTAGTATAAATTTAGTATATCCAGGGTTTGAGATCCCAAACAAAATACTAGAAAACAAAAAAGCTCTCTCATCAGTTCCCTACCAGACAGCACTACCCTCCTTGCAAGTACTTGAAAACTGCATCTAAATAGAATATTGAGCTTTAGTCCCAGACAGCAACTAAGCCCCATACACCCACTGGCTCATTCCCCCCGCAGCTGGATGGGTGAGAAAACTTGTGCATTTAGATAACGACACTTTAATATGTAAAGCAAAAGCTGTGCGTGTAAGCAAAATATGGCATTCATTCACTACTTCCCATTGTCAGGCAGATGTTCGTCCATCTCCAGGAAAGCAGGGCTCCATCATGTGTAACGGTTACTTGGGAAAACAAACCCCATAACCCCAAATGTCCCCACTTCCTTCTTCTTTCCTTAGTTTTTGTTGATAAGCATGGCATCATATGGTATGGGGTATTCCTTGGGTCAGTTGGGGTCAGCTGTCGCAGCTGTGTCCCCTCCCAACCTCTTGTGCATCCCCAGCCTGCTCACTGGTGACACAGTGTGAGGAGCAGAAAAAGCCTTGACTCTGTAAGCACTGCTCAGCAATAACTAGAACATCCCTTTATTATCGACATTGTTTTCAGCGCAAATCCAAATAAGCTACTAGGAAGAAAATTAACTCTATCTCAGCCAAAACCAGCACACAGAGAAAACCTAATCTGATAAAATAAGGGGATCATTAGTTAAATGTATCACAATAAAAAGGACTTTGTAAGCAAATAGGGTAAAATACTTCTGTAACCACATTTTTTTCTTATTAATAAAAAGAGACAGAAAATATTTGGTAGTATCTGCCAATTTCACTGATGGCCATTTTTCTGGACAATCATGCTGCACAAAGTTGTCTTGGAGACATCTGTTCCACTGGGTGCTGGAGCCCTAAATGACCTGCATTTCATAACATAAAAGATGAATTCCATTATATACCTCATGGAGCTCCAGAAAGACATACCTAAATAGCAGAAGAGTCCCCTATGTCTTTGCAGTTTTTCCTGATCATGCCAAGATGTGTTAAAACTTGTCCTAGTTTATTGACTCAGGTATCAAATAGTAGATGCCTAGATTCTCTACTTCAGTTTGTCCATTACTGTCTCTGCAGTTCTCAACTCTGTCTCACCTGAAAGTTTCTGGCAGATTCGTCAGCATGCTGTCTCTTAACATTCCCATAACAAGGGGAGACAAGAACAACTGGGACCCATGAAGAATCTTGGTTCCCTGAAAATAATTTCATCTGCAAGATCAAAACTCATTTTCCTCTGGTAACCTCTTTGGAAGAGCTACTGCTGAAAACTTAAGCTTGTATACAGTAACTTTAAGTAATGGGTATCATTAGGGGAATTGAAGTAGGTCAGTTTGCCAGCAAAGCTCTCTGTACCAATACTTTTCTAGTTTCATCACCAAATGGACTGGAGAGCAGAAATGGATTTTGTGAGATTTCATTTCCCATTCTGATCTTCTGGCTGCGAGCTTTACATGTACGCTTTCAAAATAAATGCGAAGCATTATGCATTGACAGTGTTAGATGGTTGAAGTAGCTCCAAATTTGTCTTGCAGAAAGACTAGGCAAGCAATTTCTAAATAAAGTGTTGAAGAAGGAATAAGTTTCTAGCTTGTTGGCAGATAGGATACTGCTAAATCAAGCAACATCTGCAATCAGTTCACATATAAATTATAAAAAAGAGACACACACACAGGTGACACAAGTTGAAATTTAAAGCTAAATGAAATGAAACACGGATGCTGAGTCAACCAGTCTCCTAGGTACATCTGGGAAGAGAACACACCCGGAAGTGGTGATTTTTGATTAAAAAAAAAAAAAAAATATTGCATGCAGGACCTGTTAAGGGCAGAGAAAAGTGATCCAAAGAAAAGTCATGTGCTAAACAATATTGAATAGATGCTTCAGAGGACTTGGATCTGAGCCTTAATGAGGTCAAAAAGATATAGATAGAAATTGTGTAAAAATGTGCTCTATTATTATATAATTTATTGCTTATTTTTATGATGGATGATGTATTTTATGCCTACTTCAAATCTTGAAAGAGTTTGACTTTAGACCGAGTGTAGTTTTGAAAGTAGCATTGTACAGAAGGGATTTCAGATGTCCACAGTGACTCAGGGAGCCATGGACAGCTGAGACACATGTCCTTTTAATATAAAGGGGATAGAGATAGTGTGCCATGAAACATGTAAGCAAGGCCATGAAGAAGAAATAATCCTGCATTATATTTAAGAGTGTATCTGTCTAGTGGTTTTTCGACCCAAACCAGCAACCTCTTTCTTGTAGATCAGAAGGTGCTGATCAGGAAAAATTTGGAAGTTATCATAGAATCATAAAATGGTTAGAGTTGGAAGGGATCTTAGAGATCATCTAGTTCCAGCCTCCTTGCCATGGGCAGGGACACCTTCCCCTAGACCAGGTTACTCAAAGCCCCATCCAACCTGGCCTTGAACACTTTGAGGGATGGGGCAACCTGATCCAGCCTTTTGCCACCTTTAAAGAATTTATCTGGTTACACGCACAGACAAAATGATACGTAATTTCAGCAGCTTGTTTCACTTCAAAAGACCTCCTGAGGAAGTGAGCAAACATATGTGTTTAGGGTCAGATCCCACCTCAGACACTTTATGCCATTCTGGCAATGCAAAGCAGATGGAAAGGATTGGTTGTAGGTGTAGATCTTTGAGTGACGTTAGTTTTTTTTCCTTCTGTGCCATTTCCTTCATCCTCCTTCTCCCTTAGGATAAGAGCCTAAACATGGAAACCTGGAGCTTGACTTCAAGTCTTGAGTACTGCACAGCCAGAAGTGTCCAGACCCTGAGAGGACACCAGCATATCAGATCCAACAGGAGAATGACTGCTTCATACATGAACAAGTGTAAAAGAGAGAGAAAAATTAAAAGAAAAGGAATCTTTTAATTTGAACCTTTATCCACAAATGACCTACACTGGGATTATCCCCTGTAACATAAGGGGTGAATAAGTTGAATAAGAAAAAAATAATCTTCACTAGCTGTGCTGAGTTACACTTACTCTTCTCCTCAACTATCCAGGAACTCAGACCAATATTCTTGCATCCTTTAAATCCCATTTTGAGTCTGTTCACATTGTAGAGGCCTTGAGGATGGTCCATGTTGAGGTCAATTTTGTTTACAGTACATTTTAGAATGATGACAAATATAGAAGCCATGAGAAGACAAATTTGCTTGGAACCCATAAGCCTGTACACATTAATGCTAAATCTGTACAGTTTTATGCTAATGCTTTATGTTGGTGAGGACTGAACACTGCATAAACTGTTGCCTGGGCAACAAGCATGAGCAAAAAGAAAGAATGAAGAAAAGAGTTCCTGCACTTTGATAAAGTTCCCTGACATAGTTTTCTTCTCCTTAATCTCTAAACTCAGAGCATAGGCCTGAATCCAAAGCATGTGAGCAGAGTCTGATTTATTTGCTTACTTTCAAATGGCTGAATCTTTGATAGGAGCACTACTGGAATAGATAGTGTATTCTCTTGAAATTTAGATTTAGAGAAAGTTTGGTGAGTGATATTCATGCATATTGAAAAAAAAAAAAAACAAAACAACCTGTTTTGCTGTGACTCTCTGATTAATCTTCCTATGCCTCAGTGTTGCTTGAACAAAATGATGACGTTCATACTACCTCTTTTCTGCAAGATATCTCAACAGAAGTGTGAAGCCTCCTTCAGCCAATTGTCAGTCTTTCTGTGTGGTAACCTCTCTCTTCTGAATTCAACTAATTAATTGCTATACTCATACTTTGATAACATATCTATCGAAAATGCTGCAATTTGAGATCATATTAAAAAAAAAAAAAGTATCTCAAAGCACTTGATATACTTTTCTTTATACAGCTTTGCAACAAATAGTAGAAACAGTATCAGTTCAATTCCCTAGAATATTGAGAACATTATACCATTCCCTTTTCCCTCATTATGGAAGATTTAGAACAGGATTTGCGTTAACTTAAGTCTCTAAATGTTATGGGTTGGATTCAGCTTGAGACTGCAGGCTTTTAAATTTAGTCATGGGATTCAGTTTGCTCGTGCTGGCAGCTCACTGATTTAGAGAGCTATTCGTCTGACCAACTGTAGATATCTACCTTAAAGTGAGATATCCGATTCCAACACCGTTAACTTGAGGGTAGTTTCTCATAGGCAAACATCAGTATCAAATGTCCCTGGAAACTCCTTAGGGTATCTGAGACATCTCCATGATGCTGGATCTGCAGCTAACCTCTGCCTTACCAGGTTGGTAGCTGGAGCTCAGGCAAGGTAGTGTACTATCTCAAATTGCACTAGAAACAAAGGCAAATTAGGAAATTTTGACAATTCAACCAAGCCCTACTATTGTGATGGAAGCTTAAATACCTACATGCAGACACTTACAGTTAGACATTTGGAGTCTGGAGCCTGAGCTCATCTTAAATATTTATGACATTCTTGCTAAAAACTTCCTGTACTTGCTCTGCAACTTTTCCTGGCAACCCATTAACCAATAAATATTATTTGGAGCTTTACTTGTTTGTTTATTTGTTTTGTTCTTTTTATTCTCAATCTGATTTGCAAGGCAATTAACTTTTTTATTTCTCCCACGTATTAAGAACATGGATTTAAAGTTAAAAAAATCTAGATTCATGTTTTGAATTGAGGTACTATTTTCCTGCACTAATAAACAACCAGCATGGAACAATCACATAAATAAATATCTGTAGACAAGTCCAAATCATATTTGCTAAGTTTCAAGTTAATGGCATGTATTTTTAGTTTTTCCTCATACTCATTTTTGTTGTAGCTCCATGTAATTGTTTCACTTGCATCCACAGTCCTAGATGTCATACGCATTTCACAATCCTGGTATGGCTAGTAAGAGTTTTCGTATCAAGTCTGACTAGAAGGTAAATACTCCCCTGGCTGTAAAGGAGATTATAAGACTGTTTAATCATTTGACCTGTATAGGCTCAGCATATTACTCCAAGCCCAGAAGCACTTCTGTTGCATGCCTCCTTTTGCTAGTCTCTACTCAAGCACTGCAATGTTATTTATTTTGAGAGAAAAACACTGACAGGTCTACAAATTGTTCAAGGAGTAGAGTAGGTAGATCTGACTGTGAGCTGCAACAGAACTTGGTGGCCCTTCTCACCCCCCTTTAGCTGTCTTGTAGCTACTTGTTCCTGCTGGCTTCCTTGCATCAGAGGTGGTTATTGTGAGACTGCAGAATGAATCAGATGAGCCAAAAATTAACAGAAGGTAATGAAAAAACCTTCACAAAAGCAAAGTGATTATTTTTTAAATCTTCCCGTCTAGACTTTCAAGAATCAGTGCAAAGAAGGGCAAAGGAATACATGGGCAATGGAATAAATAGGAGACATGGCTACCTCTTTTGATACGGTCTATTTGTGGATTAGAGTACATAAAACTGCATCCCAAATTTCAGATACCTGAGACAGCTATACTTTGTTCAGAAGTATACTGCTCTGTGTTATGTACCTCCTCTGTGACATATTCTATGACACTAATGTTTGCCCTTGTTGTTTGCTAGCATTTCTCCTCTTTTTTTGCAAATCTTGCATATTGCCTTAGAAATACTTTTTCACTTAAAGAAATCACCACATAGAAATTTAAGTATTTTAGTCACTTGTTCTAAAATAAGTGTTCAAAAAATTACTTTTTTTTCTTTTACTGAACTTATACTTACATAATGGGTTTGGTTTTGTTGGATATTTAACAAGTTGTTATATTTATTAAGTTTATTTATCCTCCTCTGTGTGTTTGTGTTCTTCAGTTTTCGTGTTTCCCATTTGCCATGACAATTTTTTCCCATCAGAAACAGTACTTGAAAGCTTGTTTCAGAGAAAGGCTCTAAGTTCCAGACAGCCTTCTACATTTGGTAAGACAAAAACTTTTATTCTGAAAAGTACTTCTGTTTTCCAGTTCAAATCAATGAATGTTTTTGAAAACCAATTAAAACATAATACTAGTTTATATACAAAATGTCTGTAGTCTATTAAATGGTTGATAGTACCAGCAGTCTTTTAAGAATGTATTTGGGAATTTACAAAGTAAGTTAACAGCCGCATTAGCATGAATGAATGCTCATTTCCCCTAAGGAACATCTCTGAAATGTGCATCACTGTTTTCATTAATCTCTTCAATTTGTTGTAATAAATCTGTTTGGAGCTCATTATTGTAGCCTAAAGTGTCTATGTGGGTATGTACAATAGAGTTGCAAAAGAAAATTTATTATTTTATTTTTTAATTTGTTTTTTCTCTCTCTTTGTTGTTGTTGTCATCGTTGTTGTTTTGGCTACTGTACAAAGAACAAAATAGGCTAACTCCTCTGAAATTTGCTTTCAGGCTTTTCTTAGGGAATGAGAAAAATAAAAGCAAGTAAAATCTATGCATAGTATTTCACAGAAGTGTCATTCAAATACACATATACTGTGTGGAAAATCCACTATAAATATCTACACCACAGTAGTTTTCAGACCCTTTGTTTAAGCCAACTAGTCCAGATTCTTACAGAATCTTACATAGGCTTGTTGCTAATATGTTGGCATAAAGCTGGTTTAAGTAGGCTCTAGAGAATTCTACAGACATGGAGATATTATTAGGTTTCAGAGTTTGCAAGTCTCAGTTAAGTAAGAATGGATGAGGTACTTGTATAAGAAGGCAAACAGGTATTTTGGGGTCCATTAATTGTAGAAAGCTAATTAGAGCCATGGCAGCAGAGCAGACTCAGGGAAGCTTCAAGTTTAAACAGAACCAGAATGATCTGAAACAGAAGATTCAAAACCTAAATAAGCTCACAAGTGATATCTCTGCCTAGGTTCTTGTTTGACTGTAACTCAGCCTTACATTAAGACCTAAACCAAGACAGAGACAAAAGGATAGTACATCAGAAAATGGTAAGTAATAACAAAATCCTTCATTTTATTAGGCCAAATTTTGAAGCCCTTATTTATAATACTAAATATTTGTTGTTAACTTATGGTCCATAATATACAGTAGAACGTGACTTCCTGTGAGACTAAATGGTCTGTCCCAGAAGACCAGAAAATATTTTAAAAAAATATTAATTTATGCGTGCTTTGTTTCAAAAAATAACATAATTATGCCATTCCTATGAAAAGTTTGATGTAATGATGAAGAACAACATATATTCATAAGCATGCATGACTTTATGTGCCACAGTTTGTGAGTTTATTGATTACCTGAAAAAAAAAAAAATACACTGTGGTTTCCAAAATATAACCCTTGGACCTTTTGGAAACAGTGTTACAATAATATGCATAAGAAAGTAAATTTGAAAAGACAGAGATGGGAAACCAGTTAGAATCTTTTGGTACAAGATATATGGTTGTCAAGGTAATTTCGACTGTATTTCTATTATTTTAATTTTATTTTATGTAAATCAACGTTTGGTGATCTCAAATATGGTACAACATTTTTTACTTTATCAACTCTTCATTCTTTTGTTTTCATTTCTGTTATTGACCTATAATAACAAATTTATCCGCAGTACAAATCTTTCCTTTCAAGTTGTGAATCTTATGCTATCTTTGCCATATGGAAATATTTATTTTCCAAGAAATATGTAAATTAAGTTACATACTAGAGAAAAACTATGTAAGTTAGCATATGTTGGTCTCCTGCTTCCTAGAATTCCTTATTTTTTTCCCCCCTCTAAGCCACATCTTCAGATGCAACTCTTAATCAGGCATTTTTTAAGTTATTTTTGGCCATTTTCTTATTCTATGTTTAGGAGTTGTACGCTTTATCACACCTGCACTGGGATTTTTTTTTTTTTTTTTTTTTTAATTCAAAAAGCAATAGGAAATAACTCCAAGTCTGTGAATTAGTTTGAACATACTCTTAATTCTGTGACTCTCATACAGGCCAAATAAACTGTATTTGTGTTATTATCATAAAATATTTGTGGTATATTCATTTTCAAAATGACACTAGAAAACTTTCAAAAGGATAAAAACATCTTCTATCCTCCACGTCTTTTCCAGTCTTCTGACTGGGAAACAAGAGTTGGGGTGGGTTTTTGTTTATTTGTTTTGTTGTTTTTTTTTGTTTGGTTGGTTTTTTTTTTTACTTTTCAGTGTACAGAAAGAGAAGCATCACCATGGCAGGGTAATGATTATTCCAGTTGTGGGTTTTCAATATTACTGTCATGGTTTCATCTGGGATAGAGCTGACTTCCTTACTAAGAGCTGGTATAGTGCTACACTTTGGATTTAGGATGAAATCAGTACTGGTAAAACAGATGGTTTTGGTTGTTGCTAAGCTATCAAGGCCATTTCTGCTCCTCACACTGCCCCACCAGTGAGTAAGCTAGGAGTGCGCAAAAGGTTGGGAGGGGACACAGCAGGGACAGCTGATCCCAGCTGACCAGAGGGATATACCATGCCATATGACGTCATGCTTAGTATATAAAGCTGGAGGAAGAAGAAGGAAAGGGGGAGATGTTTGGAATTATGGCATTTTTCCTCCCAAGTAACTGTTAGGTATGATGGAGTCCTGCTTTCCTGGAGATGGCTGAACACCTGCCTACGGGAAGTCGTGAATGAATAACTTGTTTTGCTTTGCTTGCGTGCATAGCTTTCACTTTACTTACTAAACTGTCTTTATCTCAACCCATCCATTAACAGGTAGACAGTACAGGCTGCCTATTTCTCCGTGGGTATTCTGGCAGAGTTCACCTTCAGAGATGAGGTGGCCCTGGGTAAAGCCAGTGATTCAAGGCCAGTTAGTATCTTCCCTGGAAGCATGAAAACGCAGCTCAGGACAGCAGTGATACCCACCTACAGGATGTCCAGCTCCTGGAAGCCAGAATGACAATAGGACCAATGTTATGAATTAATCCCAAGAGCCTAATGTCTTTCATTCAATTCTGTATCTGGTGTGAGTGTCTGCAGCTATATGTATGTGGAATATACTTTTTCATTATTTTGTCTTGATAAGATGCTCATTTTTTGTTTTGTTTAATGAGCATAAGGCTATCTATACCACTGAAAAATCATTTGAATTTATGGCAAAGTGAAGGGAAGGATACTACTTTTTGCTGGCTTCACACTGTCTTTTAAACACAGTGTAAATGCTACATTTGCCAGCTTTGTTTTCTGCTTAAAATCTTAAAACAGAACTACGCAAAATGACTGGAATTGATTCTGCAGGAACTGTAGAAATGGAAATAAAAGGGTGAAAAAAGTAGAGTAACCTTCTAGTGCTGTTAGTTAGTTTAGACTGCATACTTTAACAAAGCTGTTTTCCTTTCTTGTCCTTATTACAATTGTTTTCCTCTGTTGCTTTTCTCTTCGTTTCTGGATTTGAAAATCTCTTTGTTGTTGTCTTTTGTTGTAAACTCACTGTTCTTCCAGCAGACAACTGACATTAATATCAACATTGCACCATTTTGGGCATCACAATTCTGGAGATAAAGGAGTATCAAAAGGAATTGCCAGTGGCCCTGTACATATACCAACTTTGTATAGAGTATTTTGATTATAAATAAACCACTTCTGCTCTGTACTAATCTGATCAGAAAAAAAAAAAACAATCTACATTTTTGAACTGTAATAGTTTAATGGATGTCAAATATATTTTATTATCGTGATTAAAGATAGTGAACCTTGAAGGCTTAATACTGTACAAACTTCTAATAATTTTCTTTAAATTTTGCTTTGGGGTTTCACTGTTGTTTTCAGTATTATTATCAGTGGTCCAGTCCTTGAGAACTTTTGGGACATTTATCAGGTCCAATTCTATTTTGTTCCTAGTGAAGAGAGGTACTTGCTTTAGTGGTAAAATTATAAATATTTAAGATTTGAGAGATCTGGCTAAGAAGTTTATCCTAACTGAAAGAACATACGTTTCAACTAGAAGCTAACAGTCGGTGATGGTTTCCCACTCCCCACTTCTGAGTTAATATTATACTGATTGTGCCACTCCTATAGCCTCCACCAAGAGCCATATTGGCACATTATTTACTGTTTCATTCCTTCTTAGTAGTGTGGCAGTTAGCAAGCTACCTAAGGAGTCCATTCCTCCCTGGGATGGATGCTTGGCTTTGTTAACTCTGAAATGATTGCTTTTCCTCACTTCTTTTTCTTTTTTTTTTCTTTATTTTTTCTGAAATAGTATATAGGTTGGGTCTCTGTAATCACTCAACAAAGAACAATGTTTTTTTCACTATGATCATAGTTAATATAGCTTCCATTGGACTTGTCCTAAACTGTACTTGCATTATTACATACTTGGAGTCTTCAGATCTCTGACATTGCCTTATGAAGAGCATATTCATGGGTACAGTTTAAAATACTCAATTTTAAAATCTAATTATTTCAGTGATTTTTCATTTCCTCTCCTTCCAGTAGAGATTCTTGTATTCACATTAATTAATTATACTTGTCTTACTGAAAGGCATGTCTCACAGAGAATAAAACATTCTGTTCTTAAATATAGTTATTGGAATATAAAAACAATCAATAATTTGTGATTTTGCATTCTGTTCACATACCTTTAGTTTTATTTCTTTAATTCATATTTATTCACTTTTTAAATTCTAACAAGCCTCCTTTTATGAAAGACACAAAGAGCCAGAGACAAAGAAATAAAATACCCACTTCAAAAACTACCTGTGATATTTTTAGGCAAAATAAAGCCTTTAAAGTTTGAATAGATAACGATTTTTCATACATACCAGCAAAATAGTTTGCAAGCTACAGTGAAAAGAGAGTATTTGGGATATATCTTGTAAATGATAGCTTTATGTAGATAAGGTAATTTACAACCTTTGAGATTATTTTCTTCATTTCAAGCAGATCAATAGGTTTACTTGGATTACTACACAGAATTTATGCTGAAAGCATGGCAATTACAGTACTTAACATTCAATTTATCAAATTCTGTTCACCTTTTTGTAAGAAGTTCCATTGAGAAAGGACTGCCTACATGAAGAAAGCAAGGCTGGGCTTCTCTGTAAAAATAAAACACAGTATATGGATAACTGGCTGCCAATGCTACCATCTTACACTTAATTAACATTGTAGTTTCTTTTAGACACATTTACAAAGATTTTCTTTTCTCCTTTATTAAAATTGACTGATCTTACTTAAACTAGATATCTTAGAAGTAAAGTGAGCAGTAGATATCGTCTTAGTGCTTGCTGCTGCTGCAGCTACTGCTGCAGCTCTGGCTTTTAGGCAGCAGAACATCTTGGAGGCTGCACAGAACTTGATATGGGCACCATAAGATGAACTGTGAATGAATCACTAAATGGGCTTTTGGTCAGTGATATTCAGGGAGATATTCAGTGAGGGAAGGGTGGGGCCAGACTTCAGCAAGGGCTTTGTAAAAAACATTTAAAGTAAACTAGAAAAACACAAGGCATCTTCTTAGAAACTGTGAAGCACAATAACAATTAAATTGCACACATTAACTTCTTACTCTTCTTGTTTTGTGAAGTTTTCACTTTCAGACATGAAGATGGAACTCTGTACCTGGAAGCTTGTCTATTCTTTCCAACAACATGACCTCATTAACAGATGTTTCCATCTCTTATTACCTGAAAAAATCACAGATAGAAAACTACTAATTAAAAAAGAATACCAGTGAAAAAATGAGTGCAGACACATAATCAGAAAATAAAGGGGAGGGGAGAAAAGCATTAATACTAATAATGGCACAGGAAGCCATCTTGTCACCATAATGGATATAATGATAATTTTCTTTATTTGGTCACAGATTTATGTTTCTTATGTTTCTGATGTTACTCATAATCTCAAAGCTTATATTCATTATATTATTATTCCTCTCTTCTGTTTTCTCAGCTATGTCCAGTCTTGCTTTACATGTCTCAAAAAGATAGAATTCAAGTAACTTATTCTCCTAGAGAGGAAAGTCTCTGTGAGGTCAAATGGAAGGAATGGAAAGGATGTTCACTTATTAACTAGATGTCTTCTGGCGTAGCTGATATAGGAACATTGTTCAGGCAGTTAATTGTTACAGAAATTAAAATTCTTTGAGTTCCATGTACTGTAATCAGTCCAAATTGCAGATTTAAAACTTCCTTCCACATTCCATCTGCAAGGCTAAACTGGTACCTTTCATCTGTCATAGAGAGATGCTTCTTATTAATGATACACAAAAGCATTTATAAAAATATAAGACATTATTATCTCATAGTCCATTTTCAGCCCCTAAGTTGATGCAATATCCCTAGAGCAGCAAAGAAGAATCAATATATTTTTTACAAACAAAACGGAAGAAAAATATGGATAAATAAGGACCAACACAGCATTTTTATATAACAGTAATGCATTAAGAATACTTTTGTAAAATAACTTCTTGTATGCAGCTTTTAGAATTTATATTCCATTCCTTCGACCATCAGCATTTATTAAAAATAGATTCCAACCTTTTCTATATTTACTTGCAACATACCTGCTGTCTTACTCTGGCTGACATTAATATTATAAATATTTGTTTCTTAGTTTCCTACTTTACATTTAATTTTTCCAATGATTGTGTTGGATTAGAGTAAGGTCTTTTGTTCTAAGTGCACAATAAACATTGATTTTGTTAATTTATTTATATACTATAATTACCTCTTGCAAAACTGTGTGAAGAGACGTTGGAAAGTAGAGCTATCTATATGACCTATGAATTCAGAGGATCTGAGAAAACAGGGAAGCTCAGAGCACTCCCACTCTTGCAGTTACATTACCCACCCAGGCAGCCGAAATCCCACATCCACTGCACAAGTCAGTGACGAAATGAAATCTGTTTCAATTAGGTAATTGAAAATAACTTACTACACATTCAATCACAATTTTTATAGAACTCTTAAAAGCCTAGCAAAATTCAGTAACCAGTTAATAAAAAAAAATATATATATTAAGCAGAAAATATGACTAAATAGACATACAAAAATAGTATATAAAACTAAATTACTTGAATTAATTTCACCTAAACATATCTCTAATAAAGATATTAATTATATACTACTTATATATACTTACATTGTATACTTACAATAATATACTTAAATTGTAAGAAACCCTAAGTAGGCGTTTCTAGCTTTTACTTTACAGTGCAATTTAGAATATATTCTATGTGATCTAGAGATCACACAAAGAAAGAAAAAGTGACAATTTCTTCTGAGAAAAAAATAAAATGCCACCAAAATTTGGACTATGATGTACAACTAAATGATAGCAGTCTTATACAAACAGATAAACAGTGCAAAGAATTACCATTTATTCATGTATTTTTAAAGAATCCAGAGACTGCACGTCATTAGGTTTAATCACCCTACTTAATTGAGAGCTGGGCAGGATTCTAGTTTTAGGATGTTAATAAAATAGTTATCATTTTTGAGAGTGTTTGTGTCTTTGTTGTTGAAATCCAGAAAAAGAACCAGCACAATCTTGTGCAAAAATCTTTAAAAAAATTTGGAGTTGAGGAAGCCCCAGAAGTTTACAAGACTAGAACAAGTCAACAGTATTATGCTACAGAGAAGAAGGTATAGTCCATTAAAAACAGTATAAGCAGAAACTCTGTAATGATTTGTTATGATATTAACATGCTATTTTAATGTCTTAGAAAGATATACGTTTTTGAAGACAGGTGATTTAAGACATAAGAAATACATCAGTAAAAAAGAAGCTGTCATGAATATTTTTTAAAAGTTTTAAATAATATACTTTCAGAAAACAAAGTCACAGTGTAGACTGACTCTTTAGAGATGTAGTCAACCCGTGATGCATTGCAGGATCTCCCATACTGCTTGCTGAATAAATAAAGATAGTTAATGAACTTGTCAACATCTAATATGTAAACATAATTAAGTCCTATGAACAAAATGTTACCAAACTAAGAAGTTATGTTTAGCTGCATGTCTTAAATTAATGTCTTAATTATCATGGAATGTAACTCTCCCAGAAAATTGTTGTGTTTTGTAAATATAAGCAGGAATGCTTTCAATACAGAAGCCACAGATTAGCATTTGAACACTAGCAATATTGATTATTTCAGTAATATGTTTTGCAAATAGGCTTCAGATATGTAAGGCATTTTTAGAGTTCCAAAAGCTTTATATTTCCAGTGCTTCCTTTTCATTTAACACCATAATAGTGAGAGTAAGACCACATGGCATTTCTGAGATTGGGCAGCATCCAAGAACATTTTATGAAAATCTACATTTGAGTTTGTCTTTTTCACTTCCTCTTTGGTTATGGCACTGACTCATTTGTCCATGGAAATCTGTGGCACAGCCAGGATGTAAATTTATGAAGTTCCACAAATTTTCCCATTTTCAGCCTGCTCACAAGCATGTCCCTTTCCTTTATTATGCTGTAATATTCTCCCTGGATGATTCATAGTGGAATGGCAGAGGGAGGCTCAAATTTCCTTTTTATAAAGGGCATATCTGTTTCTACTAATTTCTACCAGCTCTAATATGGTTGCAATATGTAGGGATTATAGCTACAGTACAATCTAATACAATCAGTGATATTTCTGTAAAGCCCTGAAACTTTGTCATGGTGGCTATTTTGATGCCACTAGTGTCTATGCAACCTCTGAAAGATAGTTTATATATCATTCAATTTAAATTCAGACATCTGTAATTTAGGTGATCAGATTTCAGTTAGCCAAACAAAATGTTTCTATGCTAATCCAAGCAATGTGACAGGGATGACATATAGAATCGTAGAATGGTTTGGGTTGGAAGGGACCTTTAAAGATCCTCCTGCCATGGGCAGGGATATCTTTCGCTAGATCATGTTGTTCAAAACCCCATCCTACCTGACCTTGAATACTTCCAATGAGGAGGCATCCACAACTTCTCTGGGCAACCTGTTCCAGTGTCTCACCTTTCTCATTGTAAAAAGAATCTTCCTTATGTCCAATCTGAATCTAATCTCTTTCAGTTCAAAACCACTGCACCTTTTCCTGTTGCTACAGGCCTTGGTAAAATGCCTATCTCCATCTTGTTTATAAGCCCCTATTATATATTGAAAGGCTGCAATAAGGTCTCCCTGGAGCTTTCTCTTCTCCAAGCTGAACAACCCCAACTATTAGGGTTGCTGTTTCTGTTGTGAGAGCTTTTTACTACCAGCTTCTTACATCATACTAATGTGGTCTTTTTCCAAAACCTATTCTTTGTGTTGCAGAGAACCACTCCTTCTTTCTGTTCAC
Source organism: Alca torda (assembly GCA_008658365.1). NCBI lineage: Eukaryota > Metazoa > Chordata > Aves > Charadriiformes > Alcidae > Alca > Alca torda. The sequence continues at coordinate 164,241,595 of CM018076.1, read as the reverse complement.
ATTTCCTCCAAGAGAGACACAGCTACAAGTGAAGGCAAAGCAAAATTAGAAAAGGCAAGAAAAATGTCCAAAATTGCCATGGAAATGGAAGATCTCACCAATAAGAGGAACTTAGTAATGTAGTTGCAGACTGTGAAAACACTTTGGTCTCCTCTTGTCAGCTCCAACAGGAAATAGAGGAAGAAGGTCCCTGTTTTGCACCAGGAGGTGCTGCTCTGTTATGAACCCAGTAATAAAGGCACTCGCGCTCTGTGCAGCATCATTTCCAATGTTCTTTGTTCCAGCTAACACGCTAAAACACGAGAGGGTAGTATAGATAGCCTCACAGCCCTTTGGATGCTGGGAACCCCTAGTCGTCTAGCATGAAGCAGGCCTCCAACCAGCCTGAAGCAAGCTCTGGAGACGCCATCCATAGAAAGGATTACTCTCTTTCGGTCATTCAACCTCTTACTGGATTTTCTCACAAGAAACCACACTGTTCATTGCTTCTAATGTCAAGCAGAATGGATCTTCACATGACAACTTCTTGCTGCTGCTCTTTTAGACAAAGGGAAGGCCAGGGCAGGTGGTGTGATCACCGGTACTGAGTGGGAGTTGCCTGAAGGTTCCCCTGGTACAAAAATCTGGCTGAGTTCACCCTGTAGCCACCTCTCCCAAGTCTTCTACCTTCTCCCTGCAGGCAGTACAGGGGAACAGGGAATGCAGTCAGTTCATCACATGTTATCTCTCCTGCCTATTCCTCCTCCTACTCTTCCACTCCTCCACCATGGGGTTTCTCCCATGGGAGACAGTCCTCCATGAACTTCTCCAATGTGTATCCTTCCCACAGGCTACAGTTCTTCACAAACTGCTCCAGCATGGGTTCTTTCCACAGGATGCAGTCCTTCAGGAACAGACTGCTCTATGATCCCCCACAGGGTCACAGGTCATGCCAGAAGACTGCTCCAGCATGGGCTCTCCATGGGGTCATAGCCAGCTTTGGGCTTATCCACCTCCTTCAGCATGAGGTCCTCCACGGGCTGCAGGGAGACAGTCTGCTTCGTCATGGTCTTCACCACAGGCTGCAGGGGAATTTCTGCTCCAGCACCTGGAGCACCTCCTCCCCCTCCTTCACCGACCTTGGTGTCTGAATATTTGTTTCTCTCACATATTCTCACTCGTCTCTCCTCGCTGTTTTTGTGCAGCATTTTTTTCCCCTTCTTAAATATGTTATCACAGAAGTGCTAGCACCATCGCTGATTGGCTCAGCTTTGGCCAGTGGCAGGTCCACTGTGGAGCCAGCTGGCACTGGCTCTGTCAGACATGGAGGGAGCTTCTAGCATCTTCTCACAGAAGCCATCCCTGTAGCGCCCTTGCTACCGAAACCTTGCCATGCAAACCCAGTACACACGGAAATTATAAAAGAGCTGCCTCCTTCTACAGCAAGGTGGAAGCTAGGAAAGGCACCTCACAGTGCCTACAAACAACTGCCTTCATTTAGAGAACAGAATCTCCATCCTGATGTCTCATTTTGGGGTAGGTTGAACTGCCTAGGTTTTATGCGCTTTATTGATGCTTTATTGGTCCTGATGGACTTTGGACACTGAGCTCACCTACAGAATCTTAAATTTTAACAACATGTAACTACTGAAGATACCTACCCATAGGTCTATTTCAAATACCTTCAGACGTTAGTATAGGCAACCTTTTAAAGAAGGTTTCTGTATTCTTGTTCCCTTCAAATTCTTTCCTTCGTAAGAACTTACGAGAATGCTTCCCAAGGGTAGGATTCCACCATCTCTATGCCGTTGGTTTTTTTTTTTTTTTTTTTTTCGGGTGCCTGCCAGTGTTTCACCTGACCACACAAGGATTAAATGAAAGGCCATGAATCTGCCAGAAAGTCAGTGTCATATTTGTCAAACTTATATGAATATCCTTGATACCTTAGTAAAGTTCAAATGACACTAGACACCTACATGTGGGCTGCTAAATCCTACCCTACCTTTCTAGAGAGTCTTAATTCTCTACTTCATGACTGTGGTATAAACCACTAAAATCCTTGTGCAGCCTACGTTGCTGTTAGATATGTACGTGGCCCTAACTCCACATCGTGGCTTCACAAACATTTTTCAGTAGCTCTGCATAGCACACTAGAAATTTAGGACTGTATGTTTTTTTCCTTATCTTTTCTTATAAAAAATATACAGCACTTTAATATTAAATACATATTTTAATATTTTGAAAATCTTTCCAGGTTTATATTACATTAATTATTAACTAGTCCTTATTAAAATATTCACTGTTAACTAATTAAAATACAGATAGTTCTACCCTCAAGAGCATACTAGCCAACGATAAAGAGCCGCAGAAAAATAAATTATAAACAGCTTTCCTACTTTTGGGTATGGGTTTCTCTTGGGCAAAATACTTGCTTAATGCATGTTCTTTCTAACAAATTTATTATTTTTTTCTTGCTTTTTAATAAGCAATAGAATATACTGAGTAAATAATCATGGGCCAGGAAAAGATCTCAACAAAACAATGAACTGGTCTTGTTTAATTTAAAGAAGCAACTAATCAAATGAGAGGTGAAAAATACATACTAAATCATAGAATCAAATAATGTAATTGAGAAAGTGATTCAGAAATGTTCATCTTCATTCCATAACAGTAGAAGAAGAAAGGATCACCCAGAGTAATGGAAAGGAAAGCTGATGAAAGAAAGTAAAATTAATATTTTTTTCCGTATAATTTATTACCCTCATTATAGCTTATTATATTCAGTGTCTTGACAGCATTAAAAATGCCTTATAGGCACTGCAGAAATATTTGGTGTGGAATAAAATTTACTGCAATTAAATTTCAAAAGCCCTTTTTCAAATCAGATATTACTGTACATGCCAAACTTAGAAAGACTATAACATGTACTATAGGCACACATGGCATGGTAAGGCAATAAGAACTCTCCCTGACAGTCCTTCCATTTGAACAGGTGGATTTGAAAATTTTTATTCTACCTTTAATACGCCAGCCTGGAATCTCTAAGTAGTGTGGTAGCTGTCATGAACTGTTACCAGCTTTGTAGCAAATCATTTCAACCTTATGGTAAGGAGAATCAAAGGATGAACTGAGTCTGACGGTTGACTGTTGATTTACTTGCTCTGGACTCTGTCCAAAGAAAAAATAATCTATCTTATATTATTATTATCCCTACTAATGCTTAGTAGAATGCATTTTAGTCCATAGTGTGATGCATTGTTGTAAGTTTTCAGAGAACAGTCACAGCTGCTCAAGCTATTCTTATGCTGTAATCGGGGAGGTGAGGTGGGGAAACCTAAGTTATGTTTTTTAAAATACCTGAAGGAAAAAAAAAACTACACCTTTAATAATTTTCAAAATAGGATGGAATTATCAATAGTATAACTCAAAAAATTATTTTGACCTAACATATCAACATGAAATTAAGTTTTCATTGATTTGCCATTTTTATGAGCATAAACTGGTTATTTATATCTTTTTGTAGCATACCTTCCATGATAAAATTTCACTGCTTCTTGAGACTTCTGATTTAATAATAAAAATAAATATTATTCATGATAATATTGTCCTTTTTTAAAATTTTCTGCTAGCAGTAGGTACTCCAGAAATCCTCTTCTGATCCATTTTTTAGGTAAGCAACCATTGTTAGATGTTTTCATCTCACCATAAATGTATTTGTCATCCCATTAACAAGTCCTTTGCCCTAAAATGGGCAAAGATAAGCCACAATTATATATTTTTGAAGTTTAATATTATTAGCAGTAATATTATTTATTTATTTATTTTTAACAAATTAATAGGGAATGAAAAGATAAGTACTTCCATGTAAATCTGTTTATTGAAAGTGCTTCTTGGTCAAAACACCAAGTGTTTTTAAACATTTTGTATTAAGACTTAGAAAAGTGTCATGTCAGGAGCTGCTGTGGGAATCTGTGGTAAAATAACTATTTTGTTATTTTTCAACTTTGAACCTCCCTTTGACTGTCTTTGACTATAATTAGTCCTCATGTGTCTGTATTTTCTAATTTGTTACAGAGTTTTTAGCTCTTCTTGGGCTTGAAGTCTTGTAAAAAAAAAATCCCCTTGTGATACAGCATGTAACTTGTTTCATGCTGAGACAGAAATACAAGGAGAAAATTGCTTCTAGCAATATGTTGCCACTTCAGAACCCTCAAGTGTTGTTTGGTTTAGGTTCATCTATACTTAAATGCATAAAACATTAAGAAGGTAGTTTTAGGCTTAAAACATTAAGAAGGTAGTTTTAGGCTTTTTATAATTTTATTTTTCTACTTGAAGAAGATTTAATTTACTCTAGCAGTTCAGGTAAAGTTGAAGATGGGAATACAAAATGATTTAAGATAATAGTTTAAGAACTGCCTGGGTGATAAGCAGAATTCTGAAATTGTGTCATCTGGAATCTGGATTCTTTGGGATCAGATTAACCAGCTGTAACTTTAAATAAAGAGTTGATAAATATTGAAAAGGTTTATTCCTTTCCCAATCAATAATTCCTTTTTTGTTAAAATAAATCTAAATGATTACATGAGGAATTTATTTTCCTGGTTCCCCTCATGGGTTCATGGGCTGAATATCTGTTTGGTTTTTTTGGTTGGTTTGTTTGTTTGTTTGTTTGTTTGTTTTTTTTCTATTCTGCCAACGCATTGCCAATGATTTAGACAGCTATATTCATATCTAGTGGAAAAATCAAGTTACAGAACATTAACCAGGGGAGACTAGAGAACTTGACCCAGTGTACATAAGTTTTGAAATAAAAGTCTAAATATTTGCAACTGAGTTGCCAAATACTTTTATCTGGGCAATTCGAAGTTCTGTGGAGATGTTATTGCACAACTAATTAGTTTCTGCAGTGAAAATAATGTAGTTTTCTTCTGCCAAACACAGTGTTCTTGCAGCATCTGATGGTATTGACATTACCAATTACGTATCATTCTAACACACTTGTAATTCACCCGTATGTCCAGTAGGTCTCTGTTATACTTGCCCAAATCAATAATTCATCAAGACTATGTCATTTTCAATAAAGTTCTCTTGCTTTTTCAATCACAAAGCAGTAAAGATATGTCAAAGTTTATTCTACAGTGTATTCTTCAAAATGACACAAAAAAGCGTTCAGTTTCTTTTGACAGAAGTGTTTTCTCTCTCTGTTTTTAACACTGCAGCCACTGTTTTCTACTAGGTCCAGAGTTAAAGACTCCTCTACAGAGCAGACTATGATTTGACATTTACAATAGTCTGATCAGTCTGTACCTTATGAAATAATGAGTGGCTGTGTAATAATGGTTTCTGAAACTTAAGCTATTGTGAAAGCATTCTAATAATTTTTTTTTTTTTTTTTTTTTTTTTTTTTTTTTTTTTTTGATCCTGAGTACTCAGTGCTGGTTACATTTCAACTGGAACAGGTCGCCCAGAGAGTTTGTAGAGTCACCACTTGTGGAGATTTTCAGACCTCATCTGGGTATGGCTCTGAGCAACCTGGTCAAACTTTGAAGTTAGTCGAGCTTTGAGCAGGAAGTTGACCTGATGACCTCAGGACAACTATTCCAGACCAAATTGATTGTATTATTCTATTCTATTATTCTGAGATTTTATGATTCTAACATTTTGTAAATCTGATTAAAATAACATGATTATATTAGATCTCACAAAATAACTTTCATTCTTAAGATTCACTTTTCAAGGTAATATTTGAAGAAAATTCCCTTTTTTCCCCCAAGATTTCACTCCAATAAAGCAAATACAAGGCCTGTCTGCTTATGATAGAGTTCAAATCCCAGACACGGAAACTTACTGATGTTTGAAAAGAAGGTTCATCTCTAATCTAAACATAAAATTCTGATCATCCAAACCACTGTAATGTAAAGAGACAAATAAAAAAAAAAAAAAAAAAAAAGAAAGTATTTTTTCCTCCCTTCTCTATTATTATTAACACAGTAGTGACTTCACTTAAAGTTGTGGTCAGTTAAACTTGGCTCAGTTGTTGACATAAAGTGGCAATTCCACACTTCACCTCAAACCTTTTCTACTAAATATAGTTCTGTCAGCATCACTTTCTGTAGAATTGTCTGAATTCCAGAATGATTCCCTGAAATCGATCAGTTTTGCTTCGTCATTCAAGGATGCTGAAAAACCTTGCGTGTGCATTTGTTCATGAGTGTTTGTGTGCACCTGTCTACATTTGAGAAAGATCAGAACTTCAAGCTTTAGCATTTAATTTTGTTCTGCTATATGACAATTGGGAATCTGACTGTAGGAATAACACTTTATATTGATAGCTGTGAAATTTTTAAACAAGAATCAGACATGCCTAAATCAAAAACTAAAATCAAAATGAAATCTGGAGATTCAAGTTAATATATAGCTATAGACTGGATGTGTCTATATAAAATTTCAGTCAGTTTAGTAGGGCAAGGCAATATTCAGAACAGTTATAATTCTATAAAGCTTGTTATTGTAAAAGAGGTTGCATAATTCTAAAGCTGGCATAGAGATGTTCGGTCTTTTGAGTAAAAGTGACTGCCTTGTAGGAGCAACGACATCCTAGAATTTTTCAATAATTCTGTCCCAATTTCTCAGATCTCTGTAGGGGATTAAAACTTCTAATACTGAACAAGTGTCCCTATATACTTTTCCCAGTCAGTTTCTATTCTAGGTTTCTATTAGTAACATTTCTGAAGCTGTAAATTTAGAACATAAACTTAGGCAGATAACATGTCTCTCTGTAAATCTTCAAAGGCATATATCGAATTATATAAACTACAATACGATTGTCATTTTTTATTGAGGAAGAGATTTGTCTGTCTTAATGTTAGATACCCAAGTGTGAGCTAATCGCTCTGACTTCCTCTTATGTTACTTCACCACAGACTTACATTTAGAAAGATGGTGGCAAACTTCAGCTACCTCTATTGTCTATGGCATGAAATACGTACTTCTACTACTTTATCTTACTCTAAAGATAGATTTTAACATTTTTCTCTGTGGAGGTACCTGTCTCTTGCCATAGATTATGAAAGGAGCTTAAGCCTCTATATGCTTGTACTGCTTTTGGCTTGGATAAATTTTTTCATACTACCTGGTATGGTTCTGTGTTTTGGATTTGTGATCAAAATAGTGTTGATAGTGCAGGGATGTTTTAGTTATTGCTGTGCAGTGCTTACACAGAGTTGAGGACTTTTCTGCTCCTCAAACTGACCCACCAGTGAGTAGGCTGGGAGTGCATAAGAAGCTGGGAGGGGACAGAGCTGGGATAACTGACCCCAGCTGACCAAAGGGATGCTCCATACCATATGACAGCGTGCTCAGCGATAAAAGCTGGGGGGTGGAGGTTGGTGGGTGTTGCCGTTGGTCAGAGACTGGCTGGCATCAGTTGGCTGGTGGTGAGCAATTTTTTTCTTTTGCATCACTCCTTTTGCTTTTCTTTCATTTTCCTATCTCTGTGGGGTTCTTTGTGTTTGGGTGGGGGTTTCATGTTGGTTTGTTTGTTTGTTTGTTTGTTTTAAATAAATTATTAAACTGTCTTTGTCCCAACCCATGAGTTTTCTCACTTTTACCATTCTGATTCTTCCCCCATCCCACTGTGAAGGAGGAGTGGATGAGTGGCTGTGTGCTGCTTAGTTGCCAGCTGGGGTTAAACCATGACAATACTGGATGTGCAATGTGAAGACATGAATTACTCGATAGATCCATAAAATTTAGGTTTAAGGATGGGTGTCTGAGTTAGAATAGGGGAAGTTAAAGTAATACAGAAGAGTTTATGTTGAAACAGTCAGCTCAAAAACTTTTGAGAAATGAGAAATTTGTGTTTGGGCCATGAAAGCAGATTGTTCTAGCTGTAACTACCATTTGAGAGTCCCCTCCTTTTGATATTATTTGCATTCATACAGCGCCATAAATAAATGATTTTCTTTCAAGTTCTTGAAAAGTTCAAAGCTATGTAGCATGCTTATCTCTGTTTCAGTCTTTGAACTTTTTTGAAAGCTATTTTACACTGTCATTATCTTTCCCTGTCAAAATGTCAAGTTGCATTAAAAATGAAACAATACATTTCCTTAGAAGTACGGTATTTGTTGTTATGAAAAGGGAAAAACTTGACCTTACTATGGATAAGCAAGAGTTTTATCTGAGTGTTCTCAGGTATGAAAATGTACAAAATATTTCTCATGACCTTTTCAGACTTCAAGTTCATATTATTGATTGAGATCACAAATTAAGGAATCCAGAGATTCAATAAAAGTAAGAAAAGAATAATGTTTGTAGCTGAAGTTTTAAAAGAAAGGAAATTGCTTAAACAGCTGAGGTCATCATCTCGTCATCTATTTATCTGTATTGGATAAAATGCTAAATTAGCTTGTAGTATTGAGCCACCTGAGTAAATATATTTATTTTTTTTTTTTTTTTTGGTTTGCTTCACTATTGAATTTCCCCTACATTATTAGTGGAAAGAAGGGACATGATTAAAAGCTTAAAAAAGTTTCTTTTCCTCTTCCAGTTTGTAGCTAAAACAACATGGAAAGGACTTAGAGTTATTTGTTTTAGAATGTTATAAAATGTGTTTTTAACAGGCAAATTAAGATCGTGTCTCTATATTACTGTGCTTTTTCAGGCAGTGGAGTTTACAGGTATCAAAAAATGTAAAATTTGTAACTGAAATATAGCTTTTTATTCCATTTTAGACTAATGGAAATACAAGTAATTTCTCATGTAAGCAATTAATTTCCAGTTTTGTTTTTTTTGTTTTTTTTTTTTTTTTTTTTTTTTTTTTTTGTCACAGCAGTAAGCAATTAATGACTCAGGCTGGTCTTCCAAAATAGACCGGGAACATACAAACATTTTGTATATGGCGTGTATTAAAGAGGATACCATATGCATATATACACACACATATATAATACATTACAGAGGATGTTTTATGTGTGTATATATATATATGTACATATACACCTATATGCTATCATGCATGGTTGCAATAAGTGTAATATGAAGGAGAAATTATGTGATGCTATTAAAAGCTATAAGAGGTTGATGTTCTGTCTTTCAGTCCAGATATGAAAAACAGAAATGGGAGAGGAGAGTTTAAGTTCCGAGCTGTAGCAAAGGTAACAGAACATATTCACCCATATTACCATTATTTTGCAAGGTGAAAATGCTCCTGTTGAAGCCAGCAGATAACACATGGGCCATCTGCAGGGGGTGGAGTGGAGCTGTGTTCATTCAGTGTATTATTGCACTGAATAAGAATGACTCTTTTCAAACCTTATATGTACTCTTTCTTGAAGGTCTCTGATATGCCTAGGATGATGGCTAGTACACTGCCTATGGTTGACTATATTGACAGTACAAGAAGTGTCCATCCAAACCTCAGATGTGAATCTCTGGTCAGTCTCCTGAGGCTTACAAATTCTCTTCTGAAATTCCAATTAAAAAAATAAAATAATTATATGTTTGTATATTAAACTTGCCAGCTTCCCAGCATTACCGAGAGAGGTAATTCCCGATATGTTTTATATGCCTGTAATCTGCTGATTGCTTTATGTTTTTTCTGTGCTATTCCATCCAAAACACTAAAACCTAAGTATTTAGTAAGCTGACTAGTCACTCCTTAAGTGTCGTATTCCCCTGAAGGAGAGTTTGCAGATCTGTATGTACTACACTAAGCTCAGACCTGCTAGGAAATTCATAGGAAATTCTCTGAGGACTTCAAACCTCAAAGCAATTTTTTTCTCAAGGAGAAGGACTGTTTGTCTCGTCTCAAGAAAATAAAGGGTCAAGCTTTGGATCATATACAGTGCATCCTTGAAGAGGTCAAAAAGGGCCAGATATGCAATGAATCAGTGCGAACCGTAAGTAATCAGCTGAAATCACAGGCATCACTGGAGTCAGTGGGTTGTGCCTTTTAAGAATCAAACTATTTATAAAATGCAAAACCTGTTTGAGGAATCTTACTTTCTTTTTTTCTTGAATATCCACACCAAAGCTAGCTTTGTTTTTAACAAATTACAGAGGGAGATGAAAATGTTGAAGTGCTAAATCCTGTTGCATTTTGCTTAGAATCATAGAATGTGTTAGGTTGGAAGGGACCTTTAAAGGTCATCTAGTCCAACTCCCCTGCAGTAAGCAGGGACATCTTCAATTAGATCAGCTTGCTCAGAGCCTCATCAAGCCTGGCCTTGAATGTCTCCAGGGATGGGGCATCCACCACCTCTCTGGGCAACCTGTTCCAGTGTCTCACCACCCTCATTGTAAAGAACTTCATCCTAATGTCTAACCTAAACCTACCCTGCTCTAGTTTAAAACCATTGCCCCTCGTCCAATCGCTACATGCCCTTATAAACAGCCCCTCCCCAGCTTTCTTATAGGCCCCCTTCAGGTACTGGAAGGCTGCTATAAGTTCTCCCCGGAGCCTTCTTTTTTCCAGGCTGAACACCCCCAACTCTCTCAGCCTGTCTTCATAGGAGAGGTGCTCCAGCCCTCAGATCACCTTAGTGGCCCTCCTCTGGACCTGCTCCAACAGGTCCATGTCCTTCTTGTGCTGAGGGCTTGCAGCAAAGGTTCACCTAACTAAGGCTTAGTTCAAATGACTACTAAAAAAACTATGAAGATAGTAGGCAAAGGCAATAGTATTCAAAATATTAACATGAGAATGTAAATAATTATTAAATAATTTAATTAATGATTAAAAGTAAAATAATTTAAGTAGTTCACATTGTTCCATTACGTCTTCAGAAAACTTGTGTAGTATCTAGCCACTTCTGAAAAAAAAAAAGCACCAAATTTAATGACAGCAGAAGAATATGATTTGGGCAGCTAGGCATGGTCATGTATTATCAGTTGTGGCAATCAGCTGCAGCTGACCTGGAGATATATCTTGATTCCTACTGATCAGTTCTCAAAGTTCTCATTGTTTCCATTGTTTTTTTTAAAAAAAAAAAAAAAAAAAAAAAAAAACAACAAAACAAACAACAACAACAAAAAAACCCACAACAAAATACCCTTGAGAAAAATAAAAGCAAAAGCAAACCATCCTAACAATACAACATTCTAGGTATTCTGTAGCAATTTTTTTTTTTTTTTTTATTACTATTTTTTTGTGTTTCTCTCTTACAGACAAGCACTTGATAATCAGACTAAACTACATATTCATTAAAAGGTAAACTTGAAGAGATTATTGACTGTTTCTTTAGTCACAACTGGAAGATTTTTTTTTTTTTTTATTTTTCTACTTGATTCATAGCAAAATTTGCACCATGTTTTTGATGTAGGTCTTTTTTCCTCTTTCCTCCTTTTCTTATTTTCATAATCTTAGTTTAAGTATCATGGAAATTATTTTTTTTATTTTTAAAATGTAAACTCTATTAAAAAAAAAAGTGCAATTACAGTGGTTGAGAAAGGCTATATCATAACAAGGGCTATAGAGAATCTTTAGTTAACCATAACTTTTTTTTTTTCCCTGATCTGAAGTCTTGGTTATTTTTCCTTGATTCTGTCTCCATGTTGAATTGTCTGCCATTACTGAGGCATCAGCTCTTTTCTTGCTTATTTGTGCTGCAAATATATAACAGCAGCTGTTCAGACAGTGATAACAGTACTCTACTGTAGAATTGCAATGAAGAATCAGTCTTGTCAATGTAGAGTTGACTGAAAAACAGAAAAAGGTACTGTGAAAATACTGCATTTTTAATTTTTTTTTTGTTTGTTTAGTTGGTTGTTTTTTAGGTTTGGAGAATATTTACCCTCTCAGACTCAAAATAGCAACTACTTGAAACCTGCAAATGGAGCAGCCATTTTAGTGTCCAGCACTAAGACTTGATTCTGACTCTTGAGTTAGTTCTGTGAAGAATTATTGATTATAATGACTGCTCTGAAAAATACAATTTTCTCTTGTGAAATTAGAACCATGTCTGTCCTTTTTTTCACAATTGTGGAAAAAAATATGCTGGACCAAATTCTTCATAGTACCAGAAGTATGTCTTCTACTCAAAAGCAAACCTATTTGTAGTAGAAGGCCTCATCAGGTTGTGCATACGAAAACCCCAAGTATTTATAAGGCTGCATAAAAGTAAATAATTCTGAATTAAAATGCATGTATAATTTTGACTTAGCCTAGTTACTTATGAAACAAGGCTTATAGAACCAAGAATGGATGGAGGTGTATGTCTGCCTGTACAACAATTTGTTATGACATACAGAGGTGCTGTTTTTTAGGAGTATGCCAACATGTTAGCTAGATTGTGATACAGAAACTTCTCTGATGAAATAAATAGGGGATTGTATGAAATGGGTTAAGCAAAGAGGATAAGATGACTTCTACTTTAGATTGGGAAATAGAAGACATTTTAGAAATATTTTTTTATTAAGACATGTTAAACTGATAGAAATGGCAACAGAATATTAGGTAGTACAAAAAAAGAGCATATTCTGGATCCTGGTTTCTGCTCATGAACCTGCTCAAAGCACAGAGTCACGGATTCTTTAGCCCAAAGCAGTTGCTGGAACACAAGCAAGAACCCAGAAGTCCCTTGATAGCTTCCTTGGACAACACATATATATATATTTTGTAAATTTTTTTTTACCTCTTTCATAGTCTTGTGTGTTTTTTCAAAGCACTGACTTGGTCTCAACAGCTAGCTTTAACTACAGCAGTATCCTGTAAGTTCAAATCATATGAGGAAAAAAAGGATACCATTCTCTAGCTCATTTTTACAGAATAATATCTTCATGAAAAGAAGCTGACTTATACTTGATTGTGAAGGTACATTGGTCTGAGTCCTGGCCTCCCAGGTCATGTGTGTCTAGATGAAATACAGTATTCTAGTGCATTTTTTGCATTCTCTATTAAGTGACCTAAACATTTTCAGATGGACACGACCTCCATAAATCTAATTTTTAAGCAACTAACTCCCCATTTTATTTCTTTAGGAAATTTAAGGAGAATACTTTGAGAACTGAATTCCACGCTTGTTGTGGATGAAAATATTTGACACAGTTATGATTTAACAGCTATTCAAAATTTCTTAATGATGTAAGGTAGATTGAGATGTTGAATTTAGCAGCACTTAATCATTAACTGGTTTAGGGTTTACAAAGTGAGTGAGCAAAATAATTGAACAGCAACTTAATTACACATTCGAAGATGGCAAAATTCACACCAAATTACTAGAAGGTACCCCAAATCAATACATATACATATGAGTAAAGGTACAAATCACAAATTAATGCTCTCATGTGTATATATATATATATATATATATCTTAAAGTGAAACATATAAATGCATGTGCACACACACACACATACAGGTCTCCAATCGGGAATTTCTTAATAGCAGGTAACGCTAGCAAGCTGAAAGGTGTCACTTTTAGGTCCTACATGTTAACAGATGGACAGAAGAGCATCCACATCCATAAAGCTAATGTGTATCTCACAACATATAGGTGGAGAGGTGGATGAGAGAGACTAGCCTGTAGTTAAAATTTCCCTTTCTCAGATTTAGGGTAAATACTCATGATGTACTGGCGTTCCTCAACAGGTGATAGTTGAGGCTTGAGAAGGGTCTTGTCCTGCTCTGGCCTCGAGGTGTCAGCCTGAGAGGTATCTCAACTCAGAGGAGTTACTGGCCACAGCCAACTGCAATCCAAAAGAGCTCAAAGGGTCCTTACTAGAATCGCTACTTATAGAATCCGAGATAATAGACTTTCGTCAGGTACTTTTCCACTACGGTCCAGCTTGGACAATAGTTATGCAACCATAGAGCTTGCTAGATCATGAGGTCCTGGTATCCCCCCTCTGTGGCCACAATCCGTATAGTGTCAGGATTATAGTTATTATCTACAAGCAGTAGGAGTCATGGGGACTAGGCACATGTGTTCTTGGTCTGTTGCTTTCTGCATTTTCCTTCTTTCATGTTAGACCATTATGTTACGTTCTGGTCCATTGTGTTGTTCTGCAGCTCAGGTTGGGAGGGAGATCACGCCAAGTACCGAGTGGCCTGAAGCTGGGTGGGGATGGGGGGGTTGCACCACCACAACGCTGAATTCAGATATGAACAATGTAGTGTCACCTTGAAGAACTATGAGAATTCCCTGTTTAACGCATAAGCTAGTATGGTCCTGTATTATTAAACAACAGTTCTCAATAGGAAGAGATACTAGTACCCAAACTTTATTGCTGGAAGGACAAGGGACAGCATGATATGCTAAATCGTGACATGAGATCAGAATAATTGTGAGATTCAAGCTCTAATCACATGCAGGCAAAAGGCTGAAACACCTGAGGCAAGTTCAGTCAAAAAAGAAACAAAGATATGTCAAATGTTTTAACTGTTGACAGTTGTCCTTGAGTTGTTAATAGTAACTCTTTACTATTCATTGTGTGTGATTGATCACCGAGGTCACAATAGTTTGTGAACCCACTTTAATGGAACAATTCAAATAGAAGAAACACAGAGTAATGAATAGTAAATAAGCTCCAAACTGTGGTTTAAAATTCATCATGTGGTTAAATTCCTTCCTCAATCTGGCATAAGCAACTTAATGAAGGTCACACAGAAATCATGTGAAAAAACTTAGGTCATTGTTCAGTCTTCAGCTATGAGCCATTTTACCTTTTATAAAATCACGTCACAAACTGGAAACTGTGTCATGAAAATTCTGTGTATGATTTGATACAGAGATGTAAAATATAATGATATTTCCAGAGCTTGTTAAGTCTCCTAGTGTGGATGAAATATCACAAACTACAGATTGCCACTGGAATTCCACATACATTTTGATTGTAATGTCTTATTCCTTGGAATACGGGTTATTCATTGTAGCTTTCAAAGGGAATTATTAAAAAAAAAAAAAAAAAAAAGTAAAAATCTAGTTATAATGGCATGTAGCTATATTTTTTTTACTATTGTTTACTATGTAAACTATTAGTTTGCTAAAGGGAATATAATTGTCAGATTTCAGATAAGCAAACTGATGATATATACAAAACTGCTCTGCTTTTTACTGTGTGCTGGCTTAAACACATTAGGCCTTGTATCATCTTTTATTTTTATTATATAGGAAATTTTTGCTTCTTATTAGGAAGGAAAATTCATTGAAAATACTGAAATAACAGATCAATTAATATATTTTGTAAAAAAAAAAAAAAAAAACCAAACAAAACCAAACCCAAACAAACAAAAAAACAGCAAAAAAGCCCAACAATCTCAGAAACCCAAACCTTTTAATTGCAGAAAAAATGGGTGGCATTTCGTATCAAATCCCATATTATCAGATAACATCAGTATAATAGTCTCTAAACCATGACACTTATTGGCCATGAAGTTGTGAAGGACACCAAACTTGCTTTTGAAATGTCTTACATTTTGTACAAAAAAATGTAGATATAATGCCTGCTGTGACTTTTGTCACATCTTTAAAGCTCTTATTCTCAATGAGATCAGGAAGCTAGAGTTAATCAGAAGGGCGAGGAACATTGGGGCTAGTATATAGGGTTGAAAGAATGTAAGATAAGGGATGAACTAACTGACTGGAATCTGCTAGTATGAACACTTCCAGAAATCATTATCTCTGCCAAAAAAAATCTTCAATGTGGATTAAATATTTATTTGGCCAAATTAAAAATGTGATTCTATAAATGGATTTCACATAGGATAAATGAAATGCATTTAAAATTTGCTATTGATATCATATTTTATTTTATTATATTATATTAGTTTTATTTATTTAGATAGATTCATTTTCACCTTGATAAAATGAACAGGCAATCTGAATTACATATTGACTTCTAAGAACATCAACATGAATAGTGGCTCTTATGGTTTTCCTGCTCAGTTTTAGAAAGAGATTGTTTAAACCAGCGTTGTTAGGTACTAGTAGAAAAATCTTTGAAAAAATGTGTAGTATATCATTCTTATTATACCAAATACAGACTTACACCTTTTTTTTTTTTCTCTTTCGTTTGTATGGTACACAAGCACTTCCTTTAAAATTTAAAGTAACAAAAAACAGACTAATGAGCAAATGATAATTCAAACTAATCATATATGCTGACTAATACTACATTTATAATTTTAGTATCAGCTTATATGATTTTTTATTTTATAAATCAAATGAAAACCTAATGAATTCTGATATGCAAAAGTCATAAATAAAATTATTAAGAAATAGATTCTTAAATAGATTTTGTATGTGGTTGCCAGACCACTTCATAATGGAACTGTGGAAACAATTGCTAATAAGGCACATCATCATTAGTGTGACATTGTGACCTTATATTCTAATTTGCTAAAAATATACAAAAAAGTAGCCAACTATCATTTACAGTCTTTAAGAACTCTGTGTTTAAAAATTCAGTGTACTCTCTTTCAAAGTTGCATGCTTCACCTAAAAAGCTTTCAGGGCTGTGAGTATAAAGGGGATGATAGAAAATCTGATTTCATTTTCTCAGTTACGTGGTGATCTAAATCTAGACTAAATTCTTTATGAAAAACAATTTAAATTTTTAACTCCTTTCAAATAATTTTACTTTACAATACAAAGTTTGTGAAATTTCTTTCAGTGTTTTAAAAGCCTTTTTTTCCCCCCGAAAAGTAATATTGAATATGTGATATAGTTGGTTTCCATTAAAAAAAAAAAAAAAAAAAAAAAAAAAAAATCTGTAGACAAATAACTTCATTTAGAAAAAGCAGAGAAAAAAAGCTTTTTTTTTCAGCTATAACAGCCACTCCTGCATCCTTTTCCAGCATATCCATTGATGATGAATATTTTCTTTTATGTTTCTGTGGATACCCTAAATAATAAGAGGAAAACGGCCACTTCTTTTCATGTATCTGTGTCACACAACTGAACCTGTTTCTGTTTAATATGCTCTCATGTTTCTGTTTAATATGCTGCAATGTTAGCATTGCTCTTTCATGCAGTATACCCTTATACAAAAGAACTTCATCACTGCCATTAAAATATTTTCCTTTAACTCTGCTATGATTCAGATTAGATTAAAAAAGGACAAGATTTCTCATAAGTAATCCTGATTTACCATGGGAAGAGTGATATTTGCTATATTCACGATATCCATCTTATTTTCCAATGGCCTCAATCAAATAACAAGTAAAAAAATATGACTCTATCATCTGATACCAATGACTGTTTTTTAATGATATAGTTGGGCTTCCAAAAATTATATTTGCTTTAAATAGAAATCATAACTAATAGAGAAAGTACAATCACAATATACATCACAATGTACCTCTATGAGAATTTTCTTGTCCTTCAACTCTCCTCCCTGCTTTTGAAATGTGTACTCAAACAAGGTAATAACCACAAAATAAAAAAGAGAGATAAGGTATAAACAACTCATTAATGGGGAAATTAATTTATATGATTAAGCATCACGATAGAGACTTTTGTCCCCTCCCATAGGTCCTCTGTCTTTATGTTCCTAGTCAGTTAAATCTATTATACATTGAAAACAACTCAGATGGTTTTTTTTTTTTTATTTGCCTGTATATCTCCACCAAACTGCACAACTACTGGAAAAATAAGAATGGTAGCATATATAACTTTTTGTATATAACTTTATTGAGCCACAGAATGGGAGAATTACACCTCCTGCTTATATTATTATAAGTGATTATTTTCTTTTTTTTTTCTTATTTTGAATGTTACATGTGCTTCTGAAATATAGCTATTAAATTTATTTTAAAAAATCAAGATGTGGGAAAGTGTGCATGTCTGCCTTTATAGTAGAAATGAACCTCTGTGAGAGTCTCTGTGTAGCTCTTTGTGTTTCAGTCTTCCTTACAGCCCTTCAGGTTAAGTAATGTCATGACTATCACTACCAAGAGCTACAAATTGACTCAAACAAAATAAGATGGCATTCAATTATATACTTCTTCATCCCTTCAAGAATCACCACAGAGATGGTAAAGTCATAATAGTTGATGTAGTTTGTGAGGGAATGTGGCAGAAGTGGAGGACAGGAGAGCACCTCACAGCAATTTCATTCAATAGGTTATTTTTCCAGTATTGCAGTTAGTCTTAATGTGGAGAAATGAGAATGTTCAGGGAGGTACAAGATGCTGCTTGGTGTTAGATGTCTTGCTGGTTCTTTTCAGCTGATACTGCAGAGTAATAACAAATTACCAAAAATGTGCATGCATTAAATCCAAGAAAAGAAATAAAAATTCACACTCTGAAATAAATAAAATATTGACAGCATTCCTCAGGGACAGAACTTTTTTTTTATTATTATTATTTTCTGTGATTTCCTCTTTTTTCTTGTGCTGTCAGTTGTGTTATCAGAAAGTCAGGCTCTTTATTTCAGCCACCTGAAGAGGGCAAGGCATTAGGGAAAAAACCTTAAATGTACTTCAATTCAGCTAAAGGAATCCTGAACTCTTTCAATCCTACTCAAAATAAGTCCCTGAATACAAAATTTTCATTAAATAACTGAATACTTCAAATCACTGGGGTTAGAGTAGCTGTATTTTTCAGGTATGTGCTATTTTTTAACTTTTGTGGCTATTCTGTGGATTCTTTATTTTTCTTTAATTAAAGGATTCCTTCCCATGAAAGGTACTACTCTAGTCACAAGCTCTTATGCTTCAGGCAGAGCTATACTTTGTAAATAAGTGTTTTCCCTGGCATTCTTAAAAAGAAAAAATATTCCAGATTTTTTTTCTTAAGAAGGCTGAGCTTTCTTTTTACATTGTACCATCCTAATTTCTTGTTTTTTCACTCCTCTCCAAAAGGAAATAAAACTGGCTTGAAACTGGATTTTGGTCTGTTCTTCATTTCTGGTATTGATCCACCAGAAATAGTTTTTAAGAAATTCAGGAAACAAACATGCATATATATAATATATATGCCACCAGAAGCAGCAGCTTGTGCAACAGCCTCTGGTTTCTGCTTTGGGAGCTTCTGAGGGCAAGGTCCAGGATCATCTGAAAACCTTGACAGCTCCTGCTGCTGCTAGGTAAGAGAAGCAACACGGCTGTAGATCCAAGGAAGCTCTAGCAACTTCTAAAGAGCAGCCCTTAATCTAGGGTACCACGAGCCTTTATTGCAGCGGTATTGCTCCCTGATTAGGGAGGGTCAAACTCTCTTTAGCCAGTGCTCAGGAGAGGCCTATATATGAGCCACACCCAGGGTACAGCTCCCAGAGGTAGTTAAAGAGCTAATCAATGATTAAGTTCAAAGTACAGCTATCAGAGGTTAGTTAGAGCTTTGTCACCTGGTGTGCTGCATTTCTCTATGGCAGAAGGGCAAAACCTCATCTTTTTACAAGGCTGCCCTAGCTAGCAATCCAATTAAGGTCAAACTGGAGTACGCTTCACATCTTTTTTTGAATGGACTTCAGGCATTATTATGCATTAGTAGCTCTCGCAATAGATGGTTATCATCAACGTTGCTATTTTTCTATCAGTTGAACGTAGATCTGTTACTTACCTATGCCTATCTATTTAAAATACTACAAACTTAAAATGAAGATGTCATACTTTTGTTAATAATAGCTTTTTTAAAATTAATGTTGCTTTAATGAATGACTTCTAGAAACAACATGAAGTCATATTTTCAATGTTACACTGTAATTGAAAGAAAAAGGGTAATTCTTTTTGTATTCTCAATACTTATGTTGTGCTGAGGCCACTGAACGCAATGGCACATACAACAGTTGCTAAATCAATTAAGGTATACTTGTTTTCTCACAGTGCCCATATGAACTGAAAACTCATTTTACCACCTGGGAAGAAATCTTTGAAAGCCATTTAGCCAGTTAGTTAACTGATGATGTGACTCTCTCGCATGGGCTAAAAAGAATTCTGTTGTCAGAGAGCAAGTATTTTCAAGGTTTGTTCAAGTAGGATGCAGAATACAACTATATTAGCACCATGACTACATATTACCAGCAAAAGTTATGCAATTTACTTAGAAACTTCTTGGAAATAGAGAGTAAGAGAGTTTATTTTATGCAACAGTACAGAACGCTTAGTAGTGTGAAGAATCTGAGAATAAATCTGTTTGTTTACAAGGTTGGGGTTTTTTTGTGGTTTGGAATTTCTCTTTGTTTGTTTGTTTGTTTTGTTTTTTAAAGGAGCAGCAAGTAAATTTTAGAGTCATGAGATGGAAGAACAGAAAGTAATTTTCATTAATATACCAAAAGGATTATAAAGAAATATAAATGACAAAAATGACCTTCTTTTACTTCAAGACATAAATGGTTAAAACGAGATATGAACAATGTTCACCATATTTTCCAACTACTGAAACCTGTCACCTCAGCTTCAAGTACTCAGAATACTAGTAGTTCTAAACTCAATAAATACATCATGTTTCAGGCACATAGTTTTTTCTTAGTTATTTCTAGGAGACCTTTTCCATTATGTATAAGAACTATACATAAGAACAATACCTTATTCAGAATTTTCAGTTCTAATCTCTTATTTGGAACTTAAAACGTATGTGTCCCAGCCCTGAACTCACAAGTGCCTAAATCCTGTAGTGGATTTTGCTTTTAGCAAATAGAGCAGTGAGTGCTACATATGGAAAAAGTGAACTACACAGCTGAAGCTCATGTACTGTTCTGCCTTTCAGCTACTAAATATAAAAGCTGTGAGAGTGTCTAACTGAAACATTTGTGTCAATGCAGAGAAAGGAAATGTCAACATTAAGTTAAATGGAACTGAATTTCACTTACAGTGGAAACAAAACAGGATACATAAGTGGGAGAAAGTTCAATCAGTGATGCTTACATCTACATAATTAGATTAAAACCTGTTAGTTATGAAGAGGCACAACCCAAAGAAGATAATGTTTCTAAGTTGTTCTGAAATGTTAAAAGACTGTGTCAAAAAAGTCTTCTTATGAAATGACATAAAGATTATTTTGATGCTGTTGCATCACACGGAAATGGTTATAGCTGCCTCACAGGTGAGGACATTAAAACTTATAGCACAACAAGGAATACATCTACCTTGCAAAAAATATTGATATGACAACTGTGAATGTTGATTCCCACTGAACATCATCATTGCTACCTACTTTGGACTGAAAAATCAATAAATAAGTGTCATTTGGATACCAGTTCTGCACAGTCTCATTTAAATTAAAAGAAAATGTAGATCTAGTAATTTGGCAGAACATCAATGAAAAATCACATTTCTGTCATGCTCACTTTACTCATTCATGAACTGAGAAACAGATAATGGAAGGGAAGAGAGATAACAGAATAGATTCTTTCATTATCTTAGTCAATTTATACTAGTATGTAAGTAAATAAAAGTATCTAAACTCCCAAGAAAAAAAATGGAGTCTACAAGTGAAGTTCCTGAAAACTTCATTGGGGTATATTTTTTTTTTTTTTTTTTTCATTATTGCAATTACATTCAGCAATGCATTACTGATTTATAAATAGAACTACTTCAAATTGTTTTAACAAACATCCAATAGTAATTGAATTACCAAAGCTTTTAAAATAGTTCTTGCAGAGATACTGTCAACTACCATTATTCAAACATATCCAGTAATGCTAGTATTTGAAGCAATGAGAGCATAAGAATAAAGGTAGAATTCATAATCTTTTCTGCTAGAAATTAGGAAATGTTTCCTAGAAAAAAAAAAAAAAAAATTTTTTTTTTTTTTTTTTGCTTATTCCTGTTTTTATCAAGGCTTTTCAATGCTTCTTAGAAGATGTGTATCTATAGGGTGGAAGAATATTTGAGAATTTTCAATTTAAATTTATTGAATATATATACCAAGTCTGAAAATTACACTCTTGTCCAAATAAAGTTTATTCCAATTCAGCAAATGGTATGGGAATAATGTTGATTGTAATCTAAGATATTAAGCTACAATAACTAATACTTGCATACAAAATTTATGAGACTGAACTTATTTCTGCATAATGCTAAACTGCTTTGGAGGCAGAAATATTGACTGAAGGAAATTATTCCACAGACTTCAAGCCTCAGGCTTTGTATAATGCTCTAAGACAAACTCATTTAAAGTTCTTTTCTGGAACTGCAAAGTTTCCCAATCTCGTTAATGTAACTGTGACTGTGATATGTCACACTTGAAAAATATGGTGGATATTGATACAAGGATTTAGGTCCAACACTCATTAAAAGCAGGATGGTTACATTAAATAGTTGGCAGTGAAACCAGAAAATCCACAAACTGTGATATTTATAATGTTAGCAGTGAGTTTGGAGCCTTTTCTGAGTCTCTTAGGCCATTGGTTCATCAAATATCGTCATCACAAACTAACTGCTTGGACACAGACCTCAGAATAATACTGATCTTGTTATATCAGGCATATTGGATTTAAAGGGAAAGAAGCTCCATAAATCATTGTAGAAACTTTAGATGAAGCCGAGAAATTAATTTTATGTTGTTGTTCCTTTCTTTTTGTCAAAGTAATAAAAAAAAAAAAAAAAAAAAAAGGATTGATGGTAAGTTAGACTTCTATAGTTCCAATGTTAACACTGCTTCCAAAATGCTGGTGAATGTTAATAGAATAGGAGCTAGTTCAGAGCCTGAACAATTATATGTGTTTCAGGTGATGTTTACCTGTGAATGTGCACCAAACTCAGTACATTAAGTAGGGATAATTAAATCATCATTAATTCATACATGTAAGAAAATTTGTGTCAAGTTTAAAACTTCCTACATTAATTTCGTGGTGTCTCAGAATATTTTATCAGTCTTTGCCTTGCAATGTAAAAAAAACAAAAAAAATACGGTAGTATGTAAATAAAGGTTTTTACATTAACTAGCCTTCACAGACATTTGACCTTGATTATATTCAAGATAAAGCAGCCTACAGGCTGTGACATAGGGTAAAACATATTTCCTTCTATTTGCCTCTCAGGTTAATAATATTTTCAACCAGGAATGATGAAATAAACTGCTTGTGCTGCATGTAAATGTTGCTAAGAATGAAAAATGAAATGACAAATTCAGTTTTTGTTTTATCATTTGTTTCAACATTCAGGGTTTATAGCACCTTGCTTCACAAATCACTGAGTATTACTAAAGTATTTTAGGCTATGATGGTATCCTATGTCATCATTGAATCTCTAGTCACTTTTTTTATTTTGTTATGCTTTCTTTTTTATTGCTCTGAATCATTTAATATATTTTCTGTTTACTATGTCTTTTTTTCCCAACAGTCTGTGATTTCACACCTTTAATTTTTGGATCAGTTCATATGTAGTATGTTTTCAAATATGGAATTTCAATATTTTTCCCAAAGTAATTGGAGGCTGGCCTTTCATATTTCATTGGTAATCTTTTCATTTGTGATTTTAAAATGCTGATAGCTGGTTTCTTGCATGTCAACAAGATAAGGCATGCGTTCAGAAACTCTGAAGGTTAAATCAGTTTTTTTTCATAAAGATACAGCTATTATGAAGTAGGTAACTAAGGAAAAATTCATCTTTGACATCAGTAACGTGAGTCAGATCTTCCTCTTTTTCACTTTAACAGTACCTTTTGTTGTAAAGTGACATCTACCATTGTACGAGTATTTTGATTCACTGCTGAAAACATTAAAATGGATGTATTTATCAAAGTGCCGTGGATTTCTCATTCACATCAGCGTTTAGTTTTAAGCAAATGAGCTGCCCTACAACAATGAACAGGATCATTTATATAATTAAATTAAATATCTATTTTAAATATTTCCTTGTACAAAACACATTTCAGCACTATGAAAGATCCCACCCAGGATATGTACACCACAAGGTATCCGGGATGCACCTTAACCAGCTTAGCAGTACACAGCATGGACATTACATTTACAATTCTCCATAGACTTCATTAGTGACTGTCAGTCTGTTAATTGAGACAGAATTTTACTTATTAAGGTATATGATTTGGTTGTGCTTGGATTTTAATATAAGCAAAGATGCATGATCAAGCAATGTGGCACATCAACCTTACTTGTTTTAAAAAATTATGCAATTATATTGTAATACTGTTATTTCATGGGTATTTTCTTATTTTATGTATTTCAGATGTAGTTACATGAAATTGTTACTCAAAAAAGAGAGACCAGAAAATAAGAAAATGAAGACTAACATAGTAATAATTGTATCTGTCTGAATTGTTCAAAATATTTGTAAGATCTGAATTTGGGACAAATGTTAGTTAGAGGAACAGGTTGCCCAGAGAGGTGGTGGAGGCCCCATCCCTGGAGACATTCAAGGCCAGATTTGATGAAGCTCTGAGCAATCTGATCTAGTTAAAGATGTCCCTGCTTACTGTAGGGGGGTTGGACTAGATGATCTTTAAAGGTTCCTTCCAACCCAACACATTGATTCTATGATTCTATGACTGAACATCTCATTCTGCATTCATGTAAATTACAGACAATTTCACTGAAAGCATAGGAACTATTTTATATAAACACTGGAATAACTAAGAGTTATGTCAGGATTCGGTACTATGGATTTTTCTTAGCATTCAGCAAAATATTATTTCAAAGATAACGAAATAATAGCTACTTATGTTGCCAAGATTTATTCAACATAGAATCATAGAATCGTTTGAGTTGGAGGGGACTTTTAAAGGTCATCTAGTCCAATCTTGCCTGCAATGAGCTGGGACCTCTTCAACTAGATCAGGTTGCTCAGAGTCCCATTCAACATGACCTTGAAGGTTTCTAGGGATGGCACTGATGTCCTTGGGATCTATTTTGATTAAAAGTTCTGGATGTGAATTGGGAAGGGTAAGTATGATAAGCTCCTTTACACACAAATTCTATGTCATGAGAGCTGTGCTGAGAAAATTCAGCTTGTATTTACTTCCATGGAAGGAGCTGACATTAGATATAACTAGATCATAGAATCGCAGAATCATAGAATTGCCTAGGTTGGAAAAGACCTTTCAGATCACCTAGTCCAACCATCAACCTAACTCTGACAAAACCCATCACTAATCTAAACTATCTCTAAGCACTATGTCTACCCGTCTTTTAAATACCTCCAGGGATGGTGACTCAACCACTTCCCTGGGAAGCCTGTTCCAATGCTTGATAACCCTTTCAGTGTAAAAATTTTTCCTAATATCCAGTCTAAACCTCCCCTGGTGTAACCTAAGGCCATTTCCCCTTGTCCTATTGCCTGTTACTTGGGAGAAGAGACTGACCTCCACCTCTCTACAACCTCCTTTCAGGTAGTTGTAGAGAGCAATAAGGTCTCCCCTCAGCCCCCTTTTCTCCAGGCTAAACAATCCCAGCTCCCTCAGCCGTTCCTCATAAGACTTTTTCTCCACACCCCTCACCAGCTTCGTTGCGCTTCTCTGGACCCGCTCCAGAACCTCAATGTGTTTTTTGTGGTGAGGGGATATCGTTGTAGGGGCAGTCTCTTTTTCGCTTTGTAATTTCCTGAAAATTGAAAGGTTCCTTTTAAAAACAGAATGCAATAAATTAGTAATTTTTCTTCTTCTGCCAAAATTCAATCAGTTAATACAAGACTGACACTTGTTCATAATTTAGTATTATAGTCTTGAAGAAACTATCTTCAGGCAAAGGGTAATATCAACAAAGATGTCAACAGCTGTTCCAAGACAAATAAAAATATAATCTTTGAAGTCTGCTGGGTTCCATTAAATCTCATATAAAGAATATTTTTTTATTTTATTTTGTATCCTTCTTTAAAATAGGAAGCTTAAATGAAAATTATGGATTATCATAACTATATTGATCAATATTATTCCTGGAATTAAATCATAACTATGAGAGAAGGAAAGAATTCTCTACCTAACAGACTTCAATAATTTTAAATAATTATATTGACAATATTAAGGATTTTTTTTATTTGTGATCATAAGTATCACTGTATTTAGATCTGACTAGAACTCCCTCTCTCCCAATATATTCTCTCTTACTCTGTTAGGTAGACTAATAGTTCTTGTTTTGAAGAAGAGAGATACATGGTGATTTGTTTTCCGATTATAGAAAGCAATATTACCCTACAAAACCAGAAATAATATATTCTTATACTCCTAAGAAACACAAAAAAGTGTAATTAACAGTTCTTTTCTATTTTGAGGAGAAAAATATACTAGAGTGGCTGAATGTGAAGCATGAAGTCTTGAAATACAGAATAGGATTTTTCTTTATGTTTACTGGACAAAAATGGGATGGCTGTCAATAAAAAACGTGTTCAGACAGAATTAGAGTGCTTTGAAAATGTTATTTAAAATAAACTAAACCAAAACCAGTCAATGAACAGAAAGTACAAGGTCAAATTATTTTATTTCTGTACTAGAAAAAAAAGCTTGGTTAACTTTGAAACAGATCCAGGCTTATGGAGAAAAAGATATTGACGTTTCAGATAAATGGCAGATTTATATTTTTTTTAATTTTAGTAAATTTAATATATAATAAAAGGTTTTAGATGTCACTGCAAAAGTTTTGTGTAAAATTCTAAAGGACAGATCTAAATCTTTGCAAAGATATGGGGCAGAAAAATCATGAAAGATGTCACAGTAATTTTCTGACCCTATTGTCTGCATAGATAACATTTATGTAACCAGAATCCTTTTTGATGTTCAGGTAGAGTTCATAATGCCATTTCATGTTTTTTTACTGAAACAGTGCAAAACTATAGGAATTCTGAGAAGGCTATCAGTTTATCTCTAAGCAAAAGACAAAGAACTTTTCTAACATCCACAAACTGGAAAGATTAATCAGTTTGGGAGAAAAATCGTGGTCAGTTGACCTTGGCTAGCTGCCAGACCACCACCCAGCCGCTCTCCCACTCCTCTTTGGCAACAGGACAAGAGGAGAAAATAAGATGAAAAAAACCTCATGGGTTGAGATGGAAACAGGGAGATCAGTTACCAATTACCACCCTGGGTAGAATAGACTTGACTCAGGGAGAACTGATTTAATTTATTGCCAATTAAAAATAGAGTGTGATGGTGAGAAACAAAGACAAATACTAAAACATCTTCCTCCACTTCATCACAGACTCAACTTTACTCCTTCAGTTCTGACTCTTTTACTTCTTCCTCACCCCAAGTGATGCAGGGGATTGGGGAATGGGGGTTGCAGTCAGTCCATAGTAATTTGTCTCTGCTGCTTTTTCGTCCTCACATTTTTATCCTAGTCCAACATGGGTGCTTTTATGGATTGCAATCTTTCATGGAATACCAAACTTTTCTGGCATAGGCTGCAGCGTGGTTATCTGCTCCAACTTGATCCTCTCCTTGGGCTGCAGTGTGGATACCTGCTCCACCATCATCATCTTCAGCATCTTCCATGGGTTGCAGGGGAATCTCTGCTCTGGCACCTGGAACGTCTCCTCTTTCTTCTCTGACCCTGGTGTTTTCAGAGCTGTTTCTCACATTTTTTTTTCCCTCTCTTTTTGCTGTTGTGCAACGATTTGCCCTTTCTTAAATGTGTTTTCCCTGAGGTGCACCAGCTTGGCTTATGGGCTCAGCTGTGCCCTGCAGTGGGTCCGTTGGAGCTGGCTGTGTCTGGCACAAGGCAACCCCAGGTTCTTCTCTCAGAAGCCATCCCTGCAGCCTCCCTCACCCCATTACCAAAACCCTCAGCATGTAAACCCAACTCATAAGATCTTCAGGATTATTATAATAGGCAAAAGTATTGGTTGGTGAAATTTTATTCAATGTATAAACAGCCCATCACTTGCATCCACATTTCTTCAGTTCTTCTTGCTAACAGAATAGCTTAAAAAAAACATCTTCATAAAGGATTTTAGCAGCAAACTGTTTTAATTGAGGGCTCAATCAGAACTGGGGGTATTTGATTAGATTCTTCTGAGAAGAATCTGTCTCTTGAGGGAAAACTGTGGTTTGGCTATTTAGAGGATTGAATAGTAGGAAATGATAAGTACATACTTCTTCCTTTAAAATGTTTGCAGAATGAGAGAAGAGATGGAAATGAGATCTAATTTGCCTAATTTAGCAACCTAATTTACTCATACATTTTAGGTACTTAGATTATACACATATATTCTAGGTAACAGAGGCCAGGGATTTATCCTGAGTCTGAAACCAGGTATCAGACTGGCTCAAACTTAATGCTTTTTCTGGCTAGATTGCTTATTATGAATTTTCCTAGGGACAGCTTTCTGGAGTGGTTAAAAATAGAGTCAGGTAGTGCTAACAAGCAATGAGATGGTTAGGAGTCTGCTACTGAGGTTACTCCCTCTTCGTAATTAATTTACTACTGTGGATAGACTTCAGAGAGACTTGGATAGATTGGACCGATGGGCCAATGCTAATGGAATGTGTTTCAACAGGGCCAAGTGCCGGGTCCTGCACTTGGGCCACAACAACCCCATGCACCGCTACAGGCTTGGGGAAGTGTGGCTGGAGAGCTGCCTGGCAGAAAAGGACCTGGGGGTTCTAATTGACAAGCGGCTGAATATGAGCCAGCAGTGTGCCCAGGTGGCCAAGAAAGCCAATGGCATCCTGGCTTGTATTAGAAATAGTGTAACCAGCAGAAGTAGGGAGGTGATTGTCCCCCTGTACTCAGCACTGGTGAGGCCACACCTTGAGTACTGTGTCCAGTTCCGGGCACCTCCATATGAGAGAGATATCGAGGTGCTGGAGCGAGTGCAGAGGAGGGCAACGAAGCTGGTGAAGGGCCTGGAGAATAAATCTTATGAGGAGCGATTGAAGGAGCTGGGACTGTTTAGTTTGAAGAAGAGGAGGCTGAGGGGAGACCTCATCACTCTCTACAACTACTTGAAAGGACATTGTAGACAGGTTGGTGCTGGTCTCTTCTCACAGGTAATTAGCAATAGAACAAGAGGGAATGGGTTAAAGCTGCAGCAGGGTAGGTTTAGGCTGGACGTTAGGAAAAAATTCTTCACAGAAGGAGTGGTTAGACACTGGAATAGGCTGCCCAGGGAGGTGGTGGAGTCACCATCCCTGAATGTGTTTAAGACTCGTTTAGATGTGGTGTTAGGGGATATGGTGTAAGGGAGAACTTTGTAGAGTGGGGTTGATGGTTGGACTCGATGATCCCAAGGGTCTCTTCCAACCTAAATGATTCTGTGATTCTATGATATAGCCAGAAGTGACTTCTATATTGAAAGTAAAAAATTGTACTGCACGTGATCTCAAGTATTGTTTTACAGTTGTCTACATTGTTTGTTATCACTTTGCTTGTCATAGTTTGGCACCTTCTAACTAATATTCAGTTGAAAAATATTTGGAAGAGGGAGTTTAACCACAGAAAAATTGTCATTAAATGCCAGTTGGCTTCTGAGTCAGAGAACATCTTCTAAGAAACTTAATTTCACACTACAAACCAAATCATAATGGTAAAACCTGCCTAACCTTTGTGTGTCAAATACCTTAATGAACTTTTGTGATACCACATATTGCTGAAATTCATTGGAGCCATGTGTTTTTTTGAAAACTGTGAAAAAACTGTTTAGGAAAACTTTCCTTAGACAGAAGTAATGTCTGGCTTCATCAAATTGTCTTTCCTGTTTATCTTTGGCAAGTTCAGAGATTCTTTGAACAAGAATGTGAAAAAATACTGATCTTTGAAACTCTGTATACTTCCTAGAGTATGCCAATTATATTATATAGTCATTGATAAAGTCCTCTGAATTCTAACTCAAATTTCACAAGAACTGTAATTTCCTGAAAAATCCCAATTTTAAGATGATCTCTAGAGTCACAAGTATATGCTGCAGTGGCAAAGTCTATCAAACACATTAAACGTCTGAAATCTGCCCTCTATCTTTCCCAGTTCATTAGTAGGTGAATTTAGAAATTTTACACTGTCCTTTAATATAACATTGTTACAATTATTATGCAATTATTTATTTATACAATTATTTATACAATAATTATACAATTATTTATTTATATTTTATACAAATATTTATTATACAATTGTTAAAATTAGTCTTGCACAAGAGCAATACGAGCATAGTTAAGAACTTGTGCTGTCATAGAAAACAGAAGGCTGCTCACCTCAGATTAAAAATATGAATCCTACGAAGAAAGAAAATTATAACCACAGGCAAACTTGAATTTTCTCCCTCCCCCCCCCCCACCCCCCCCATTTATTGACTAAGAGTCAATGAAAGGGTATGATGGTTAATGGTTAAAAATAATGAACAGATAATATTAAAGTTCTAAGTGACCACACTGTAAATAAAGGTATTACCAATAGCAAGGTAACTATTTTAATTTTTTCCATAATAGTATTATTCCACAGTTGAAAGCTCTTATGTATTCAGTAGAATTTTAAATTTTTTAAGTAGTTTATGTACTCTCATTTTTTGTACTTCTTTTAAAAATTATTTCTCCTTACTCAGAACTTACATTTTTTTTCTGGTATTTAAAGCCCATCATATCCTAGAAGATATATGCATAAGGCTTGATCTGTGAAATGCTGGAAGCAATGGAAAGATCTCAGTTAATTTCATTAAAGTGATTAAACCTTAAGGTAATTTTTTTGTTGTTGTTCATTTATAAAGCATCTTGCCAGGTTTCTAGTCATTAAGGTCTCTGTTTTCTGAATTCCTTCCAATTATCAATATATTTTGTAACGGGGCATGTATGACTAAACATATCTTGTCAAGTGGGCTCTACCTGAAGGCGAAATGGGAAAGAAGAGCAGGCTTATTAGTGGCAACTTGCTTCTCTTTTGTCTATGCAGCTCAATTAGTCCAGTTATTTTTGTGCAACTTGTCTGGCTATGTAACTTGTGAACTGCTGCCTAAATTGGTATTTATACAACTCTGCCTCCTCTGGAATCACTAAAATCAAGCAAAGTACTTGTTCGTGTACTTTGAATTAAGAATGAGAGTAATCCTATTATACAAGCACAGTTAAGTACATACCTAATTTTGTAAGGTTCAAGACTAAGTGGGTTGTTATGTTTTCCTGAATTATATCTATTGTTGGTGCCATCTTTTACTTGGCATTATCATTGGTTTTTTCTAGTTTAATATCGTTTGACTATATTCCTACTATTATTATTATTTTTGCAACCTTCTTTTTTTCATTTTTTCTCATTTCTAAATGTAATTCCAGAATCTCACAGTTGTGTTTCATATGCAAATTACATCAACATACTGTTTATCTGCTCTTCCAGGCTATTAATGAGATACAGTTCAACTGACAAAATCATAGTTGACTTAGTGCAAACAGCAGAAAAAGAAGTTTACATTGAAATATGCAGTTAACACATAACATCAACATACATTTGCAACTGCCTTGTTTAATACTCAGAGCACATGCTTTCATTATATATCACTTAACTACTTCTTCCTGCTAATTTCTTCTCTTCTATACCTCTATTACTTTGCCCTATGAATTCTAAATTACACAAGAGTTTTAACTTTTTTTCATAAATATTAAAAATAAATAAATGAATAAATAGTCTGATAACATGATTGTAAAAAGTTAAAAGAATCATATATACACCAGGGTGACAGATTTGTTTTTATAAATATTTTTTCTTGCTATGTGGAATGATTTTTTTCAAATAAATTGAAGACTTCATAGTACACAAAGTGTCTTCTGTGTCTTCCAAAAGAGCCCAGGAAATCAAATGTAAAATTTGTTTAATTGAAGTGATTCTTGAAGGACTCTTAAGAAGGATTAAGAGTAAGCAAAAGATTAATTGTACAGAATTAATTTTCATTTCTTGAGGGTTTTTTACTGTGTTAAATGCCATGTTGCAACTTTATCTTAGTGCTAATTTAATGGAATTAACTGTTTTCAATGTCATCTTCCAACTGTCTTGCAAGTGTTATTTTACCAACAGAACTGCGCTATATGGAGGCAGCTATTGTTCCATTCGGTGGCACAGGCAACACAATTTTCTTTATAATGCCTACAGCTTTAAATGAACAAGGTCTATTCCAATTTAAACCAACACAAATTTCACTTCATGTTCCCACTATTGAATCAAAGTTTTGTTTTTCTTCTTCTGAAAAAGTCTATTCAGTATTAATACATGATTGATTAATGGCCATGATTCTAGATGAGTTTTTAACACATATCAGCTAGACCAGATTGCCCAGGACCATGTCCAGTTGGATTTTGAAATATAGTCTAGGCATAGAGACTTTTCTACCTCCCTGGGAAACCTATTTCAGTGTCTGACACCCCCACAATAACCAAATATATTTTGTGTGTGTGTTTAGGGGGAATGTCATGTATTTCAGAGTATACACATTACCTCTTTTCCTCACTGGGCAGCACTGAGAAGAGTTTGGTTCTGCCTTGCTAACATCTCCCTCCCTTTTGATAAGATATCTCTGAGGTTTGTCTTCTCCAAGCTGAAAAGTCCCAGGTCTCTCAGCCTCTCCAGACAGATGCTCCAGCCCCCTTACTCCTAACTCTTTGGAATGGTCCAAACAAAAACAATCAAACAAACTAAAAGGACAAAGAAAAGAATGCCCATAGTACCCATCACCTAATCCTCCATTTCCCATGAACCTACAGTTCATTATGGGCTGTGTACCTCCTGTGACCCTTTCTTACATGTGGAAATCCTTGGTCTGCTCTAAAGAGCTGAGAATTTTCCTTGAACAGCCTCCTCTGTAGCCTGTGCTCCCTCTGAACTTCACCAGCAACACTCCCTCCTACTCCTGCTCCTGCTTATGGACCACTCACATGGCAAGGACAAAGGTACCTTCACAGTTTAGGGTGGATCTACCTGTCCCTCTATTTCTTGTTTTCATTTGAAATGTTATCCTACAATCCTCAAAGAAACAAAACTGCTCCTGAAGTCAGTGACTACCTGAAGCAAGGTTCTGAAGCAAGCACACATTCTCCCACAGACGTGTTTTGTTTCAAGAGAGGAAATACTTCAGCACTGCCAGCTGCAGATGGAAGCATTAGGTATTCCTTACACACCAGACAACCTTTCCCCTCTAGCTGAACTAATCCTCCTGCTGTCTTTCCTGGGGACAGGTTCTTCTGGGACCTGTCAGGTGACCTTATAAAGTGCTTTCTAAGCTGGGAAAAGACTGTAACTCTTTTAAGTCTAATCACCACACATTGAGATGAATTTAGTTTCTTAAAATAGAGAAGCTTCCACTGTTTCTTTCCTAAGCTTGAAACATTTGAATTTGCAAGGCACATCTGTGTTTAATTTGTTGACCTGCACGAAACAAAGAGTCATGGTAATTTTTAAAGCTTGTCCGTAGTGGCCGCTTTTTGAAATATCATGTTATTGGACTTTTAATGCGAAATAAATTTGCATTATTCACAATAGCCAAACCAACATTTTAATGCAAATAGTGTGAAAACAAAAAAAAATTCTATTCTTTTTCCCACTGGTGGGACCGAGTTTTCTTAAAACAACTCCAGTGTTCACAATATAATTTTCAGCAGACTGACACTTTGAGGGAGAGATTCAATTCACTCAGGAACAGTATAACTGTCCAAGTAAACCTATTTCTCTTCATTGATTACAGAGAGTGACTGTATTTTAACACAGATGCCTCAGCTGATTAAAGCACATTCAAATCCAAGGCCAAAAAAATTGTCCAATTTTAACAATTTATTTTGATTGCTTTATAAATTACATCAGTACACTAAGTGAAAATCATTTTGCTCCGTTCAGAGATTGACTTGCAGACACTGAGAAAATCAATGGAGAATCTGACTCAAGTTACATGGTAGTGCCTGAAAAGATAGAGGCAAAACTTAAGCGGCACGCATTCAGTAAAGGTTTGTTTAAATGAATGAATATGTGCACAAAACTGTGGCACAATTTTAGATGAATGTTTTAAAAATATATTCTTGAAGGTATCTAGAACCTAAATATGACAGGAGCATATTCTTCAAAAGGAAAAGGTACAGTTTTATTCCTGCAAATGGGGAATGTTCTTATGTCATAATAAAGAAACATGCTCTGCAGACATTTTACAATTTTTCTTGTTTGTTTCTTCTTGCCTACACTTGATATCATTCCTGATCAGTATTTCAGGGAACATTATGACTATGTTTTGTATTTTGAGACAGCTAACCAAGAGTGATCTTTTTGGTCCAGTCACCTGGAAACACTCTTCTTTATATCTTGTCGTATAAAGAATGTAAAGAGATTTTAACATCTTCTGTTTCACCAGTTTGGGGACATTTATTATTCCAGTTCAGGTCAGGACTAAACTCCTGAAAAGATACACAGTGTTTTAAAAAATAATTTAAAAATAACAATAACATCAAAAGGAGTACAAATATCATGCAACTCTATTGCTAGTATTCAATATTATACAGACGTCACATTATCATTCTTGCCTGGACCACTTAGGAGGAGATTCATACCATCTGACTATAACCATTTCAAAAGTAGGTGTCTCGTGTAAGCTCTGCAGTGTTATTTAATAGGTGGCCAATAGGACACTGCTATTCCAAATAATATCAGAAGGTCATTCAGAAAAAAATACAACAAATAAATATATACTAAAACCCCAGATAAACCACATAAAGGCACATACGCAGCTGATGTATAAGTGTAATGATCAGTCCCTGCACACATACTAGAAGACGACAGCACTTGCTTGTATGTCCTTGAACAGTCACTTGTAAAGAATTGAACTCTGTCCTGGGAGGGCAAAGACGACTATCATCCTAAAACTGGTGACTTTAAAGTGTTCCTTATTGTCCCCCTCACTCTCTTCAGCTGCTTCCCTTCTATTTTCCCCTCTGTAGAGACTCTCCTGAAATAGAGTTATATAAATATATGCAAATGCCTAGTGTAGGAGGTCTCACTGGGTTTCATGTCCAGGAACACATTTACGAGGAGAGAAGCTCTTGTGTACCAGAAGGAAAGGCTAGAATACAAGAGAAGGCAGGAGGATACCCTGGAAGGAATCTGGTTCTCCTGGGGAGTGGAAGGATATGAATAGTGTTGATTGCTGATATTTGTTTTTGTCCTTGTAAATCTAAACATCTCTTTTTTGTTTGTCTGTGAGGAAAATGTAATTGCTTTTTACAAAGTATTTTGCCAAGTTTCTGTGCTCTTACTTTGACTGTCATTGTTCTATTCACAATGGGTAAATAGAAATCAATATGATCTGAACTTAGGAGAAAGGATGTGTGTCGTGGTTTAACCCCAGCCAGGAACTAGGACAACACAGCCGTTCACTCCCTCCCCTCCCTCTCCCACAGGGTAGCAAGAAGTGGGAGAATAAGAAAAAAAACCCTCATGGGTTGAGATAAAGACAGTTTAATAAAACAGTAATGGAAGATAAATTATTATTATTAATAATTATTATTAATTATTATTATTAATAGTTATTGTTATTATTATTGTTGTTAATAATAATAATAATCGTAAAAGAACATAAACTGATGATTGATTGCCCAGCTCATCCTGAGCAGCACCTGTGGATTCCTGCCCCCCCAGTCAACCTCCATTTATATACTGAGCATGATGACTGTGGTATGGAATATTCCTTTGGCCATCTTGTCCTGTCTATGTTCCCTCTCAGCTTCTATGGAAAGCTGAAAGTGTCCTTGACTTAATATAAGCATTGCTTAGCAACAACTAAAACAATATGTGTTATCAACATCATTCTCATACTAAATCCCAAACACACCAGCTACTAGGAAGAAGATTATCTGTATCCCAGCTAAAACCAGGACAATGTGTAAAAGATTTTAGATGGAGAGGTACCTTCCCTAGACACCCACCAAAACACCTAAGGTCATGCAGGGCTGCTCTAAAAATTCCCCTTATAAAAAGGAGCATTTATAGCAGCTAAAGGGTAGTTAGAATTCATTGCTTATTCAATGATTATTGAATCATATGTGTCCAAATCCTTTCCTACTTTATGTATCCTTCAAGGTGTGGGTAACCTTTATAGATTATTGTGGAGTTTTGAAACTGACATGAGTAGAAAGCCAGGTGTTTGTTTGTGTAACCGATAGCATGTATCTGTTTGGCTCTGATTTTATATTCTTTTCCTCGGGTAGTACCAATCTAATGTATGATGTAAAACTTTGCAACAAGGAAAGAAAAATTGCAGGTAGATGGAAACAATTATAAACTCCATATCTATAGTCCTGTTCTTCCAGGTTTGTTTGTGGGTTGGTTTGGTTTGGTTTGTTTGGGGTGGGGTAGGGTGTGTGCATGTGTGTGTATGTGTGTTAAGGATACTATATTATGCTCATACTGGTTTCCCTGTAGCACATCTGCATAAAATTGAATGAGGTGATCCAAACAAGTTTCAGAAACAGTTTTACATCACCTTCAGTGGATTATTGAGGAGAGACACTTTTCCTACCAGTTCAATAGTAAAGAGAAAAGCAACAACCACTGCCTCAGCTGGTCATCCTTCATAGTCTAAAAAATTAAAAAACCTGAACCATTCACTTACTCTTCTAGTTGTGAAGCAGTGGTGGTGGTCCCCTTACATGGTGTCATTACTATATGACCCATGTATGGTGGATCATGGTTACTGCATCATGAATCTACAACTTTTGTTCAATGAGTTGGAAGGGTTTTTGGTGTCTTCTCATGTTAGGGGATATGCATGGATCATTTGAACAGGATTGAGATGAAGCCTGGGGCTTGGGGCCTGGGAACAGTACCCCATTTGGTAATGTAGGCATGTGGAAGATTTGTCCTGTGGATGTAATAGCAAGAGATGTACTCTTAGAGGTGTAGTGGCTGTCACAGTCAGACCAGTGATATACAGTATTTCTTAACAACTTTGAGTCAAGCAATATAATTCCTTGAGAAGGCACCATAACTGCCCTTCCATCTCATTCTAAAAAACACAAATGAAAAGCTGGGCATATATCCAGGCTGTATTCTTGAGCATTGTTTCTGTAGGCTAAAAAGATGTCCTTTGACAGGATAAAAAGATGTCCTTGGATGTGCCTTCACAGTGATGTTCTGTTTGACCTGAGGATGGGAGCCCTGGAGCATTATCACAGGACATACACACCTTCAGGTTCTCCTCATGGTAAAGGACAGCCTTCGCACCTTGGTGCTATGGAGAAGAGCAACTGGCTTGTATTCCAACCCAAAGTTTTCTCTGTGTAACAGGTATAGCTCTGTCATGCTGCCTCATATGTAGTTCCAGATCTTCAGAACTGTCTCCTTCTGTGTAGTGTTGCTGTCTAGTCCCTTCCTTCACAGCAACAATCATAAGGTTAACAAACTCCTGATACTGCCAGAGGGTTATCCCCCTAACATGAGAAATTTTTTGGCTTTTTTTCACAGCACTGATTTACAAGAAGTATAATTTTCTCAGGGCTTCAGGTTACTTGCCTTTGAATTTCCTGAGCATTAGAAAAGGTTGCCATTGGAACTGCAGAAACAAGAATATGGAGTAGAAAAGAAATAATAAAAGGCCAAGGGTATTAAAAAAGAAAAAAAAAAGAATAATAAGGGGTTTAGAGAGGAGAATAGTAATAAAAAGTAAGTCAGGATTTTGCCCAAAGTAGTAACTAACTAAACTGAGTGCAATAAGGCCTTATTGAGGGGCTAGAGCACAAAAGCAGAAAAATGCACAGAGTTTGTGAGAAAAACACACACGCAGCCATACTGCTATACACCGTCCTGAAGAATTGGCTGGTACATCAAAGGGTTTTGGAAAAGTCAGGGGTCTGCACTGTCACAGACAGAGAAGGAGAGTGTGGACCACAGGGGAAGCCCTGGCTCTTGGGGCAGGCAGGGAGAACAGGTATCTGTCTTACGAGTCTGGAGCCATTCCCATACTAACAGTTCTTTCTTCTCTCTCTATGACGTGTTTCAGTTTTTAGACAATCCTTGGCCTTTGGCCTCCACTTCCTGAATCATGTACTGCACAATGTTGCAGAGTGTTACTTTCCCAGGTTGCAGCAGGTGCTTATCTCACTGCTCAAGTCCTTTTTTTTTTTTTTTTAACTTGTTTAATGGCCTCTTCTTTTCCTTATTATATTTCAATCAATCTTTTTCTCAGATGTCAAGGCAGTGACAAATACCCTGTCATCAATAGTTCTGGAGTCTCTGTTTTCGACCTTTCCCTACTTTCAAAGCCTTTACTGTTATCCCACTCTCAAACTGTGTATCATTTCAAGAGGTATTTGGTTTAGAACTCCTGTTCACCTAGTCAGTTCTCACAACAAAGTGTTTAGAAGTCTAATAGGGAAGGACTGGGGTTTTGTGAGGCAAATGGCTTTGCACTTGCAAAAAAATAAAGCAAATGGCCTCTAATTAACAATGTCAATACCGTTTCTGCTAGGCTACTGTGCACCAACGGAACAGGGGAAAAAGATGTGGGGGAAAAAAAGGCAACAAGCTGCAACAAACTTAATGTGTGCTCTTTATGTAGCACAGGAACTACTTCCGGTATTATGGGACCTCTGAGTAGTTTCAGAATCCTGTAGGCACGTGCAGGGTAAGAACATGATGAAGTATTTCATAGTAGTGCAGCCCACAAACTAGTTAAAAACATGACTCCACTGAGTTTTGGAGTCCTGGAACAGAGTTGCTGTTTCAACTTGCTTTAAAAGGAATGACTTTATCAAAGCTACTCAAGAACTGAACATACACAAGCAAATACAGGCAATAAGGGGATTTGCTTCAGAACTGCACTGCTGCTCCAAAGTGTCAGACTACTGTATGGAAAGCCTTTGCTGAATGCACTCTGACTCCCATATAATAGGAGCTCAGGCACCTGGCTAACCATGTGGACTCTTACACTTAGATGTCAACATGCTGAACCTGAATACTGAACAAGTTGATTTGGACATAATAAACATGAATGTAGACATCAAGTGTCACTTGGGATGCCTAGACTATCACAACTTCTCTCCAGCTGCTCCACCAGAAGGTAGCGAATCTCCCATGAGTCCTTTGTTACGTCTGCCACATCTAGGATTCATGCATACCCATATGTTTCTCAAGTGGAGCCACTTCATAACTTAAGGAGATAGATTGTAAACAGTAACATTATTTTCTGAAAATTCCATCTTCCAAACAGATATTAATGCTTTTTCTAAGTAGCGGAAAATAACAAACTTCTTACTGATATTTAGTGACCTACTGATTAAAGGACAAAACTTTTATAAAACATGTAGGAATCCATATTTCAAAGTGACATAAAGGTCAAAGAAGCATTAGAGAGGAGTAAGAGAATAATTAGGGAAACACCTGTTTTTACATAAAGCTAGAATTATAAAGTAAATACATTAGAAAATGTGTGCATATTTAAGAATAGTAACTGTTACTTTGCTTCCATTATACACTTAACCAGACAGAGATAGAGAATTTTAAACTGCGTAGTGCTTTAACTCAAACATTTTTTATTCAACTGAGAGGATGAAAATGAGTAAATCAGTCTCACTTGTTTGTTCATCATTGAAATAAAATCAAAAGAACCTAACTATTTGTGTTTCTAAACAATATCTGGGTTTCCCACCTGCTTTATTTCAAAGTAATTTAATTGGCTGATTGCAATAATTTACAAGGAAGTATGTGGGTGAATAGCTCTAGGTCTCTAGGTTTTCTTATCAGAAATGGAATTTAATACAACCTGGAATTTAATACTGCCTGGAATTTAATACAACCTCTATTTTGACTGGGATTTTACCTAGCAGTCCATTTTAAACCAGTAAGCTGTATATTCCTGCAACCAGGTCATCCAACCTGGCCAAAAACTAAATGCATCCATCAGTAACAGCTTGAAACTGTATTCACATATTGTGTATGGTTTTGAGGAAAACAATTGGTTCTTTTGTTCTTGTGTGAAGTAAAAGATTATTGATTTTCTATGTTAAGATTTCTTTACTCCCTTCTTAGGGGAGTACCAAAAAAAATATATATAGTTTTTAACTGCCTTTATTTCAGAAGATGGAAGATGTATTCAGAATTACAAACTGTATTATGAATTTGAACTGTATTATGAATTTGAACTGTATATAAATAAAACCTTTTTTTTTGACAAGGACAGTAAAGCATTTGAAAAACTTCAATGAAAGAGGCTTTAGAATTCTATCCTTAGAGGTTTTAAAGACTGTTAAGGGATGTTACAAGTGGACACTGCCTTGAGCAGCTCTGGGCCCAGGAAAACATCGAGATGCACCGAGCCCAGTGCAGGCTGGGTCTCCATCCTAGGCTGAGAGATGCAGTTGCCACTTTCCAGTTTGCAGGTTCAACCAACAGTAAAGCTGAGCATGTGTCCAAGAGGCTCATGCACACACACAGAAAGGACACAGACATGGCTGGTCACACAGATGGCCAAGACAAGGCGTGACCTTCAACAGCACCCTCAGACAGGACTCACATCAGACACAAGCCGAGACAGCCACATCCCCTCCTCCACTTATCATAGGCTCATACAACAGTTTAGGTTGGAAGGGACCTTTAAAGGTCATCTAGTTCCAACCCACCTGCAATGAGCAGGGACATCTTCAACTAAAACAAGTTGCTCAGAACCCCATTCAACCTGACCTTGAATGTTTCCAGGAATGGGGCATCTACCATGTCTCTGGGCAACCTGTTCCAGTGTTTCAACACCCTCATTGTAAAAATGTCTTCCTTATATCTAGTCTAAATCTACCCTCTTTTTGTTTAA
The DNA here is from genome assembly GCA_008658365.1 of Alca torda. Classification (NCBI taxonomy): domain Eukaryota; kingdom Metazoa; phylum Chordata; class Aves; order Charadriiformes; family Alcidae; genus Alca; species Alca torda. The sequence continues at coordinate 164,201,044 of CM018076.1, read as the reverse complement.
AACCACTACCCCTTGTCCTGTCGCAACAGGCCTTGATAAAAAGTTTGTCCCCATCTTTCTTATAAGACCCTTTTAGGTACTGAAAGACTGCAATAGGGTCTCCTTGGAGTCCTCTCTTCTCCAGGCTGAATAACTCCATCTCTCTCTCAGGCTGTCCTCATAGGAGAGGTGTTCCATCCCTCTGACCATGTTTGTGGCCCTCCTTTGGACCCATTCCATATCTTTCCTGTGCTGAAGACCCCAGAGCTGAACACAGTACTCCAGGTGGGGTGTCACCAGAAGGGAGAAGAGGGACAAAATCATTTCCCTTGACCTGCTAGCCACACTTCTTTTGATGCAGCCCAGGATATGGTTGGCGTTCTGGGCTGCAGAGGCAGACAGTCACTAGTGCAGCACATACATGACACTCTACAGGTTCACAAGCACACACGCATTTGTGGATCCCCCAAGCACCAGCATGGCCCCTCTGCCTTTCCAGCACTCCTGCTGGGATTCCTCTTACCCAAACTATAGATCCCCAGTTGCCGGCTGGTCCATCTGGGTGGTCACTGCAAACACACAGCACTCTGCGTTTGCAAGTTCCTGTAGGCATACCAGCACTGACCTCCATTCAGCTTGTCGCCTGGTCTGTACCCAAGGCCTCCTTGTCATCATCTGGTCCAGCTTTAAGTTTTCCAGTGAACACACAGTCACACCGCACACACACCTGGTCTGGGGAAGGCACAGACACTCACACCCCCAGCAGCCAGCACCAGGTACACAGGCTGTGACCCATGGTCCTACTCCAGCCACTGACGTGGAACACCTCACCTGCCTCACTCACCCCAATACCCTCAATAGCTGTTTTTTGGGACACACAACATTCCTGCCTCAGTAGCTGGAAGTTAAAGAGAGCCATTTACTCCAGTAGCTGACACCGACACCCCACTGGCTCCAGTAGCTGATACCACAGGCCAGGAGCTCCCACAGGTCTGACTCCAACCAGTCCCCAGTAACAGGAACTTAGTCCTTGCAGCACTCACACACATGTGGAATAGAAAGTGAGACTATGCAGAAATAGTTAAGGAAGGATTTAATGAGACAGGACAAACCACAGTCTGCACTGTTCTGCAGTGACCTGCAGTGACTTGAGCATAGGAAGTTCCATCTAAACATGAGGAGGGACTTCTTTACCCTGAGGGTGGCAGAGCACTGGAACAGGCTGCCCAGAAACGTGGTGGAGTCTCCGTCTCTGGAGACATTCAAAACCCACCTGGACACGTTCCTGTGCAACCTGCTCTAGGTGAACCTGCTCTGGCAGGAGGGTTGTACTAGGTGATCTCCAGAGGTCCCTTCCAACCCCTACCATTCTGTGATTTTGTGATTCTGTGATTCTGTGATACTGTGATTCTGTGACCCTGTGATTCTGTGATTCTGTGACCAGGCACAGGGCTCAGCCTGATCAGGTAAGTGTGCTGACAATCCCCGTTTTACACATGAATGGTCCCTTTTATACCCCTTTCTGTGTGTTCCCCCTTTGCTCCTCCCCAGTTTCCTTCCCCTGCACAATTCTCTATTAGTTTGCATAGACTTACCAATCCCTTTGCAATATGCCAACTACTTATGTTCCTTTTGCTCCCCCTTCTTATCGCTACAAAGTCCAGGTGGCCTTCTCCAGACCTGTGCCTGGAGTTTTATAATATCCCATCAATTATTGTGACTGACAAGGTTTGTTTCTTGTCATTGTTTCCATTATTATTTGTCTATAAGGTCTTCATCTCTTGTATGTATTTATTTATTGCCTTTCCCTTCCCTTTATCATCCTGTTTGACAAGATCCTTAATCAGATAATCTTAAGGGAGCAGACATGCTCTCCCTCCACATACCCTTACAGACATGGAGGGATAAAGCCTTGAGCAACGTAGTCTGACCTCCTAGGTGACCTTGCATTGAACTGGAGGCTGGTCTAGTGACCATCTCAAGTCCCTTCCAAGCGGAATCACCCTATGGTTCTGTGACTGCATACAGGAGATGATTATACTAATGTATGGATTATGTTTAGGCTAGTAATACTTACTGAGATCAGAGGGAAGGAGATGTTCTTCATTAAACTGTAACATTAAATGTTATATAATTGACATTTTCCAAGACCCCACTTAGGAGTATATTTTGATAAGTATTCAGATTTTTTTTTTTTCCTCTCCGTCTTGAGAGTAATGTTTCTATTGCTAGCTATCTACATTAGATATTTCTTACCTGAAGATATTGCTGTTGGCTATTTTGTATTTTTTTTTCTCCTTTCTCTCTTTAGTTTTTTACTGAAAAAAAAAAAAAAGCCCCACCCCCTCCTTCAAATTGTTATTATTTCAACGTTTTTAGGTAAGTTCTGTAAAAATAACTTGTCTTTCATTACAAAGCTAGAGCTTTTCCATAATATTATATCTTTCAGACATAATTTTGGATTTAACATATCAATAATACACAGTTCTAAAATAACACTTTTTAAGTGCTTGTGTGATTTGGGCCTGGTAGGGGGGAATGTTCAAAATCAAATTATCTTACTTATGTCTTAGCTTTGTAGGGGAGTGATTTCTCAAAACCTCCTAAAACAATCTGGGGAATGACCATGTGAGTTATCAGCATTCACTCAGCCCTTGCACAACCCAACTGCAATGCAGAAAATGCAAAAAAAAAAAAAAAAAAAAAAAAAAAAAAAAAAAAATGCATGTCATAGCCATTTGCACTGAATGTTAATGCAAACTCAGGAGAATTGCCTCATTTAAATGTGCTTCTAAATTTTACTAAGAACTAGACATAAGGTGTAGTCAAATACGAATCAATACAGGCACACATATTTCTTTTAAATGCATTACATTTTTCTCAACACTGACCACAAACAGACACAGAGATTGCAGAGATCAACAGAAGAAAAAAAAAATAAAAATAGTGTTTCATGGGAGTTCATGCAGTGAGACTTTGTTCCCTGATGGATGATAATTTGTCTCCGTGGACAGATGAAACCTTAGAGCTGAAAAAAAAAGACACAAGCAGTTTTCCAAGTTAAGGTGTTTCCTGTTAAGAGCAAGTTAGTGTTTTGTGATGTCTTGATCTGTCCTGCCAGTGCCATTCAATACCAACCTTGAGTTTACTTCACCTGACAGTAACATAGTCCCGTGAGTGCAGTCCTCACCTCTTACAATCCTCCTCTAAAGTGCAATCTCCAACCCATAGCAAGAACTGGATTCTCAGACACTCTAGCAGAATAAAAAATAGCTGTATTTTGGAAGACAGTGATAACCAGATGGAAAATGCAGTTCAAAGGCTTTGTTAGTCTGGAACATTTCACTGTATGCTCCCAGCAGCTGTTAATAGAGAATGAGTGACTTAGCAAAAATAATTGGCATTCATTCTATTTAGTAATGTAGATCAATGGGTTCTAGGTATAATACACTCCCATTGTGATAGGCCCTTTAAAAATGTGCCTTCTCTTCCGAGAGTGAGAATTTCAGAAGTATTCAACACTGGACTACATTTACTCTGACTGAAATCATGTGGACCCTACACTTCAATTCAAAGCTAGCAAACAAGACAACATGTATTTTTTGAGACTATGAATTGAAATTTATTATTTGACCATTGTTGAATTTATTTCAATAATCTAATATTAAGGGGACAGAGAAGGTTTATACTTACAAGAATACCTTTATACATAAGGAACTATTTGAGTAGTTTCTTGGATAGATGGGAATTAAAAACAAACCCCAAAACATTTGCACAAATGCGGACATTTCTCATGTTACCCTGGCATTCAGGCACCACCTCACCTTTCTCCTACACAGAAAAACTGTGTTTGGAGCATATTCGCTTGTTAATAGTTTGGGATGTAAATAATTTTGGTGGTTCCTTTTGCATGAACTTGTGCCTAGCTCCTCTTTAGAAAGGCAGCATATGCAATTGAACACAAATGGTCCTCCAAACATCCAGACAGAAGTGATTTGTGAGCCTGAAGACTTCGGAATACTTCTACCAAAGCTAAGAATTCAACGTATCACTAAAAAAGCAAGATCTTATGTAATTTGTATTTCTTTTGTGGTTCTTGGATGGCAGGGAATTATGCTTGATAACTCCCCCCAGAAAACAACTAGTCTCTCAAAATGTCAGTTGTGTCTGTCTTTTGAACTAAATACTAATTACTCAAATGAAAATACCTTTGATTTAGTTGTGGTTGTCTTTTTTTTTTTTTTTTTTTTTTACCTCATAAATAGGTATTGCTAAATATGATTGCTATGAATGCCGGGAGCAAAGGAACTCCCACCTCTATATTTTATTTTTATCTCAGTAAACTCTTAAAACATCTTGAAGGTTTATAGCAGGTCCTGTAGGAATTGTAAAGTTCTTCTAAATGATTTAGGCAAAGCTAATCTTTTGCCTATTTACGTCATTCAGATGCCTAACTCCTTCATAATTTATCAGAGACTTGAAAAATTGAATTAATTCCAAATGTGATTCTATATTTTATATATAACAGATAAAATGAATAATAAGGTTTAAATGTAAAAATCATTGCTAAAGTGGTAACAAAAGCAGACGAAACGAAAATTACTTTGACAAAGATAGAATATTGACCAAAGAATAGATGAGGGAAAGAAGTAACTAAATGTCAGAAATTTGTTGTGTGTAAGAACACCTTCTGCACTGACAAGCTTTAGAGAAAGCAGTGCTGTTAAAAGTGGCTTTAAGTACTTCTTCAAAAAGCTTGGAGCTCTGAGGCTTGACCAAGGTTTAATAGACTAGAAAGTGCATTGACACAAAACGAATTATTACTAGCTTTGTAATTTTAAAAATATTTTTAAAAGACTTTTAACCTGCAATTATAAACTCTCTTAATATTCTGAATTATGTTTTGATTTGAAGGACCCTCCTTAGTGTAGTGGGCTCTTGATTTAGGAAACTACCATAATAGGATCACCTATTGTGACTCTCCTTCAGGCAAACTTAATAACTTTTGGAGTACAGGAGGAAGGAAAAAGCTTCAAGATCCCTCTTGTGAGACAGAAATATTAGTGTCTGAAGTGGTTCTGTGCAGGATGATGGGTAAACTGTAATGCCTCTGACATCTTTCTCGTGATTTTTTCTAAAACCCATTGAGCATGTTCAGGTGAAATGGAGTAAGTATCAGTAACTAGCTGGTACTAAAGCTGGGATTCATTACCCTTTAAACATTTATGATCTTAATCTAATTTAGAATACTTATCTAGCAGTCCTTTATAATTAACGGAGAGAGAAAAGTGTCACTAAAGAGCAATTTACCGTACTTTCCCTAAAAACCTATGTTAGGATACAATATATTGCATTGTGGAATTCACTAAAAGGAAATGGAAAATTCACTGTAAGGAATACCTTGAAAAGGAGACACCACTTAGTTTAACCTATATGCCAAGGATGTAGACCTAGTGGTTCACCACAGCACTAGCCTAACATAGAGACGGACATAAATAATCTACCTTTGGAACCAGAAAGTTCAAAATTATGGGTGTCTGAAGTGATGCAAAATTGTGTTATACAATGTCAAGTGTCCTAGGAAATGAGCAAGCAAGCATGTTATAAAAGAGCTGTAAGAAAACTGGGCAACTGGAAAATAAAATTACTTGTGAAGTTAAATGACAACAAATAAACACAAACTTTAAGAGAACTGATCTTAATTCCTGCCAGAAATAAAACATAATGGGTTGCCCAGGGCTATGCTAGACTAGTCATTAACGGTCAGGAAAGAGGTCTTGGGTTCACAGTGAGGAATTCTGTAAAATCCTTAGGTCAGTGCTCACTTCCAGTAAAAAAGACAGAAAACATGCTAGGACAGATTACCAAAGGAAGTTAAACTAAACCAGAAAATGTAATTATGTATTTGTCTTAAACTTTTTTGTGTTTACATCTTGTGGATTTATTCACCCCCTTTTAAAAAAAAAACATCAGAGTTAAGGAATTGCTTCCATCAGAAACAATATTAAATAGGTTTTTAGATTGGAAAAAGATAATTGATTGGGTTTACCAGAAGCCTGTAGAAGCAAAAAATTCAAAGAGAATGTAAATGAGGAATGATTACTTCTTATCTCTTTAATACAAACATAGATGCAAACAAAGAAATTATCAAGGTAAAAAGTAAAAAAAAAAAAAGGTAAGAAGAAAACAGTATTTCACATAGTGTATCATAACATTTCTAAAATCATTATTGCACAATGTCCTGAAAGGTCTTAATATGAATTAAACACCAAGTCATTACCATTATGCAATCATATGGTTAAACTTTTTTGGAGATCTCTGTGTGTCCTGATCTCCCAATACTGAGCTGACAGACAAAATAAAATGTTCTAAAAGTTCAGCTGCTCAGCCATGATAGCAGTACCCAATGATGGGAGTTGAAAAGAGGTAAGATCAGTTATAAGTAAAACAACAAAGTTTGGCTTCCAGAGTTGTATGGAGATAACTTTTCTGGATAATAATGGTGCTGCTTCACTATTATGTCTAAGGATATTATCATATAACTGATTTTTTTGAAAGGAATCTACTCAGGATCTCAAGGAGTGTCTCTTTGTATCAGAAATTCCTATCTATGAGTAAGGGAAGAATAACAGCCAGAGAGAGAACAAAACCACCCATTTACCTGTTAATCAGATAAATAATTGTCATAGAGTATGAAAAATTCTGAGTGCCTTAACAGATGTTCCCTGGCAAATTATTCCATGACACTGCAGCGGAAAACTCATTCTTTCACTTCTGCAGGGAGAGCCGTGGCCCCAGATACTCTGTGTGTGTTGGGCAGCAGACATGGGTCGCAACATAGATTCATCTGGGTATATCTGCAGAGATCTTAAACAATTTACTGCTCATTCCAGCATTAGGAAAAAAAGCAACAACCAAGATCACTCCTTTGCTTTGGTCACTCCAGGTGGTGGTGTTTGAACATGGTGAGAGATAGGAACAGTGCTTAGTAACTTATATTTAAAAGCACAAGAAATTAATTCTGCTCTGTTTTGTTTTGTTTTGTTTTGTTTTGTTTTTTTTCTTTAAGCAACAGTTCTGACATAAAAAAACTTCATATCTAGTTTGAGTCATGTCTCAAGGTATGGGCATAGGTATGACAGTATCCCCTAGCTAAAGCCATAACTTTTTTTTTTTTGAGATTAGCAGTGGTGAATAATTGTGATAAGAATTATTAAGATGATATAAAAGGCTGAAAGCTCTGTACTATGCAAATACATGATTATTTTTTTTTCCTTCTCTTGTTAAAACATACATACAGAGAGAACTCTTTGGGTGCATATATGTACTATTTTAGATCAGATCAAGAGTATGTCTTGATTGTCTCCCCATTTGCTATATTTTGACACACATTGTGGAATGATGACTGAACACACAAAGGTTTGGTTTGGGTTTTTTATTTTATTCTTTTTTTTAGGTGAAAATAAACTGAAAGATATATGCCTGAAGCACATTTCACATTCTCCAGTCACTAATTTTTGTTCAGTTCACAGCACCAAACTGGAGGTTATCTGAGGAAACCTTCTCAAACATTGTATGGGTCTTCTGCATAAGCTGTCTTGTTCTACAAATTTGCTATTATTTCTCCTTGCTATTTGCTAGTGTGGATGAAATCTTCTTTCTTCCTTCTCCATATTATTATTTTATATATTACCTTGCTAATGTTGTCATCCCTCTTCTTTTGCTGTGGGATATGTTTGCTTCAATATTTACAAAGATGGAGAAAACAGGACGAGGCAGAAAGGAAAATTAAAAAAAAAAAAACAAACAAAAAACCAACAACCCGCTGATAGATATCTAGGAGTTACTGGTTAGTTCCCATTTTCTCTAACCTACAATTCAGCCTTTTTTTTTTTTTTTTGACCACTCCTCCTCCCCCCTCTAATAATAGCTGCATTGAAGAATGCTCTGCTAGGGGAAGAATCACAGAATCATAGAATGGTTTCTGTTGGAACGGACCATTAAAGGTCATCTAGTCCAACTCCCCTGCAATGAGCAGGGACATCTTCAACCAGATCAGGTTTCTCAGAGCCCCATCCAACCTGACCTTGAATGTTTCCAGGGATGGCACGTCTACCATCTCTCTGGGCAACATGTTCCAGTGATTCAACGCCCTCATCATAAAAAAAATTCTTCCTTCTATCTATTCTGAATCTACCCTCTTTTAGTTTAAAACCATTACCCCTTGTCTTATCGCAGCAAGCCCTACTAAAAAATCTGTCCCCATCTTTCTTTTAAGCCCCCTTTAAGTACTGAAAGGCCGCAATAAAGTCTCCCCGGAGCCTTCTCTTCTCCAGGCTGAACAACCCCAACTCTCTCAGCCTTTCCTCACAGGGGAAGTGTTCTACCCCTATGATCAGGCTCCACCAGGTTCATGTTTTGTTTTTTTTTTTTACTGTGAATTCCAAGCATTTAGACTACTTAATAAGTTTATATAGTCTTAGGGTTAAAACCCCAACAAAAACATTGGGTATTATGATCTTTGTTTCAGAGTGAAAAGGACATGTCTAGCGTAACTTTTAGACAGATAAAACTTAATGTTGAGTGGAGTAACAATGTATTTTGTACAGTGGGACTGAATTAAAGCAGAGTGAAACGCATCTGAAGGTGAGTGTCAGATTTCAGCAGAGTAAAGAGTATCTGTCCAAAAGTGGTCTCTCTATTTATTAGAGTAAAATACTGTCCTAGTCAAGGAAAAGAGAATCTAATATGCAGCATCCTCGGCATTATTCTTTGACTGTCAGGTAGCCTTTTATCTTAACCTTTAGAAAATAAAATTTCATCTCATTTTACAAAGAGCAACCTCTTACTGTCTAATCATCCCCCAGTTCTTCAGTTTGTTTTTATCACTTAAAGGGAACTCTCAGCATTCTATAATCTTAAATGAATATTTATTGTTGCACCTTGTTTTTTTCCTCACACATTTCAAGACAGTCATTGCGTAATCAATTGTTACAGATTATACCAATTTCTCATCTAGCTGTTAAAGACCAGAAACTATACAATAAAAGAAGAACATATCCCCCTGAACTCTGTAAAATTATACTGATCTACACCAGCTAAGGAACAGATCTGTCTCCTTCATTTATTTATGTTTTTCTCACTGCACTGAAAAGGGCAGTAGCGAATTCTTTCAGCATTCTTTGACTTTGAATAATATTTACAACTCAACAACATAAAAAACTATAGATAGCAATGTTATTTTTTAATAGACTTCAAGATGTAGAAGCATACAGAACAACTTAAAATGAAACTATTTATTTGAATTTGACCAAGCATCAAACTACAAACTGTATGAGCTGGAAACACAACACAATGGAGAATCTATATCCATTCTTTGTCAGAAGTTTTTTTTTCCTTAGTTTTGCAAATAGTTAGCTCTGGACTAGCAATGTTTTTTTAAATTCTGTCCGGTGTTAAAATACAATTAGACTTTGACTAGATTTTTGTTTCAAAAGAACTCAGAATGCCAGCTAGGCAACCTGAAATACAAAGTTGTTTTCAAAGTACAAATATTTCATATACTACTTAGGGCTTTGTCCTGTTTGTGTTTTTGTTTGGTTGTTTTTTTTTTTTTTTTTTTTCTTTCATATGGGTTGGAGAGAAACAGATGCATTTTAGAAGCTGCGAGTACATAAGACATAAAATATCACTGTCATAATTTTTTGTAAGAGAATATTAAAGTGAGAGTTATACACCAGAAAGATTTAATAATGGTTAAGTAAGACAGGAGAGATTTTGAATATGCCCAGGCTGAGGTTATTCTATGCAGGAAAAAATACAAAATAGAAATGTAGGGAAATCCTAGCAGTGTGTAATCTCTGACCAAGAGATGAATGAACTACAAAATTAAACAAGCCTTCTGAGACGTCTTTGAGAAAAAGCTGTTTGAAAGCAATTTTGTTTGTCCCAGGTTTCTGACAAAGTAAAAATTGTGCATTCACATAAAAGAGAAGGATCTGATTTGGAACAATAGTCTTCACTGTTCAGTCTTTCTACATCCATTGCACTGAAGTGCTTAGTAAAAGAAGAACAGTTGGGGAGGAAGAGAGGGAAGCATAAGTTAATAAAAGCTTGCCATAGGGATAGGAACCTGGTAAATTAGGAAGGAATGGAATGGAATGGAATGGAATGGAATGGAATGGAATGGAATGGAATGGAATAGAACAGAACAGAACAGAACAGAACAGGCTATTCCAGTTGGAAGGGACCTACAACGATCATCTAGTTCAACTGCCTGACCAATTCAAGGCTGACCAAGACAAACCATGTTACTAAGGGCAATTTCCAAATGCCTCTTAGAGGATGAACACAGTGTAAAAGCCATAAAAGTTGGCAGAAATATGAAACAATAAGAAAGACAGAGGAGGAGGCACAGAACAGTTTAAAAACAAGAGCAGTTACTACTGTATCGTAGAATGATAGAATCATAGAATGGTTTGGGTTGGAAGGAACTTTTAAAGATCATCTAGTCCAACCCCTTCACCGTGGGCAGGGACATCTTTCACTAGATCAGGTTGCTCAAAGCCCCATTCAACCTGACCTTGAACACTTACGTTGATAGGGCATCCACAACTTCTCTGGGCAACCTGTAACACCTGTCTCATCACAAAAACTTTCTTCCTTATATCTAGTCTGAATCTACCTTCTTTCGGTTTAAAACTCTTGCCCCTTGTCCTGTCAATACAGGCCCTAATAAAGTCTCTCTCCATCTTTCTTACAAGCCCCTTTCATACATTGAAAGGCTGCAATCAGGTCTCCCTGGAGCTTTCTCTTCTCCAGTCTAAACACTACCAATTCTCTCAGCCTGTCTTCACAGGAAATTTGTTCCAGCCTTCTGACCATTTTCATGGCTTTCCTCTGGACCTGCTCTAACACGTCCATGTCTTTCTTGTGCTGGAACTCCAGAACTAGAGGCAATATTCCAAGGGGGGTCTCTCAAGAGCAGAGTAAAGGGGCAGAATCACCTCCCTCAACCTGCTGGCCATGCTTCTTTAGATGTGGCCCAGGATATGATTGACTTTCTGGGTTGCAAGCACACATTGCCAGCTCATGTCCAATTTTTCATCCACCAGTATCCCCATGTCATCCTCAGGACTGCTTTCAACCCATTCATCCCCCAGTCTGCATTGATACTAGGGATTGCCATGAACCAGCTACAGTACCTTGCACTAGGCCTTGTTGAACTTCATGAGGTTCTTAAGGGCCTAGTCCTCAAGCCTGTCAAGGTCCCTCTGGATGGCATCCCTTCCCTCTAGCATATTAACTGCACCACCCAGCTTGGTGTCATCTACACACTTGTTGAGGATTCACCCAGTCCCTCTATGTCATTATAAAGGTATTGAACAGTATCAGGCCCAATGTGAACCTCTGAAGGACACTACTTGCTACTGGCTTCCATATGGACATTGAGACATTGTCTATAACTCTTTGAATGTAGCCATCCATCTAGTTCCTTATCCATCTGACAGTCCACCCATGTCCCCAATTTAGAGACAAGGTTGTTGTGTGGGACCATGTGAAAGGCCTTACAGTAGTCCAGGTAGCTGACATCCATAGCTCTTCCCTTGTTCACTGATGCAGTTATTCTATTGAAAGGCCACCGGATTAGTCAGGTATGATTTCCTCTTGGGGAAACCATGTTGGCTGTCTCTAATCACCTCCCTGTGTTTTATATGTTTTGACATGTCTTCCAGTAGGATCTGCTCCATAATCTTACTGGGCACAGACATGAGTCTGACTAGTCAGTAGTTCCCAGGGTCCTCCTTTTTACCCTTTTAGAAAACGTGTGTGATGATTCCCTTTTTCCAGTTCCTGGGGACCTGACTGCCATAATGTGTTAAATATGATGGAGAGTGCCTTAGCAACTACATCTGCCAGTTCTCTCGGATCCCTGGGATGCACCTCATTGGGTCCCATGGATTTATGCCTGTTTGGGTTCCTCAGATGGTCTTGAACTTGAACTCTTACAGTGTGTGGGACTTAATTTCCCTAGTTCCTGCCTTGAGATTCAGGGATTGGAGAGATACACGAAGAGCAATTGCCAGTGAAAACTGAGGAAAAAAGTTGGGGATCTCAACTTTCTCCATGTTGGTTGTCAACAGATCCCCTGTCTCATTTATTCAGGAGGCACGATTTCTTTTGTCTTCCTTTTCTGATTAACATACCTGAAAAAGCCCTTTTTATTTTTCTTCATGTTCTCCAAGAGACCCCAGGACTGCTTACAGCTAGCATATATATATATATATTTTTTTTTTTTTTTTTTTTACAGTTCTAAAGAGTTAAATATTTTCTGTAATACAAATGTTTTAAACTATAAAATCATTTATATACTTAATTTTATCACTATCTTAATGTATTCTTAGTTAATCTAAATGAAAAAACACTGAATACTGAAAACACTATACAGTTAAAATTAACTGGTATGCTGTATAAAAAGCACAGTTGGGGAAGAAAAGATTATAATTGCTGTAAGTATTGATAATGACATCTAATGTTTATAATGAGAGAGGCTAATGCTAGGCTTCCAACAATAAAAAGCAAACCACCGCTGTACCAGACAACTCATGAAGCTCATCATTTCTTTACAGTTTACCTGCAGGCAACAGTTTTCTTTATTATAATGGTTAAGATAAAAGAGAGATTAGATAGAGGTCAAAAACGCTCAGAATTTAATTATCTGGCTCAAATGTTATTGGTTTTAACAGGATCAATGACCTTATTCCTTGTTCGATGTTATATATCATACTGCTTGGATAATCCCATCTAATTTTATGCACTCAGTTTGGGTGTTTGAGACAGGATACAAGGAGCACTATATGCTCCTTTTATCAAAGGAGGTTTCTTGAGGGGATTATTCAGCCCCCTTAAAATCTGATTTTTTTCCTCTGACAGTATGTGTCCACCCACTATAAAGGGCTGTAGATGTTACCCCAGCATTAAATGGATGAGAGATCTGTGAGGTCATTAGATTTTATGTGTACCAGATGGCACAGGATGACAAGACACACCAGCCAGTGTCCACAAATGGAAGGAAAAGTGGGGACAAAACCCTTAGTGAATTCTCTGCCTGGAGATAGCCATGGACAAACTGCTTCCTAATTTGAGAGAGACATTGAAGCACAAAAATTAAATTAAGTCAGGTCTGGGATTTTACAAACACAGTTCAATCTGACCTGGATTCACAAGCATTAAAGTGCCTTACCAATAAACACAGTTCTACAGAGCAGAAATAGAATTAGGTAGGTTGACTGCTTTGCATAGCTCACCAGTTTGTACTGTTTTTATGGGTAAATATAATTCTAAATTTCCTGTACTTGTAATATATAGGTTCAAGAAAAATAAAATATCCTTATAATTTTATTGTATTTTTTACAACCGTGAGAGCTGATATATGCTTTCAGTCTTAATTTCAATATAATAAATTTTTATGCTTGGATTATCTATAAATATGTACCAATACATGCACAATTTTTAATATATTTTTCCCCATATATTATAATTTTTTCAGCTTCTGAAGAAATACTGCAGCAGGCACTGACTTTCAGTGAGGTAAATTAAGATAAAAAGAATTGTTATATAAATCTGGATTATATAAGGGCTGTATAAGAGGAAGCTGTTGTTAAAGTGGGTACAGTAAAGTCTAAGTGGGATTAGAAAAGTTTCAGTTACAGGTTTAAGACATGGATGAATAATACACAACTATGTAAGTGAAATGTAATGATCTAATTAATTGTAGTTTGAATGTTCAACACAAAAATAAAGAATATTATGTCACAGTCCTTTCTATCCTTGTCTTTAAATATAACATTTTTTCAGGAGTAATTACTAAATGTCCTAAAATCAAGTACATAATACTGAGGGGTAATCATCTGTGCTACATTTGTTATTTTATGAAAAGATATTTTTTATTCCATTTTAAATAAAAATCTTCAGGACTACCTGTGACACACAAGCAAATATGTCTAGGAGAGAGGTATGTGAAGTCATGAGAAGATCTGCAGTTTTTTAAGCTACATGACTGAAAGCTAATCACACTAAACATGAACATCTGTGAAAATCAGAGAAACAGTGCTGGGTGGAGGAACTCTAGCAAAGTCTTCAGGGCAAAAAGAACATCTGACGCGGCTGGCCCTAAAACCGTCCATACTCATAATTTTTGAGGGCTCCTAAAGTGCAGAAATTAGGTGAGATGAATTCAGATCCAGGATTCCAAAACCAACCTGACCTGGGTTCACAAGCATTGAAATGCCTTAACAATAAATGCACTCCTATGTGGTGCTCCACAGAAGGTTGGTCAGACACTAGTCTCCCCTTGAGAGGAGTTAACAGGAGAAGCTCTGTACCCAGGTTGCCTTGCAGGCTGAAGGAGTTACTGCCTAAAGGGGTATGTGACATCCCACTTCTTTGGGGTTCCAGGGAAAAAGCACTCAGGCAGTGTGTAAATCTTCTTATGGGATGTTTTAAGGGGATTGTTGAAATGTGGGAATATGCAAAGCTTGCTCTGGAATGTTTAGGGAAAGGGCAAAGGCAGGGAAAGGAAGGGACTGAGATGGGTCAGCAAGGAATGGGTGTAAGAAAATAAAGGAAGAGGGGTATAAAATGGCCAACTAGATATAAATGGGTTGCTGGTCCGTAAGCTTCTCTCAATGAGCCCTGTGCTAGACCACCACAGCCTGTGCTACATTCTTATTAAATCTTGTTTCTAACTGTCTTCTCTGTGTGTGCACTCTCTGCTTTGAGTGGTGAACATAAGGAAACTTCAAGCCAGACCAGCCAGCAAACAAACAGGATTAGAGGTCTGAGTACCAGCAACTGGAGTGGGACTGCAAACTTGAGGTCTTGTAGGTCCAGAAGCCAGCGACTGGAGGAGGCAAGGTCTGGAGTCAATACCTGGACCACCATTTGTGCACTCTGTGTGTGTGTGTGCGCATGGGTGCATCTAGAAGGAATAATTGCTCAGTCTCTGGCTGGCTCCCTGGCTGCAGCTGGGAACCATAGCAGCCTTACATCTGCTTGGCTGGGAAAGGAGGGACACTCTCTGGCCCACGAAATTCAGCAGCCTCTAATGAATTTCTGGTGGGTATCTAAGAGTTATATCTAGTCTTTTTTCTTAAAGATAAACAGGTTGCTTTGAAAACAAAAAAATGTTTCCTCTTGGCACAAGTGTACATTGGCTAATGCTTGCCGTATAGCAACATACTGTCCCTGTACATAGAAACATTGCCATTAGAAAAAACAGACTGCTGGAGTAATGGAGTGCAACTGCTGTGTAAGTCCACTGCAAAAAATGCTTATTGATGAAATACGAATCATTCTATTCTCACTTACTTGCAGACTGAAATGCCTCTTGTTTTTTTACAATATTCTACCAGAATACCTATGATGGAATTGTTTTCAGATACATACTTTTCTTTTTTTTTTTTTTTTTACTAGCATTTTATTTGTATTGTTATCATAATAAAAGCAGGGAGAAGAATGAAAATTAATTCCTTCTCTGCATTTCACAGGATTACAGGAGTTGAAAGGGACCTCCGGAGATCATCTAGTCCAACCCTCCTGGCAAAGCAGGGTCACCTACAGCAGGTTGCACATGAACGCGTGCAGGCGGGTTTTGAATGTCTCCAGAGACGGAGACTCCACCCCGTCTCTGGGTAGCCTGTGCCAGTGCTCTGCCACCCTCAAAGTAAAAAAGTTCCTCCTCATGTTTAGATGGAACTTCCTATGTTCAAGTTTGTGCCCATTACCCCTTGCCTTGTTGCCAGGCACCACTGAAAAGAGCCACCATTTAAGTATTTATAAGCATTGATAAGATCCCCCCTCAGTCATCTTTTTACTAGATTAAAAAGACCCAAATCCCTCAGACTTTCTTCATAAGAGAGATGTTCTAGTCCCCTAATCATCTTCGTGGGCCTTTGCTGCACCCTCTCCAGCAGTTCCCTGTCCTTTTTGAACGAGGGAGCCCAAAACTGGACACAGTACTCCAGATGCGGCCTCACCAAGGCAGAGTAGAGGGGGAGGATGACCTCCCTTGACCTGCTGGCCACACTCTTCTTGATGCACCCCAGGATGCCATTGGCCTTCTTGGCCACAAGGGCACATTGCTGGCTCATGGTCATCCTGTTGTCCACCAGGACTCCCAGGTCTCTTTCCACCGAGCTGCTCTCCTGCAGGTCAGCCCCCAACCTGTACTGGTGCATGGAGTTATTCCTCCCCAGGTCCAGCACCAGACACGTGCCCTTATTGATTTTCATAAGGTTCTTCTCTGCCCAACTCTCCAGCCTTCGAGGTCTCGCTGTATGGTGGCACAGCCTTCTGGTGTGTCAGCCACCCCTCCCAGTTTTGTGTCAGCAGCAAACCTGCTGAGGATGCACTCTATCCCTTCATCCAAGTCATTAATGAATATGTTGAACAGGACTGGACGCAGTACTGACCCCTGGGGAACACCACTTGTTACGGACCGCCAACTAGACTCTGTGTCCCTAATCACGACCCTCTGAGCTCTATCTTTCAGCCAGTTTTTGATCCACCCCACTGCCCATTCATCTAACCCACGCTTCCTAAGCTTCCCTGTGAGGATGTTGTGGGAGACTGTGTCAAATACCTTGATTAAGTCAAGGTAGACAATGTCCACTGACCTCCCCTCATCTATCCATCCAGTCATGCCATCATAGAAGGCTATCAGATTAGTCAGACATGATTTCCCCTTGGTGAATCCGTGTTGACTACTTCTGATAGCTTTCTTTTCCTCCACATGCTTTGAGATGATGCCTAGAATGAGCTGTTCCATTACCTTTCCAGGGATGGAGGTGAGGCTGACCAGCCTGTAGTTTCCTGGGTCTTCCTTCTTGTCCTTTTTTAATACTGGAGTGACATTGAATTTCCTCCAGTCCTCAGGCACCTCTCCTGTTCTCCAGGACCTTTCAAAGATGATGGAGAGTGGCCCAGCAATGACATCTGCCAGCACTCATGGGTGCATTCCATCAGGACCCATGGACCTATCAGAGACAACAAAAAAACCCCCAAAATTTAAAGGCTGCAGGATGAGATTTCCATAACGAGTAACTCCAGCTTCACAGATTTTAGTGAATTACAAAATAATATGTCAGTAAGAACATAACTGATTGTGATAGCTGTTTTCCTGTTCCATTTGAAATCCCCACCAAAACCCCTAAGGATTGGCACCTCCTACTTATATTCACCATTGTGGTGACAGCCTTTATTAATTTAAATTAATTTAAGCTGGCTATATGATGAATGCCAACAGTTAATGTACATAGAAAGCATTTGTACTGTTTTATTGTTAGCATGGTTTCTAACAATATTTTTTCCTGAACAAACTGGTGTTCTTCCAAACAGTTCCCAGGTATGGCTCAGGAGATACTATGACCCAAAGACCAATCCAGCATTTACATTGCTCACAGTGTTTCAGACCAGTGCAATCCCATGCCAATTGTTACCAGTGACAGAGAACAGTCCTAAGCATGTTCATTTGACTAGTATAAATATAGCATTTAGTGTTATCACATTCCTCCATGCTGTCTTCAGGTCAGTGCAGCACACCAGTCTTTGTTTCCAAACACAGAGGCTGCAGCATTCTCAGATGCTCTTCTCTTGGAGGTGCACATAGTGGGAAAGAGACAGTGCTGTATTCACATCCCGAATCTTATCAGTAGCTGGGACAGTTGCACTGGGACTTGACTGTGCATGACAGGGTGATTGGTATGGAGAAGAGGACATCTTAACAGGCACAAGAGTGTCATACAGCACTGGAGTACAAGCTTTTACTAAGCTCTTCTTGATGTCCCTGATATTGTCTTAATAAATGATTGGACATATTATCACTATAATTCAAGCTACCCTTAATAACCTAGTTTCAGTGGCTACATTTATGTAAAAACGATTATCAGATGGAAGTAGAAGGGAAGAAGGGAGAAGTAACTAAAATAGGATAAAACAGGTGAGGAAAAAATCAAATCTAGACATTTTATGGAAAGGTACATCAAGATGAATGGTAAAATAAAGAATATATACAGTAAAATGAATTTTTTGCCACAATTAAATGAATAGAGGTTTTACAATAGACTTCAGTAACTTCATGCTTCTACTTGAACCACGTTATTCCAGGGTATAGGAAAGGGACTTTGCTGTGTGTTCTTATTGTAATATGAGGAACAGATTTTCATTCTTGCATGTATGTTAACCTGTACGTATGTGTGTGTGTAGTCACGCAAACACATTCATTGTTTAAAAGAATATTTCATACAAAAATAATAATATGAAGACCACAAGAAGCTATTCATAAATATAAACTGGTTCTTCTAATGTTGCAAATCAGAATAAATGGTTTTCAATCCTTGTGACATATAATTCCAGGAGGATGACCCTCCCTTATTCTTCTATTAATATGTTTCATTGCTTTAATCAAGGTACATTAACCTACTGTAACCTCTAGCATCAAACTACCTTCTATTTCTCCCACTCTGAAAATGTAAGGGGGTTATAAAATTATGGCAGAACAGTTTGTGGCTTAGATGTGTGGGAAGAGGTACTCGCACAGAAGCAACCAACTTCCAGTGTATTAGAACAGAGCAATTAATCATAATTCACTTTACCTTTTAATACATTATTCCAAACTGACGGACTCTGCTACCGTAAAAGCGGCAAATAAAACTAAGACTTGATTTGAAAATCTTACAAAGCAGGCATTCTTTACTGGCAAAGCTGCAGCGTTGGAGACACAGGAGGATCTTTCCTCCAAAGTGTATCTGTCTGGCAACACAGAGCAGACATATTTATGGTCATAATATTTACATATTCACTACATTTCTCAAAAAATCATACATGTCTTAATTGGTTTCCAGAACTCATTTACATATTCTCCTCCCAGTCGCGCATGCCTAATGAATTGAGTCGATGGTCTCCGGTGGTCCCTGGTGGTCGCTTTGGCACTTCCAACCCTATCTGCTGTTTAACCTGGGACCAGCTCTTCAGGTTGTTTTTCCTCAAAAGGGGTTGTTTGCTGATGTGCAAATTTCAATTCAGCAGGGTTCCATTCCTCATCTTAAGGTCCTTCTTATCTTCAAGGTTGGTTTATCTCATGTTTATCTTGCTCAACCGCATGTTACCAGATTTTTGTCTCTCCTTTGTCTCTCAGACTTCCTTTGCTGTGTCTATTGATACTTATGCAAGCAGAACGTACAGTACAAAGTTCACCGCATCTTAAGTTCTAAACTTACATACTTTATTCTAAAGCCCTTAAAACCTACTATGTTATACAAACTGTGGTATGTTGGTATCAGCTCAATTGAATACCGCTACCACCTAACCCAGGAGATACTGAAAATAAAGGAAATAGTAATAAGAATACTAAGAATGATTCAGTGAAATAAATAAACAGAATGTTTTGGTTGGAAGGGACCTACAGTGACCATTTAGCTCAACTGCCTGACCAATTCAGGCATGATCAAAACTTATTAAGGACATTTTACAAATGCCTCTCAAACACTGACAAGCATGGGGCACCGACCACCCCAATAGGAAGCCTGTTCCAGTGTTCAACCACCCCTCTGTAAACAAATGCTTCCTAATGTCACATCTAAACCTCCCCCAACACAGCTTTGAACCATTCCCAGACATCCTACCACTGGATAAAAGGTAATATCCAAATAAAACAAATACATAGATAAATAAATATTTTATTCTCCTACAACAATTATATTTGAATTCTAAGTATGAAAGATAAAGAAACTCTTCCAGAAGTTGGAATGGAAAAATACACTTCAGCAAAGCAAAAAAATGATCTAGATATATCTTTTCTAAATTCCACATTGTGTTACTTTCTTGGCAGTAAGCTTTCAGAACAGTTTACCTTAGAGGTATTTGATGTCTTTTTATATTTATGTATTTATCTTTCTACCATGTCACAAAGAGAGGAGAATTTCAGAAAAGGAAATAAACACTACAGTTGGAACATTACTTAAGTCTCTCTAGGGGATTAAGAATGAAGTTACCATATACCTACAGAGCTTGTTATTTTAAGATTTAATGCATTTCATTTGCCCAACTCCTACATTTTCAATACATAGCCCTGCTACAAAGTAGTCTTCTAAATTTGACCTTCCTATCTTCTTTTGTGAGATGTGCAAATTTTAAACTGTTTCACAGACTCCTTTTATGCTAAACTCACTAACTATGGAGAGGCTTGGAAAGGCATTAGATGCTAATGGCAATAAAAGAAGTGAAGCAGAAAGTGACTGTCACTCAGACAAAAGCAATGAAACTTGGTATCCTACAATATCCTGATTATTATGTATACAACCCCACAGCTGTATGAAACATGTCATAGGCAAATAGAAATGTCAGCAGCATTAGCAACACACAAAGTGGGTAGTTAGGCAGCAGAGGGCTATCATCTGTTTCTCCAGGCACTGACAAAGGCCCCTAATGACCCAATTCTCTATCCCCATGCTTTGCTATCAGTTGAAATCGATGGCAGCTTGGTAGGCAAAACTGCTAAAAAGCAATCAGGATAATACTAGGAATGGGTTTTATTTTTTTGGTTCTCTTGTTTGTTTAAATCTTTTCTTAAATGCTTTTAAGACTGCTTTGAATAGTCATGATCCTCTTTGCAGCAGTGCTCTTTATCTTCCCTCTCCGTCTGGAGACGATGACTTCAGTCTTCCAGAATGGGGAAGGACCTGTTCAGAAAAAAAGTTCCAACTGCTGAACTAGGGACTGAATTAGTTATAAAAAGTGGACATAAGCATCTGGAAAATTTTGAAAAGAAAACAATTCTGATAGCACTTAGTGATCCTTTGACTACACTGGATTGTTTCTTCTTTCTGCCTTTCTTGCAGGACAACTTGAAGAAGGAAGGTGAGAAAAGCCCTCATTAGACTTTGAAAATATCTCTACTTGGTTCTTTGATCTTGGGTTGAACACGAGTTATATCTCACTTAAACTGAAGCTTAGCATCATTAGAAAACATGTAACCCAAAGTTACTCCTGTCTAGTCAAACAAGAGAGAGTCAAAAGCATTGCTATGAGCACCTTCATGTTCTTTCTATTTTGGAACTAAAAGCTAACAACTTATTAGATTTCTTAATTGGAGTTGGCTGTAGTTAAAAGAGATTGCAGTAGTGGGGACACATATACCAATTTAAGTTTATGGTTGTGTTTCTGTGTATGCATGTGTGTATGTGTATACATATATAATACAACTAATTTCTGATTTAACTCTGCTTATGTTGAAATGCATCAGCTTTGGATTCTTTTATGTACTAAAAAAAAAAAAGGCTAAACATTAGGCTTAAATTCTTAAAAGCTTCAGATGCTTTCTGTTTATGCAGGCTGTAGAAATAACACCTGCAGGGTTTCAAACTGTAGTCTACAAACTGGAAAAAATTGCACAATAGTTGTCTTGGTAGTTCCAATCATGAGCACTGACATTTTAACACTGTTCTTTCAGAAAGGATGTTGCCTTACTTAAATGCATAGTGATTTACAAGACAATAGGAAGCCTTTTTTCTTACCTGAATTAGTGCAAAAAGTCACATTTGTGCAACACTTATGGAACAGATGAGCAATACCTATTCGTCTTGCTAGTGGATGTACAAATTTTGTTGAAGTTGTATAAGTGAACTGAAAGAGTCGTTTTCCTCTGACATATTACAGAAATATTTTGTATTTTTCTTATAACAGAAGCTGCTGTTCTATGTAGTTATAAGCATGAGTATGAAAGAAGAAAGTTAAACTGATAGCTCTTAAGAAGGACAAAACTGTATTGGTGAATAATTTATAAACATTTTCTGTAATGAAATACTAGCATTTGCTATTTTGCTTAGGCAGTGATTAATATGAGCTTGTCTGAGTATGGGATTTCTCCTGAATTTCTTGTAAAATGCTGACACTATAAGACTATAAGAAACATTTTATCAGATATGGAGCTCAAAAAAAGCTTAGTTTTGCTTTTAAAATGCTCAGCTTGCCCTCATTTCAATCTTCTTTGTTTGTTTTCTATTTGTTTGTCTGCATCTTTTTACCTAAAAAGGTGTTGATCAACTTTTTACCAAAGAAAAGTAGCTTATTCTCACTCCAGTAATTGAAGGGACAAAGAAAAGTTTTAAGTCTGTTGTGGTTAGTACTTGTCTTTCTCATTAACCTTGAAGAAAGGGTAAGTAGTCATTTTCTTTCTCAGCAAGGATTTATAAAATAAAGTTCTTTAATTGGTCTTCTTAAAGAAAATAGTTTATTTTGAATAAACAAGTTGATGTTTCAGTTCTCTTTATACATCTAGGCTTACTAATTCACAGTATCTTTCAGGTTTTGCTTATTTACAGACTAAGAAATAAACATACACTCCACTCAAACAAAAGTTGTGAAGTTTTTTTCATAGCTAAATGCAGTTAGTAATTGTAAAAAATACTTCTGTGAGTGGTGAAAAGACATAAATGTAACAACACAGATTCCCTATGTCAAACAGCTTTTATTAAATTGATTGCTGGCTCTAACTCAGTGCTGAGAAATGGGTAATTTTCCTGAAAACACTCACTCCCATATATACATTTACATATTTATTTATGCTTTTGATAATGTGCGCTAGATATCACTGGGAAGTAAATCACTGTCAGATGTGTGAAAAGCTAAATCAAGTTGCAATCAAACCTTATTTTTTAGAAATGAAACTCAAAAACAGAGTGCATGAAGTGTGTAATCCTTTGGCAATGACATTTTCTTGAAAAAGAGTGTTGACTGTAACTTTAAAACCACCTTTAGAAATTGACCACACAGTATAAATACTAGAAATATTATGATACCAAATAAATTATCTAAATCCCAAAGGAAACCTATGGCACACCAAAAATAGTATATTTTGATTCAGATTTTCCAGTCAGTAGATTATTATTAAACTCCGTTTTTTATTTCTTAGTGTAAGCAACAGAATCTTTCCTTTCTTTCCTTTCCTTTCTCACCTCACCTCGCTGCCCCAGGATCACTGACATTTCCCATCAGAAGTCAATAAAGACTGTCAATCAACTTTTCTCTGTACAGAAGTATATTATGGTGTTGTAAGTGGAGTTTTATGGGTTTGGAGTAGAATGGGCATTGTAGTTCTCTTTCCCTGCAAAAAGATTGTCCATGACTTAATTGACAAGACATAGAACAAAGGACTGATCATACTAATTATGCTTACTCCAATCCTTTAAGAATGGAATGAAAATCTTTTGTGAGGAACATCAACCAGTATTTTGGGTTACTGTAGAGAGATGAATTATCCTCATACATTGCCTATAGATCTGGAGTATATTTTTTTTTCTATCAATAATGAATTTCTAAATTTTTAAGTAGGTTAAAGGAACTAAAGTTTTCTGAATTTGATATTGGTTGTTGTTTATTAACCAGTAAGATATTATTAACCACCATAGACTTTGTCTATACCACTAAATAGTAGAGGGACAGATTCTTAAGCCAGGTGACTTACATCTATACAGAGGGCTAGCTTCCCCTGGCACAAACTAGCTGTCCACATTACATGGTCCTTGGGCTTGTTTCTTATCTAGTGTGGGAATCAAGGCTTAATTAGCATTTTTCATGTGAATGTTTATTTTTAAAAAGATTTTTTCCTAAGTTGAAAGTATCTGAAATAATACCAGGGCTTTGCAATAGCTTTCAGGTACTGTTCTTCTACTGCATGAAATGGAGGGCATGTGTCATATATTTTGAAGTGTAGTATGAGTCTGTGAGGATGCTGCCATTTCAAAGTACAATGATAAGATGGAAGATAACTGGGCTGGTTGAGAAAAGAAAGTCTGGTGCTTGCGTATATAACCTTTTTTGAGAAATCCTGTAAGTGAACTATTCCTAGAACCATACCACATCATTCTACTAGACAAAAGCAGTTGGTGTCACTCAAAAGACATTCGAGGAACAGTGGAGAGAAGTTTCAGACAAATCTTAGCGTGAGATTCCGTTTAGGTGCGTACATCCCTAGATGTGTAAGCTGCCATTAAAGGTAATGAATATCAGATGCTCCATGAAGTTGCCAAATAACAGATGTCTTGCACAATCTGAAAAGTCCTAGAGAATCCAATATGCCTGTGGGGGGCAAGCAAATAAGGCAAAAGATCTGTGGGACTTAAATGGCCTTCTGGAGGAACACTGGGACCAGGAGGATATCATAAAACATTTTAAATGCAATAGACAACAGTTTTTAGGAAATCAAATTACAGCCCTGCCTGCCATTGTCTGTGATAGAAGCTTAGACACATAAATCACACATAAAAAGCTATATTCAGGAATTCAGAAAGTGTGAATGGACAATGAAAATAATGTCAAGGGACTCTTCTGAGCTCCTTCACTGAAAATATAAGTATTGTAGAGAATTGTCAATGAGATGCAACTGGAGATGAGTTTCTCCAATGCATCTCTCCACTGTGTAAGTTCCCAGGGTGACTTCATAGCCACCAGTGTCAGGGGATCAGCTATACTCTGTGGGCTCCTTTCTTTGTTTCTCTGCTTTCTTTGTGAGTACTTAACTTTGTACTGAAGAACTTCACTGTTTGTTTTGCTGGAATCAATGATCTATGTTGCCCAGCATTATTTTTCTATGTAGTCATCTTTTAACTATTTCATTGTTCTGGAATAAAATGCTATCCTCCTGGTATTTATTTATAAAACAGTCAAGGACATATTTTTTCTTAGAACCTCTTCACTCCTAAAGGGAGAAATTATTACTTTCATGTAAACAAATGCCTAAATACATGGGGTAGTATATTGAAATTGTTTTCCCTATAGAATGTGTATATTCACAAAAATTTCTCTGTGTATTTTAATGTCTCTACTAAGCATTCTTCCATGCAATTTTCATCCTCCTTGTTACTAATACTGGAAGTTTCATGACGAGACTGAGATTTATTAGGTGGATTTTTCTCTAATGAGACAAGGGAAGAGAAATATGGAGATGATGTGAAGGTTGCTAATGATGAAAAATACCTTTTTAGAGGCCATGGAAACTGGTATGGAAATGTGAGCAAGGAAGCTCACGGAGATCAACAGTCACTGGTTGCAGATGTGGGGTATGTCCAAGAGCTGGGGAGTCATAGGCCTGTGCAATGTATTTTAGTCAAAAAGGATGAAGTAGATGCTCATCATCCATACAGCTGAGCACAATGACTTCAGAGACTTCTTGGAGGTACAAACTAGCAGCTCACTTAGGGACCTCCTTAAGTTGACAAGAGCTTGAAATGGCTAAGACTGTGGATGTGGCTTGGCAGGTTACTTTCTCCTACAGTATATGCATGAGGAATGGCTATATCTGATCAACTCATGCTTAGGATCCTTTTTGATTTCAAATGGAGAAATAGGGATTTTTAGGACATGGATTTTCCTGATATATTTTAGACAGCCAAAATTCCAAAAGAGTAATACTTGTGTAGAAATTCTTCCTTTTCTTCACTGACTAGATAGCAAACTCAAATGGAGCTGTGTCCATTATTAAAATCTACATTTGTTTAGTTGTGTCTCACCTTAGAAATGGACAGCAGTCAGTCTGCTCAGACTGGATGCTATTACCATTAAAAAAAAAAAAAAAAAAAGATGCTGTTTCTGTAAACACCTAGAAGTGTGGACGCTTTCTGACCTATCTTTTGTGGCTTGATCAGTCCACATCTGGAGTTGGACAGGAAATAGTATTTCATCAATACTGTGATCATATAGGGGCCTTCAGTAAGTCATGAAACAATCTGATACTCTCCAGGAAACACAGATTTTATCTACTTGGTTCTGTGAAGGAATGGATGAAAAAGAAGCTAAATTTGAGGGAACTGTGCTTCCTTTTGCATTGCCCAAGTAGGAGTCACTCTGTTTTACTGATTCCTTTTAACCTCTGTTTCCAGCTTCTCTTTTGACCTTCTTCTTTCCTCCCAGTCTTCCTAAGTTTTATCTTTATTCTAAAGTGTTTAATAACTCCCACCAGAATTTAGTGTAAACCAGCCATATAACCACTGCTTTGCCTCATAATAAGTCTATGAAAATCATGATCTAATACAACTGTTTTAGAAGATATATATACATATTGCAAAATAAGAAAGCATGGTAGATCCCGTACCCCATGATTAAGTGGCAGTGACTTATTCACACTCACAATGTTTTGGGATGGACACTTGTAATGCAGATTTCTCTTGGAGAGAGCTACTTGGAATAATCCAAAATAGACACAAGGAGTGACCTAACAACTAAACAATGTTGATGAGATTACGGTAGCAATGCTTAAACTCAGTTAATAATTCCAGTTAGTCATCAGTACAAACATATTCAGATACGACTTCGGTACACAGTCAGCATGGGTTATGAACGGCACGTCCTGCTTGACTAATCTGATCTCTTTCTATGACGAGGTGACCCACTTGGTGGATGAGGGAAAGGCTGTAGATATTGTCTAGCTAGACTTTAATGAAGCCTTTGATGCTGTTTCCCACAGCATTCTCCTGGAGAAACTGGCTGCTAATGGCTTGGATGCATGTACACTTCACTGGGTGAAAAACTTCCAGGATGACCAGGCTCAAAGAGTTGTGGTGAATGGAGTTAAATCCAGTTGTTGGTGGGTCACAAGTAGTGTTACCCAGGGCTCAGTATTGGGGCCAGTTCTGTTTAATATCTTTATCAATGATCTGGATAAGGGGGTTGAGTGCACCCTCAGTAAGTTTGCAGACGACACCAAGTTGGGCAGGAGTGTCGACCTGCTTGAGGGAAGGAAGGGTCTACAGAGGGATCTGGACAGGCTGGATCGATGGGCCGAGGCCAATGGCATGAAGTTCAACAAGGCTAACATACCGTGTCCTGCACTTGGGTCACAAGAACCCCATGCAATGCTTCAGGCTTGGGGAAGTGTGGCTGGAAAGCTGCCAGGTGGAAAAGGATCTGAGTGAATTGGTCAGCAGCCAGCAGCATGCCTAGGTCGCCAAGAATAGCATCCTGTCTTGTATCAGAAATAGAGTGGCCAGCAGGACTAGGGAAGAGATCTATACTCGGCACTGGTGAGGCCACCCCTTGAATACTGTGTCCAGTTTTGGGCCCCTCACTACAAGAAAAACATTGAGGTGTTGAAACACAACCAACGAAGGGCAACAAAGCTGGTGAGGGGTCTAGAGCACAAGTCTTATGAGGAGCAGCTGAGAGAACTGGGATTGTTTAACCTGGAGAAAAGGAAGCTGAGGGGAGACCTTATCACTCTCTACAACTACCTGAAAGGAGGTTGTAGAGAGGTGGGGGTCAGTCTCTCCTCCCAAGTGACAGGTGATAGGACAAGAGGAAATGGCCTCAAGTTGTGCCAGGGGAGGTTTAGACTGGATATTAGGAAAAAAATATTCACTGAAAGGGTTATCAAGCATTGGAACAAGATGCCCACGGAAGTGGCTGAGTGGTTGGTATTTAAAAGATGTGTAGATGAAGTGCTGAGGGACATGGTTTAGTGGTAACTTCAGTGTCAGGTTAACGGTTGGACTAGATGATCTTAAAGGTCTCTTTTGACCAAAACGATTCTATGATTCTATGAAAAGGATACTTACAATGCTCTACTAGTCACCTTGAGAAGTTTGATGCCGTTTTAATTCTGCTAAAGCATCTTTTTTTTTTCATCATTCTGACTCCTAGACCACAGTCATTTTACCCACAAAAAGCCACTTTGAGTAGTATGAAAAAAAAGACAACTATTTGTCACTGACTCTCAGTGTGAAATTGCAACTCCACAGCTAAGACATTGCAAAGGAGTTTGTGTGTGTTCCTAATCAATTTTCAATGAAAGTAACACAAATTTACTACAGAAATCACTTATGTCACTTTCAGTGCTGATATTAAGCAAATGAAAAATTTTATTGAGCAACTGGTTCATTGTTTTTTAGATATTCAAATCTTAGGTTATGTATAATCTTCACTTTAAACAAGAGCAAGTGTCACTTGTCAGCTATTCTGTCACATTATGTTTTATATACTCAGATTTAGTTACAATAACCTATCTGCTTTTTTACAGTTTAAGAGTCTAAAAAGCTGAGATCTGAATGAAATTAAATGATCTCCTAATAGTTGTGTGCCAAGATAAATCTTTTTTCCCTAAAACTACTTTTTCTGAAGAACTGCATACAAAAATGTTAGAATTGTCAAATATGTTATGAAAATGACTGCTGTTCAAAGAATGTATAGGTCTATCATTAATTATTTTTTTATCTAAAAATGTGATTTCTATAAACAACATAATAGCCTTTTCATTTTATAATATTGACAATAGTATAAATGAAAACATGAATGTGTATAGAAAAATGTTTTTTGAAGCTTTATAAGTATATAAGAATGCAACCTCACTTTTCAAATGTTTATTTTGCTAATTGGTTGAGCAGCTTTTACTTCTGAATGGTCATAAGGCAAAATTATTAAATTAATATGTTAAGAAACAAGACATTTTTAGGCACCTGAATGCATTTCATACTGACTACAATCAGTGTCTCTGTGTTTGAGAAGATAAATAGATTACTTTTCTGGAAGTTATTTTTCCCTCTGAGTTTAATACATAATGAAACTTTGAATGAATAGAACTGTTAGTAGCAGTACACTATATTAAACATATTTCAAATCACTTTCAGAAAAAAAAAAAGAAAAAAGCAGAAAAAGTTTATTTTAAAAGCAATTATCTTCTGTTAACGACTCCTTAAGCTTGTGTCTTCCCCCCCCCAAAAAAAGAAAAAAAAAAAAAAAGAGTTGCTCACATTCATTGTGAAAAATATACCTGCATGTTAGCATTTTTCATCAAATAAACACACTTATTCAGTTATGTATTTCGTAAAGAACGGGATGGTATTCAACAATGACAGAAAATCACATAACTGTTTCTTAGTGAATTAATGATTTCATTACCTACCCAGTTTGATATCTATTGATATAGAAAGTTTTCAGTCTTGCAAGGCCAGCCCCCATATTGTAGATTATATGATGGCATATTCTCGGTGAAATTACCAATTTTTATTCTTTTGATAAGCAATCTACAAATTTCCATGAATTACAGTTGCATTTCAAGAATCAGTATAATATATTTTAAATATATTTAATGCTACTTATCTTTCCATTACAGAACACTGCTGTGGTGTGTTTATATGTATTTTTTTCTCTGATACTAAAATGTCAATTGCTGTTTCCTGCTTACAGGCAGTTCTAGATGTTTTAGAAAGTTTTAGAAACATCTGCTCTCTGGCCCACAACTGTTATGAAGTCTGGATGTTTAAAGCAGTTGGCTCTCCAATCTCTTATTAACATAGAAAAATCAATTGCAATGAAGAAGCTGTATCCCAGAAGAAATTTCTTGAATTCATTAAGGAGGTCTCATGCTTATTTTGAATATGCATAAATACAAATGAGGATTGAATTTAAGTCTAGTGGCTGAATGGCACAAAACTAATAAGAAAAAAAAATAAATAATCCCATTTCTACATGACTCTGGTTGCCCATGGAATCATCAGTGACCTAGGAAAAATATGGATGCCCATATCTGGCATCAGTGCCTCTCCCTATTTTTGTTCAGTGAGAAAAAACAAGAAGAAAGAAAGAATGTGCAGGTTTTTACCTACATCTCCCCATATTTTGCTTACTGTCCTTCAGGATCACAAGGATCCAGTCTGCTGACTGAGTCTCAGGGCCTTTCCAAATTAGGTATAATGAAGCGTCAAGAATCTTTATGCTATTTTAGAAATACTCTCCAAAAACTTCACTTTGTCCCTTATTTTTACTTGCATTGGTAGGTGGTCCTTCTGCTCACTGTCTCTGGGACTCTCATCTTTCTCTATTTTATGCTAGAGTAACTCTATTGATTCTAACTGGCTGACTTCTAATTTAAACCTGAGTAAAACAAATGTCTTGTCTGACATAAATGCTATCAACAAAGTAGTGTCTGAATGAAGAAAGATTTCATTGAAATCTTTATGTACAACAGTCTATGTCGTGCATTACCATCATTGCAAGGACAACAGGACGTAAAGATTCAAAGTAAAAATTACCTAAATTTCTGAACGCCGAAAGATTTCAAATGCTTTAAGGCTCTTCACTCTCCTTCCTATATTAAATTATCTTAAGATGCAAACTTTTGTTGCTATATAATCTACTATGACTGTAGTGCTGAGTAATTATCCCCTGTCCAAATACCCTTCCTTTAATAGCAGCTAAAGGCAATGGGAAATTAAAAAGCTGAAGAGTCAAAAAAACCCCAAACCAAACCAAACCAAACTAAATCCAACAAGCAAACAAAAGAAAACCTCAACCCCAAAAAACAAACAACAAAAAAACGCACAAAACCTCAAATGTTGGGATCCTCATAGATTGGATTAAAGTGAAATTCTTTCCAGGACAGACAGTTAATGTAAGAGCTAATTACTATAGTACACTTTAAAAAGCTACTGATTGAACCATTCACCTGCAAAGCCCAGACCTGACAACTTCTAGGATTTAAGCCCATCCAGGTACCCATTTGATATATAGCAAGGGCTCAAGTGCTTATCATTCCTTTCTCTTTCCAAAACAATATAATCTCAGGAAGCAGTAGTTGGTGTCAGCTTCTATTTTCTTTTGAGGAAAAAGTGGAAGAGGATATGCGGGGGAAAGTATTGTGTACCCAAATATATCTCAGTTCAAAATTACAATTATGGTTGCTAAACACCTAAAATTTGAGAATTAAACAAAGATTCCCAATTCAAGACCACCAAGACTCTATTACAAATACATATTTACTAGTTCAGTCTTTCTTTTAAGTTTTCAAGGTAACATACTATGCATCTTACTGCAGACATTCTGAAAGTGCCTTTGTGAGTCAAGAGTACCAATTTCAATGACTTTCAAATAGTTTGCCCTTTTTGAAAAGGAATGAAACATTAGTAGCATAATTATTGCCTAGTGCTTGAAATAATTCTATTTAAATTGTTCTACCTTTTACATTTATCTGTAACACTTCATATAGGATTTACTGATCTTTTATTTAAGATTTTCAATAGAATTTTGAACCTTACTTGAATTGTTGATCACTCACTTATGCATAGTCCCTTTGAAAGAAACACGAGCCTGTTTTACATGAACATGAGGATGTAGATGATACTGCCTGGATCTTCAGCTTTACTCTGCATGTGAATAATAAATATATTATTAATATTAAATTAAAATATTAAATTATAAATATTAAATATTAATATTAATTATTTGGAAGTATTACCAGTCTTCCCTCGGGTCCTTTGTTTTTCATCATATGTTTTCTTTTGGGGGAGGAATATACAAGGAAAGAGGAGTTAGCTCTTTCTAATCATCTTCTCAAATACACAGACGTAGTCAGCCTGTAGCAAACAATTGCATACTGCAATCAAAACTTGAGTTACATAAAACCTCCATTCAATATGGGAAAAAAAAAAAAAGTGTAATGAAGTAGAGCTATCAAGTATAATAATGAAGTCTAAACTACATCAAATTGCATGGAAATCATCAGTGAATGAGAAATAAAGAGCAGAAGATGGAAAGGTCATGGCAATATCACAGTTCCCAGACAGTAGAATTACTGTGTTTGAACTGATGAAAAATTCTGGTCAGAATACAGTGCTGCAAATCATGGTTCAAGTAAATTCTGCTCTGGGCAACAGATGATTTTGGAAGGGTGTGATTCATATATAAAATAAATAAATCATGCTGTGCTAGTGCATGAGAAAATTAGCATGCATGCTAAACCTGATAGGAATATGAAACTGAAATTAATATTTGCCAGTGTGTATGGAATACAAGGGAACTACACTCTTTAAGACTTCTAGTTGTCTCTATTGATTTTACTGTTTTTTATTTTTGTTGCTCCTTCCTCCCTTCATTAAGGTTAAAGGTAGAAATCCCACACAACACAAAAAGCACAAAAAATACCTGCAGGGAAAAAATGCCACTGTGTTTGTGGATTCTTTTAGAATTATTTTTGTGGAAGGTATTAATTTTTAATTCTAGGAAAGTGCTGAGTGGTTTGGCTTTTATAAGTGTTCATGGGAAATCCAGCACAGGGCCTGAGCTTGAAAGCAGCTTCTAAGTACAGAGAGGGAAGGCGCAAATAAGGCTTCTCTCATCTCTTTGTCACCGTGTAGACTGGTCCCAGGTCACCCAGCTGCCCTGTGTCAGAGTCAGCCTTGGGCACCACCAGCCAAACCCTTGAGGGTCGTGGAGGCACTAGGTTCCTAGCTGGGGCCAAATGTCATATATTGTAGAGGGCAATGAATTGCAAAGCTGGCTGAAATATAGCAGGTCAAGCTGCAAAATGTAGTGATATTTATTAAATTGTTGTCTGTACTTCTGACTTCTCTCTGACTCCAATAAATGGAGCTTAGAAGACAATGTATAGCAGAGCCATGGGCTGACTACCCCAGCTTTGAAATCACTTCTCCAGTGTTTCTTTTAGTCCGCCAGGGCATGGCATACACTGTGAAAAAAAGCTAGCATTGCAGTAAAGATTCTGGTTGCTGCCACTTGGAAATGTGGAAAGCCTATGTAAAAATCCCACAAGACAACAAAACCAATCTCATAAGCAATTTAGGTGATTTAGGAATAGAAAAATAGCGGATAATGAAATAATTAGAGATGTTTTCATGAAGAAACCGTTTACTGGGAATTCTGTTTGAATTGACTTTGTGAATGAGAAACACATTAATTTTTCTTTCAAGAATGATTTTATAGCTGGAAAAGAGACATTATTTACAATATGTTCATTCAACTGAACTGCATTGACAAGGTAAGACACAATGTTTCCATTCATTCAGACCTGTGATATATATGCAAAGTTATAAAAATTAATGTAGAAACAATTATTATAAATAGGGTAAAAATCATAAAAAAATCATAGGAACACTAATCAAACATATTTTCTAAGAACTTGGTATACTGAATTATACATAAGAATGTAAAAAGAGCTAATCTGGATCAGTTCAAAGGTCTGGCAAGTCAACCAACTCCCTGCCTGATAGTTGCAAAAAAGATTGGCTAAGAAATAAACCAACTAATTAAATAAATAAATAAGTGGAAATTTATTTTTACTCTAGTATATCCTTAGATTTTACAGCAATTTGCAGGTTAGGGATTTCTGGAACTGGAGGTTTCACTTACACCACTGTACTTACAAACTATTGATGGATCTACTCTTCATTAATTTATCTCGTTCTTTTTTTAACACATTTATGTTTTTGGGCTGTACATTATCTGGTGGGGAAAAAAATAAATCTACAATTTAAGTATGGTGTGCAAAAAGTTCTCTTTATTTATTTCAAGCAAGATATCTGGTAATTTCATCACAAGGTTTTACATTAGGAGAAACAGTAAATCATGGTATGATAGAACCACTTAGGTTGGAAAAGACCTTTAAGATCATTGAGTCCAACTTCCCTATTCATTTTCCCTGTATTTGTAATTTTATGGACTAATGCTGTAACTTACCTCCTTTAGCACGTTTTCAAGCTGACACTTTTAATTTATTCAGTATTTCTTACTCCTTAATACGGAAATAACAATATGTGATAACAACTAAATTTGAAATTTTATTCATAGAATCATAGAATATGTTGAGTTGGAAGCAACCTTTAAACATCAACTAGTCCAACCCCCCTGCAGTAAGCAGGGACATCTTCAACTAGATCAGGTTGCTCAGAGCCTCATCAAGCCTGGCCTTGAATGTCTCCAGGGATGGGGCCTCCACCACCTCTCTGGGCAACCTGTTCCAGTGTTTCACCACCCTCATTGTAAAGAACTTCATCCTAATGTCTAAAGTTAAAGTTAGGGTTACATTTTTCACTATTCATTAATCTTTGCTTATCAGCATTGAATTTCATCTTTCATTTTGTTACATGGACATTCAAAATCATTACATCCTTCTGTATTTCATAGTGTTTTGTTTTACTTTTGACTACCCTGAATAATTTGTTATCAACTGCAAATTTTGTCCTTTTAATGCCTGAATACTCTAAATGCTCCAGAAATTTATGTAAATCTTTGTAGGATTCTATGAATGTCGATGACAACTTTCTTCTTCAAATGGTAGACAAGCCAACAAGGAGAGGAACTATGCTGAACCTTGTCCTTACCACCAAGGAGGGGCTGGTGGCGAGTGTCAAGATCAAGGGTAGCCTCGGCTGCAGTGATCACGAAATGGTTGAATTCATGATCTTTTGGGCAGCGAGAAGAGCACACAGCAAGCTCAGTACCCTGGACTTCAAGAGAGCAGACTTTGGCCTCTTGAGGGACCTGTTTGGCAGGGTAACATGGCAAAAAGTACTGGAGGGAAGAGGGGCCCAAGAGAGCTGGTTAGTATTCAAGGATCACCTACTCCAAGCTCAGGAACGGTGCATCCCAAGAATGAAGAAGTCAGGCAAAAATGCCAGGAGGCCTTCGTGGATTAACAAAGAGCTCCTGGACAAGCTCAAAAGCAAAAAGGAGACCTACAGAGTGTGGAAGCAAGAACGGGTTGACTGGGTGGAATACAGAGGAACAGTACAAGCAACCAGGAACCAGATTAGGCAAGCTAAAGCCCAGATAGAATTAAATCTGGCTAGGGACATCAAGGATAACAAGAAAAACTTCTATAAGTACGTCAGGGGTAAAGGCAAGACTAGGGAAGATGTGGGCCCTCTCAGGAAGGAGACGGGAGACCTGGTCACCCAAGATATGCAGAAGGCTGAGGTGCTGAATGACTTTTTCACCTCAGTCTTCACTGGCAAGGGCTCCAACCACACCACCCAAGTTGCTGAATTCAAAGGCAGGGTCTATGAGAATGAAGAACCACCCACTGTAGGAGAAGATCAGGTTTGGGGCCATCTGAGGAACCTGAAGGTGCATAAGCCCATAGGACCGGATGAAATCCATCCATGGGTCCTGACGGAGCTGTCAGATGAAGTCGCCAAGCCACTTTCCATTATATTTGAAAAGTCGTGGCAGTCTGGTGAAGTTTCCACTGATTGGAAGGGGGAAACATAACCCCCATTTTCAAAAAGGGAAAAAAGGATGACCCAGGGAACTACAGACCACTCAGTCTCACCTCTGTGCCAAGCAAGATCATGGAGCAGATCCTCCTGGAAACTCTGCTAAGGCACATGGAAAATAAGCAGGTGATTGGTGACAGGCAACATGGCTTCACCAAAGGCAAATCGTGCCTGACAAATTTGGTGGCCTTCTATGATGTTGCCACAGCATTGGTAGATAAGGGGAGAGCAACTGACGTCACCTACCTGGATTTATGCAAAGCGATTGACACTGTCCTGCACGACATCCTGGTCTCTAAATTGGAAAAGCATGGATTTGATGGATGGACCACTTGGTGGATAAGGAACTGGCTAGATGGCCGCAGTCAAAACGTTGCAGTCAATGGCTCAATGTCCACATGGAAACCGGTGATGAGTAGTGTTCCTCAGGGGTCAGTACTGGGACCAGTGCTGTTTAACATCTTCGTTGGTGACGTGGACAGTGGGATTGAGTGCACTCTCCACAAGTTTGCTGATGACACTAAGCTGTGTGGCATGGTCGACACACTGGAGGGAAGGGATGCCATCCAGAGGGACCTTGATAGCTGGGCCTGTGCAAACCTCATGAAGTTCAACCAGGCCAAGTGCAAGGTCCTGCACATGGGTCATAGCAATCCTAGGCACAAATACAGGTTAGGCGGAGAATGGCTTGAGAGCAGCCCTGAGGAGAAGGACTTGGGGGTGCTGGTGGATGAGAAGCTCAACATGAGCCGGCAATGAGCACTTGCAGCCCAGAAAGCCAACCGCATCCTGGGCTGCATCAAAAGAAGCATGGCCAGCAGGTCAAGGGAGGTGATTCTGCCCGTCTACTCTGCTCTGGTGAGACCCCACCTGGAGTACTGCATCCAGCTCCGGAGTCCTCAGCACAAGAAGGACATGGACCTGTTGGAACGGGTCCAGCAGAGGCCCACAAAGATGATCAGAGGGCTGGAGCACCTCTGCTATGAGGACAGGCTGAGAGAGTTGGGGTTGCTCAGCCTGGAGAAGAGAAGGCTCCAGGGAGACCTCTATAGCAGACTTCTAGTACCTAAAGGGGGCCTACAGGAAAGATGGGGAGGAACTTTTTATCATGGAGTGCAGTGATAGGATGAGGGGTAATGGTTTCAAGCTGAAAGAGGGTAGATTTAGATTGGATATTAGGAAGAAATTCTTTACTGTGCGGGTGGTGAGGCACTGTAACAGGTTGCCCAGGGAAGTTGTGGATGCCCCATCCCTGGAAATCTTCAAGACTAGGCTGGATGAGGCTTTGAGCAGCCTGGTCTAGTGAGAGGTGTCTCTGCCCATAGCAGGGGTGTTGGAACTAGATGATCTTTAAGGTCCCTTCCAACCCGAACCATTCTGCAATTCTGTGTGTGTAATTTCCATTGAGAAACCTGAGCCTTTATTTGTTTAATTTGTTTCCTAGAACCTTAGATTTTCTTTTGTGAGAACGTTTGGAAACTTTGATACCAACCTTGACTGAATCACCATTATTAGCATAGTTATTGATTCTTTCAAAAGATTCAAGCATTTCTTACAATGACTGTCCTCTAAAAAATAAAACAAAACCAGTGGGTCATCCTAACCACAGCATATCTATCATTGGGTCTACTAATTTTATTTTAATATAATTTAAACAAGTTTTTTGTTGTAAACAGATCGGTTACTCAGCTTGTACTTTCCTGATCACACTAAACACAAAAATAAAAGCAGGGCTGTCTCACACCCTTTTGAGACTGAGTCTAATTCAAATCATACATCAAGTGTGACAACTCAAAATTTTCTTATTTTAGTTTCTTTGTATATTGTGTGAATACTATCTCATTGTGATGACTTTGATTGTTCTTTTTAACACATACAAAAGTCCTGAGAAATACTATTAAAAGAGAGAGTTATAAAGCCTGTATTTCTTCACCTTTATATAAACATGCATATTAGTAGTCGTCATGCAACTATATTGAGAACTCTTTCTGTTGGATGGGAAATTAAAGGAATGGAAAGTGTAACTTTTAACACCAAAAAAGGAAAGAAAAATCAAATGTGATGAAAACAGTAATATACCTCTACTTGCATCAGGAATGGTTTTTGCTGTTTTTTTTTTTACTCAACATGATGGCATTTCAGAAATACAGGCATATGTAGTTAAAAGGTCTCTGAACTGAAGTGCTGTATAGAGGGAATAATATTTCTTTGGCGTGGAATAATTGTTACATTTCCTTTTTTGTTGATTGCAGGAAAGTCAATATTTTACTGTTTCCAGCTATTTATTTCTGAACTCTGTTAAAATTATTATGATTCATGTCAAAGGAAAGTTGTTGGTGTGACAAGGGATGTCTTGAATGGAATTAGCTGTCCAGAATTCTTACCTTAGAGAGTGAACAAAGCATTTAACTACTGTCACCTTCAACAGTTTCTAATAACTTCTGTCTCCGTCTTTCTTGAGTAGAGAAAATACATATATTAATCATCCAAGGAGAGATGCTGAAGTCCTGTACCGTAAGAACCATCAGCAATGGGAAGTGCACTACTCGATAAATAACCAAAATGGCTAAAATTATAAATTTCATTTATTCATATCGGCAGTATTGATGCTTCAGATGAATGAGATCCTTTGTATGTTACAAGAAATTGATGTGCTTATGTAGAAGGCATAGGCTGAATCACTGTCCTCATAGAAGGCTTATTTTGAAAAATAATTTTGTAGTATGCCTGTTAAAATTTATCCTCTTAACAGAAGAAGTTGTAATATAAATAACTAGTTAATGCAATGGAATGCTGGAGATGACACAGAAGGAACAATGCAACCTAGAGAACTGTCATATCCATTTTTTTTTTCCCCTCCTTCATCCGGTACTTTTATGTCCTCTTCCATGTGGATTTACTAGGTAAGGTTTAGAATTCACATAGCTTTTCTTCCCTTCTTAGAGGGAAGGTGACCTGTTCATAAATATAAATGCATAAATTTAGACCAGAATAAGCAGAATGATTTGGGGATTCAGCTAGCAGATACATCATACAAAAGCAAACACTGATCATCATCTGAATTTCTCACATAGTACTCAACTTTAACAGTGTCCATTTTTCATGTGATAAGATATTCCAGAGTAAGAGTCCAAAATTCATGAACGTAGAATAGTATTTTTTGTCATCGCTAGATAAAACCAAGATCAGTTTTCTCAAACTTATTTACAATACCCTTCTTGTCACAGTTTTTATACTCTCTAATTGTTATCTTCTCCTAGTAAAGATGAAAGCATCATTATCCCAGGAAGTGGTTCAGAATTAAACCATCTGACCAAAACCACAAATAAATTTAGCAACAAAACTGGTTTTTGTGTCAACTCTTCCGCCTTGTAAGATGGTGACATAATTCTTGAGCTTTTTTCTTTGTCAGTATAGATACTAGTAATATTTAAAAAAATCACCTAGCAATTTGGTTTAATTTCATTATAATTGTAAAAGAAGCAACACTTCTGTTTTCAAAGGTGTTAATGAAGTAAAACAGAAAGCTAATGTCAAAATCACAACTCGTGAAATATACGATCAGCAGACTTGAGAAATAGGCTGCAATATAATATCTTACTCTATCACATTATTAACGTAACTCTGACTTTCTGAAGTGTTCATTTGGACTAGGAAATTGCAGAAGTCTATCTCTTCTTCAAATCCTGAAGTTGATCTGATAACTATCTTCCCATCTTAAATTTGGCAGTGGTTTTAACAAATATATTTTCCACTATACTTATAGGTTTTTTGATGTATATGTAATACCAGGTAACATGGTTGACTGAGCTCATTTAAAATGTATTAAAATTGTTTTTCATAAAGACATAAGCTATAACT
This sequence comes from Alca torda, assembly GCA_008658365.1. Lineage (NCBI taxonomy): Eukaryota > Metazoa > Chordata > Aves > Charadriiformes > Alcidae > Alca > Alca torda. Next base: position 164,162,150 of record CM018076.1, on the reverse strand, counting down.
TTTACATGCTGCAGAAAATTGGCTCTATATCTCCCTGACTCATACAATGGTTCATTTTGAAGAGGTGCTTATATATGCAAAGCTTACATTATTTTAACTGATGGAAAACATTCTCTTGATTGAAGAGTAAACATCAGAGCAGGAGATGCACTCTCTAGGCTTCTTATGCAGGCAAACAGTATGTCAGTTATGAATAATATGCTTGAATGTTAGGCAGACTGTACAGCTCTGTTAATGGCCTAAGAAATTTTATTACTGTGCTTGAACAAAGCATCAGCCCAAACTGCTAAGGTCTCCTGTCTTAGTCAAACACTAAAACTACTTCTCTACTGATAAGGAACTATAAATAAAGCTTCAAGTAAAGAGCTCCAAAAATTTCTGAGGCAGGAACTCCTGAACCAGAAGCCAAACATGTCAGGAGACATTCACTTTTGGGAGCCAGGAAGAAAGTAAAATGAACAACCTTGACTTTTAAATCTCAAGAAATGAAGAACCGGTGACCCAGTGAAGACCACAAAACGGTAACTTTGGCAGCCTTCTTTCCTAGATCTATTTTTTGATTAACTCATTTTTTTCTGATAGAGTCTTGCTGAGCCAAGCAATTTATTTTGGCCAAAAATCCCTCGGCTTGAAGTATCCACAGCATGAATGATGTTTATAAAGACTAATAAAGTTCTTATTTTCTACTCTCCCATTTTCATTTTCCAGGGGCAGGGCAATATACTTTAAGGTTTGACCAGAAATAAAGCGTTCTGGGTTCTGGCTTCCCTCACCACCTTGAAGTAACTCTGTCCTTTCCAAGACCCAAAGTCTAGACTTGGGCTCTGGCTTGATAGGTAGACTCTATCATTTAGGCTTTTCCTGTCCCTCCCTGGCAAAATTTCATAAGAGATAATGTTCCTTAGCTGATGTTGTGAATGAAAAAAAAAGTAGAATATTAAAAGAAAGTGAATTATTCTTTCAGGATCACTGAACCTGATCTTCACATGACACAGACAAGGAAGGGGGCAGGAGGGGGGCAGAGGGGAGAGAGGGATGTTTAAACTGACCCTTCCAAATCCTTAACCGAATCTAGTCAAAGAAGTTTAAAATACAAGTGTTTACATTTCAGTAATAAGGATAAAGTTATTTCATAAATTAATTAAAAAATTTCCTTTTGCTTCGCACGTTTTGAGTTGCTGAACAGGAAATTACCTCAAAATTGATCACATTTTGTAGCAAAAGAATTGTGAGACAACATAAGAAATATTACAATTGTCCATAATAATTTTTCAGCAGAAAGGACAGCTGTTTCATATAGCTTTTCCAACTTTTGATTATTAAAAAGGAATAAAGAATTTCATTTTTGTGGAATTCAAAATACATATCTAAGCACTGCCATTGTCTTGATCTTAAGTCATTATGCCAGTTCTGGTCATAAAAAAAAAAAAAAACCAAAACAACCAAACCAAAGAAATATTGCAGAATCAAAATCAGATAACAAAAAAGCTCATCCTTTTTTTCCCAGTTATTTTACAGCTTGCAAAATCCTTCTGTGTCAAAGTTTAAGATAAAAGCTTAAGACTGTAATGTCATCTTATAGAAAGAAAATTTCAGAAAAAAAGTTTCTTATTTAAAAGACAACTGCAACTAAATGTAAGTGAAAATTCCAAGACTTATGTCTCTGCAGAACATGCCAGCTAGCTACTTTTAGTCTTGATTATTACATTTGTTGTTTAAAGTCAAGCATAATCCCTATAAAGTCTATAAACTAATAAAACAGTCAAAAAAGAATTCTATCTAAAAATGACTGAGTTATAAATATGCCGATTGAGCTGTTTAATTAGGGACAAATAAAGAATGGTTGTAGATCACATCTGGTTTTGATTTGTGTAATAGAATAAAGAGTAAAGCACAGGAAAGACTTCCCCCTGTGCAAAGGTAGACCTGTTAAACCTCATTAGTTTTTTGTCATAACACTTTTTGTATAAACACAACTTCTCAAAATTGCATTTTTGAAAATGGGAAGGAATGGGGAACTCTTGTGATCTACAATGTTAGTGGTTTTAATTTTCCCATCTGCAGCAGACAAAAGAGAGGGCTACAAGTTTGTTTAGGTGGATGTTCAGCTCGGTGCAGGTGGTTCACACAGGAATGAGAGAAGGTGCAAGTTCTGTGCCTCAGCAGAGATCCAGAGACTCAATACTAACTTAGAGATGTGATGGAGACACAACGACATGCCCTAAGGATCCAGGGAGGACTGAATAGAGTTTCTTGCAAACAAGAAGACAGTGAAAGCTGGTGGACTAAAATCAAGTCTGTCCTTGTGTACAGACTGCAGGAAAAGGGAAGATTTGTTTACAAATTATTTTTTTTAAATATGTATCAGCTGTGTGATCTGAATTTTCTCTGTATAAAAGTTACCCCGTTCTAATTCAAACACTGATAAAAGACTAGAAATTAAATGGCTTTTTGATGTTACTGGAATATTCATTGTAAGGAAAAGGGGAAGGCAGATCCACCTGAAGCATTTTAGTGTTCAAGGAACTGCCAATCTACAGAGATTTCCTTCCCTATGTAGATTGCTACTTCTCTTAATTCCAGATTGAGCATTAGGCAAATAGTTAGTGTAATGCAAAACATTATTTTGCAAACACTTAACCATTTACAAATCCATCTTAGTTCATTTATTGAAAGATTGAAGGTATACATACAGGAAAGCCAGAGAAGGGAACAAGAAGGAAGAACATGATTTCTAAGTGAAGGTGTAGAGGAAACCAACGGTGATTGTGCCATTCATCTGTCTTTTCAACTAAAAAAAGTTTTAAAGTCTACCAACTGCAAATAGGGTAAAGCAGCAAGCGACCTGCCTGTATGTTCATCTTGAGGATTATGTAAGATCTTTAAAAAAACTGCTGGACTGACCTCTCAAGGAGATGGGTGGCAAAGTTCCTGATTTCCTAAATTCCTTAGGAACTCCTTTAAGGTTCAGAAATAAAGTAAATGCTGAGATACACAGCTTGTCATTACTCAGTCACTTCATATGTGGAAACAGATATGTACCTGCCTGGAGGAGTGTGGTTTTGAAAACTGACTTATCTGCAAAGTACAGGTACCTAAATTTCACTTTGTGTTCTTGAATACCACTTGACTCAAGCACATTAACTCCTTTTTTTCCTAAAATGTGTAGATATTTTGTAAACACTGCCTTAGTGTGTGATGAAAAATTATTAGCTACTAGACTGCCTTATTTTGCTGGTCCTCTCAGCAGTTCTTGATATTGTTCCCTTAATTATATAATTAAAATAAAATTGTTTATTTTACCAGAGACAAAGACATAAATCAAGGTACATGGAAGTTTCTAAACATACCTTCAAGCATATTGAGTTCAAGAGTTTGGAAATTTCAAAGCGTTCATAGCTGTAACTGAACTAATAAAACCTCAGTAATTGTCCATTTTAATTGGCCTTCAGCATTCTTAGATTGAAAGCAATTATGTAGAGATACATAACTGAAGTACAGTGTGAGCCTTGAATTATCTGTCTGTCTAATTATATACAAAAATATGCTGAATATCCTCTCACTTATAAATGAAGTGCAGAGGAAAAAGAGCTAATCAAAGGCACATATTATAAAGTCAGTAGTTTCACTTTAGCGAAAACCACACATTTAATACTAGGAGTTCAGGAGCAGCTTGTATACTTTTACAGTAGCCAGTAAACCAAAGGATAACATACGGCTGAGGAAGTGACGCAAACATAAAGTAACCACATTTGCATACCAGAGCACAGAATTACAGCTCATTCTTTAGGGGCAATGACATTGTTTATGTTTTAATTCTTTTCTTACAGCATATGAAAGTTGTCTAGAATGGCAATGATAGAACATGGTATGCTGCAATAGCCAACAGATTTCTTATAAGGAATAAATGTGTGTGTATAAATATATATATAGAACAAACCACCTCATGCTCACCCCCAAAACCCATAAAAGGAGTCTAGGTGGTTCAGTGAATTATATCATTGGAGTTCCTGAAATATTTGGATAGAAATTCATGACACTGACTCTGATCTCAACAAATAGGCCTCATTTTGCAAACCTGTTCCGATTCGCTATTTTATTCATTGCAAAGTCAGAAGTAGAAGTCCAGTGAAGTATAATCATTAGGTGACAGATTGTTGATGGGTTTGGGAGGATAAACATGAGGAATGAACACTCTTGATCAGTCCAGTATGGTCCAAGATTTCAGTGCATAAGTTTTTCAATTGCACTGATTTCTTCAACTGGGAAACAGTTACACAGGTAAATATAGAATCACAGAATGGTTGTGTGGGAAGAGAGCTCTGAGACCTTTTTGTCCGACTTCAAGTCAGCTGTGGCAGTCTGCTCAGGATTGTGTCTACTTGAGCGTTGAGTACCTCCAAGGATGAACATTCCACAGCCAACTAAAACAGTATCTTTATTTAGCCATGTTTAACACAGAGGAAGATCAAAGGGGACTTCTAAGACACTTCCTAGAAATTATCATCCTCACAGGCCTTTGGCAAGTTCCATTGAGTAGGCTACTTATAGTCACTTGGCTGTTCCATCTACTAAATCCAGGAAGAAGGAAGAAGACTCCAACTTTAACACCAGTGAAGAATTCTCATAAGAAAAACTTCCCAGAAAGCAGAACATCTTGGAAAGTCCCTTTAGTAGCTTTTCAGTGCTCATATTAAGAAAAAGATGGAGGCAATCCACCTCAAAGCTCTGGAAAACTTTAAGTACCATAAGGCAGATTATGAAGCTTTTTGTTTTTATGACAACTTCTGTTTGCTACTGATGTGTTAAAATTGTCTTATCTGTGGTGGAGATCATCATATTAAAAATTATGTTGCAAAGAGTTTTAAATGACATATTTAGAGCGTGTTTTCTGCAAGAGCAGAAGACTGAACTTAAAGTTAATGGTCCCTTCCAGCTCTGTGTTCTCATGCTATGAAACTCCTTGGAACAGTTTGGACCTTAATGTTCATTATTCCCAGACTTTTTACTGAGTGTTACTTTTCCATGTCTTCAAGCATTTCTAACTATAATTAGGTTTTGCTGTTGCACTGCTGTCCACCGAATTCAAAGAGATGATATGAATGCGCAAATCTCAAGCTTCAGGTATTCCCATGACAATATACGTTGTCTATTGCCATGATACCTAGACACTTGGAAAGTTTCTAGACATTCAGGAGATGTATTTTTCAAACTGACTTCAGAATGCAACCAATGATACACTTGTCTCTGGAGCAATCCATTGCAAAGGATGTAGTGCACATGATCAGCTCAGACTAGGCAGCAAAATTTTAGATAGCTAGAGAAAATACATGGATCTTACATTGACGGTTGAGTTATGCAGACTATCTCATAGTTAACCTGCCTCTTCCCAGTCTTTTTGATTAAACATTGGCTGAGATATGGACAGATTTTTGGTTGGTTGTTTTGACTGAGAAAAATGGTAAGATATGTAAACCTTTCATACTTTTTAATGAACAGTATAGTACACTTTCATTTTCATGATGGTATTTATATTCTTTCATTAGCCATTTGAACTCAAGCCTCATAAGTTTGTAAATTTAATGCCAAGTCATTAATAAAAAGAGCAAAAGTATATGACTATGTATGATTTAGTCGTAAACAAATTCTCCACTATATTTTGCTAAACTGACTGATCTGTAAATGCTTCCAAGTACAGAATTATTTCTGCAGATTGAATTAGATTAAAGCTGGCCTAATTCAAGTAGTGCTTGGTATCTTCTCCCACCAGCATTATGAATTGACTCCCTTATCTAGTAATGAACTCAGCAATTTGCAAGCTCTGTGATCAAAAGCATAATTCCATGGAAAGCTTCATATATTTGAAAAAATGAATGTTCTGAGTTTTGGAAAGAGAAATAAGCCTTATTTAGCCCCATTTTCATATTATATCCACAGCAGAATAAATTATTTGGAAGTCTTTCTGCAAGCATATCTAAATAAATATTATTTACTGCTGTATTGCCTGTGAGCTCTCCTACCAATTACAATGTCTTTGTCTTCTGCAAAACTATGTGATTATTTAAGATCAAGACAGATTTATCTTGGATAAAAAATATAATTGATGCACTGGAATTCATTAGAATAAGGTCTTTATTCTCTGTATCACTCAGGAAGTAATTCAGCTCTTCATAGTTTAGGAAAGGTGTTTGGAGATTTTGGGGGTTTGTTTTGCTTTTTGTTATTTTTTTTTCCTTCTTTAGTTTATGTTACAGTAATGTTAGATCATAAATAAAGATTGTGATGGTACCATATGAAGTGACAGCTCTTGCTCTCAGAAGTTGTTAAGCAATTTATCATCAAAGACTTTCCTTACATTTAGCTGCCAAGGGAAAAGTGTTTTGGGCAAGCCATTTTATGACACTTGGTGCCTGGTTAATTGCTATCTAAAAGCTCATTACTTCAGAGTTGTCTTGATTTTAACTTTTACATCCTCCATTTCTGCACGTGTTTGGGCAGTACTTAATATATTTGTAATGCTCTGCGTGTACCAAGGAATGGCAGTATTGTTAATAACATGGGAGTGGACTGTACATGGACAAAATGAACAAAAGAAAAAGAATAAGATGAACCTTACTATACTATCACCTCTTATTATCTATGTCAACTCCACTGCATCCTGCATTGAAAACCTTTGCAACAGAAAACATTCTGACAACCAGATTAATTGAAGAAACACAAAGGTTTGGCTTCACATAAAGTGCTATTAAACAGTACCTATAATGTGGTAACAAAGTGGTAATGCTTTATTCTGTATACTGATCTGGCTGTGTGGGTCTAAATGTCTAGTCCAGTCATCACCAACATTGTCAAATGAAAATCCTCCTCCCCATGAAGGGAGGAAGACATAGATGTCATAGCAAGCACAAGTTTTAATTTAGCTTTCCAGTGTGCTTTGTCATCTTCTTAGGTTGGGTGGCTTTTTTAGTTTTGTTTGCCTTTTTTTCTTTTTTTTTTCCTGTTCTCTTTTTTTTCCCTTGGGAACAATTACCAAAGAGTGACATAGTGGTAAGGGTTTGTGAAAGCATTTTAAAGATTAACTTTAAATGGACTTTGCATGTACACATTCAAACCGAGTTACATCCTATTTTATAGAAGTGTTAAGTGTCATTTCATGTTTTTACAGGTAAACTGCAAATGTCTATCAGATACAGGTATTTTTCATCAGGACAGCATTCAACATACACACCATAGCCTCAAGACCATGAGATATGTGCCTTAATTGGTGTAAGACTTAGTTTGTCTGTACAAAGTGAGATAAAATACATGGTTAACTTAAACTCTAGTGAGCTTAAATACATAACTTTTACTTTCTTTTTCCTCACTGCAACTTTATTACTATGATACTTGTATAACCATCAGAATATAAGATATAAGCAACCATAATGATAAAAGAGAGTAAAATTAGTCAGCTAGCTTCAGCTATCTTAAAATGTATTCCAAATAGCTGAAATGAGATAGTCCCTTCATTTTCCTTCCATTCCCCCAATTTCTGTTGTGCATTTTCACTATTTATCTTCTCCTAGCTCTAGTATTTTTCAGACCTCAGTGTAAAAATCACTAATGCAGCAGAACACAACCTAAAGGGCAAAAGCAAGCAAGCAACCAACAAAAAATAAACAAAGGGATAGGTTTGCACAATTATGACTTAGATCAACTCAGGAGTTGATGAGAGCTCCCTTTTCCTATAAAGAAAAGAAATAGAACTGTGTCACTGGAAATAACAGACAGGAAAGGGAGGAATAAGCAGAGGGAAAATTTAGGGACATGGGGAAAGAAAGAAGGTTGTTACCTCCTAGACGTCTCCCAGTTCACACCACTTGTCTATCATCATTCAAAGTACTTATCCTTTACTTTGGCTACGAAGGATGCTTGGATGAATTGTTAAAACTAGATAAACAACTTTAAAAAGAATTACTTTAGGTAAAGTGGATCTGATCTGGAGTCGCCTGTCATCCATCTGATCTACTTCCATCACAGTTTGGGCCAGGTTGGCCAATGATAAGATGACAGATGCTTTCACCCAACTCTCACTCAAAGGAGAGGAAGAAGAGAGATAAAACAACTTACAAGTTTAGAAAAAAAAAAATAAGCTACATTAATGAAATATTAATAATAACATAAAAAAAGGAAATAAAGAAAAAGATACAATATATACAAATATACACAAAACCATATCAAGCTCACAGGGAGATGTCACTCACAGGCACTGGGAAAGTTCCAGGCTGGACTCAGTGACAAATAGGAACTGGAACACACTAATCAGGATCAAAAGGCAGATGAGATGATGGTGTCATCTTCAGACATCAGCCATTGAAGAAGCATTCCATTGAAGAAGAGTCAACCTGACCTCTTTGATCCCTCAGCTTTTATACTGAGCATGGCAGATGGGATGGGATACCCTATTGGTCACTTTGGATCACCTGACCTGTCCACTCCTCCCCACAGGTGTAATCCTTCCATGGGGTAAGCAACCAAGTCAGCTGACCCTGGTTGTGACAGCAACAAGTGTGAGCAAAAGCCTCTCTCACTGAACAGAATGTTGGCTCTGCTCCACCTCAAACCAGGAAAACTTCTCAGTACGGTCTTTGGGTTTTACCTGCTTGTCTTATGCTAGAATTTTTATGTGCTGAAATTTCAGTAATAAATACTTTGGAATAGTAACTTCCAAAAGCTTGATTACCCACTCATCATTTCATGCAAATCTTTAGCAAACTCACAGACGTTTCAATAAAGAAACTGTTTCAGGTTGTTAGTTCAGACAATTGGTATCAAAGCAGTTCTATTGCATTTGCAGTTCTCGATTCTTAGAATAACTATACACTATGAGATAAAAAATCCTTCACTTTACAAGCAGCTGCACCTATCAAAAAATCACACGGCCAATATAAGTGAAATGAAGGAGTAAGATATATTAAAGCTGTGAATTCATCAGAAGTATAAGAAGGAACTGGTAAAGACAATGTGGTTTTGTAGTGTCATGCATTTAATGACTGCTTGAAATGAGTGTAATTTACACACTACGAAGAAAATAAAACTTTAGCAAGAAAATAAGCGTTTAGATTTTGCCAGTTGGTAGTAACATTTATTACACTGTACAGACTTTTCCATAGAATAGAAAATCTACTCTATTTTAATAGTGCCTGGAGAAGACATGTCTTTCATTAATTTTAATGAAAGAAATGTTGTAAAATTCCAGACATATATTTGAAATGCAGATAGCTGCATCCAAAGAGTTGTAGTGAATGGTTCAATATCAAAGTGGAAGAAGGTAACAAGTGGTTGCGGGGTCCATATCAGGCCCAATAGTCTTCAATATCTTTATTAATGACATAGATAGTAGGATTGAGTGCACCCTCAGCAAGTTTGTGGATGACACCAAGCTGAGTGCAGTTGATTTGCTTGAGGGAAGGGATGCCATCCAGAGTGGCCTTGACAGCCTTGAGGAGTGGGCACATACGAACCTCATGACGTTCAACAAAGCTAAGTGCGAAGCCATGCACCTTGGTTGGAGCAATCCCCAATATCAAAACAAACTGGGGGATAAGAGCAACAACACAGAGAAACACTTGGGGATACAGGTGGATGAAAAATTGGACATAAGCCAGTAGTGTGTACTTGCAGCCCAGAAAGCCAATTGTACCCTGGGATGCATAAAAAGAAGCGTTGCCAGCAGGTTGAGGGAGGTGATTCTCCCCATCTACTCTGCTCTCATGAGACCCCACTTGGAGTTCTGTGTCTCACTCTGGCATCCCCAGTACAAGAAGGACATGGACCCATTAGAGCAAGTCCAGAGGAGGGCCATGAAGCTGATCAGAGGGCTGGAGCACTTCTTCTATGAAGACAGGCTGAGACAGTTGGGGCTGTCTAGCCTTGAGAAGAGAAGGCTCCGAGGAGAACTTATTGCTGCCTTCTAATACTTGATGAGGGCTTATAAGAAAGACTGAGAAAAACTTTTTACCAGAGCCTGTACTGACAGGACAAGAGGTAACGGTTTTAAACTGAAAGAGGATATATATAGGCTATGATACAGGGAAGACATTTTTTACGATGAAGGTGGTGAAGCACTGGAAAAGGACACCCAGAGAAGTTGTGGATGCCTAAGCATTGGAAGTGTTCAAGGTCACGTTGGATGAGGCTTTGAGCAACCTACTCTAGTGAAAGATGACCCTGCCTGTGGCAGGGACATTGGAACTAGATGACCATTAAAGGTCCTTTCCCACCCAAAACATTCTATGATTCTATGATTCTGTGACCTAGACTGCAATTTCACTGCCTCTTGATAACTCGCGTAGGTCTTTCTGAGATTTCTTAACCTTTATGTGTGTATATATATATCTATATATACACATACATATATATATACTCCAGAAGGTATTCTGCTCCTGCTTCTTTTATATTATCATTCTACAGTGATTCATTTTGTCCATGGTGCAGTTTCCTAGACAGCCTCTAGAGCCCTCCAGTTGTACCAATACTGTATCATTTGTAGGGCATTCTCTGGCATTATGGGCAGCTCGGAAGCCTTAGAACTCCTCCTGCACACCATAATTAGGTGGAAAAGGTACAGCTGAGATGAAGCACCATAGTGGTGCCTACCTGCAGATAGTAGGCCCAGGAACTGCCCAGGAAAAAGTTGTGAAAGAAGGCATGATAATACTGCAAAACTGCACATTTCCTTAGAACACATTATATTTCAATCTCAGAACTCTTACAATATTAAAAAAAAAATTCTCAATAACTTGCAGTATTTGTGGTGTGGCCTCACCAGTCAGTGCCTAGATGATCACTTCTCCAGTTTGCTGGCCACACTATTTCTGATACAAGCCTGGATGCTATTGGTTTTCTGGCCACCTGGGCACACTGACAGCTCATATTCAGCCAGCTGTCATACAACATCCCCGGGTCCATTTCTGCCTGGCATCTATTCCCTTCAGGAGAGAGTCTCCTATGACAATGACCTGTCTTTTTTTCTTTATGGAAGCGGGAGTAGGACGACTTAACCTCAGTGACACCTCCAAGCTACATGAACCATTGTCCTCATTATTGTTTGGTTCCACTTGGAGAGCCTTATACCTCTTATACCAGCACAGCTGGAAGGTGGCATAGTCACCAAGGAGATGCACTGCTGCAGTGGGCAGGAACTTAACGCCATTGCCCCCTATCTTTACATCATTGCGTTCAACTCGGTGGAGGGAGGATAGGGAATTCTCCATATCATGCATCCTGTCTGCCTGTTGGGCCTGACAACAGGGTGTGATTCCAGTAGTCTATGTCTCTCTCAGACTCCCTGATACCACTCAGCCTACTCACCTCCTCCTGGAGCTCTGACAGGACTGGTACAGCTTCAGTGCCCTTCCTGCAGGTCCTTCCATAGCAACCACTGTGCAAACTGCTGCACCATGCCCTTGCTGACACACCATGCTGTATTTGCCCACCCTGTTCACAGTATTCCTGGTCACTGGTGCTCCCCAGGGGTTTCTTATATAGGTGTGTAAGGGACTTGGCTACCGTTGCTGCTGGTCCTGCCCAGGTCTCACCAGCCACTGTTGCATGAGCTGCAGGCTGCTGGTGGCTCTCTTGGCTCCCCCTGAGGTTTTCCTGATTCAGGAACCCCCCCTGTGCACCTCGCTAGGGTGTCTCACTGCGGATTGTGCCAGTACCAGATCTGCTCACCTCAGCAGTCAGCTGATTTTTCTGAAAAGAGACATTTTGGCTTACCATCAATACTGAGATTTAAAACTAAACTCCAGCAGGACTTAGGAGAAGAAATACTGAATAGTATATAAGAACATAGAATAAACAGTTATAGAATAACCAGATCAAAACCCCTTTAATTTGCATTAACAACTTGAGTAACAAGAAAAATGGTTTATTGCAGCAAATGACCTCTCAAAATACTACAGTGTGTTTTGAGAAGCAGGTGCGGGTTCTTCACAACATTCATTAATGACAGATATAAAATATAATGCTTTACTGCTTCAAAGTAATTATTTATCTAACCCTAGTTATAGAGAAACAGTTAACCTGATACATGCTTTTGTCAACTTTCATGTAATCACTCTGTCCAATCAATATCTCCCAGTTTTCAATTGAATTTTAAAGCTTCACCTTGCAAGAAACATGATGATAAGGAGTTTTCAAAAATCAGTTTGCTCTTACTGAACAAATGACACACAGCAATATTTAATTAAAATACATATACTTTATTGTATTGACATTGTTCTAATGTTTTAAAAAATCTCATCCCAGTGAAGTCCTGTATTTCTCCTTCTGAGTCAGTGATAGCAAAAACTTTGTGTTTTCCAAGTATTTGTTTATGATAGGATTCTAGCAGAGATCTAGATAGGTACAGTAGACCTGACAAGTTAGTTATGTGTAGGACCAAGCCACTACCTAATTTTGCTCCCAGTTTGCCTACAGATTAAAAGCAACATAGTTGATCTGATACAAGCTAAACTGTTAGGTCCACACTGAATGGAAGGCTCTCATACCTCTTTCATAATTAAGAGATTTATCCCATATTATTTTTGTTCTCATGCTACCTGCTCAATAGTTGATGAGTCCTATAAACTGCACTTTACACTAGTTTGTGATATCAGCTGTCATTGTGTTTTCATACACAGTTCATTGTTGCTATCAATCTGGAAACCAAGGCCAGATGCACCATTATAAAGATGGGACATGATGGGATGGTTGGGATGCAGTAGGAAATCCTGAAGTGATGGGAAGGCTAAAGGAGGAAGTGGGGAGTTAAGGGATGGAAAGCCACATTTTTCTGAACACTTTTAAAAATCTGTATCTGTAAGCCATAATTCTTTCTGAACCTTAATTACTTGTGCTAATCAAAAAGACTCAGATATCATCTTCATTTTCAAAGGACAAACCCAGTTTCCTGGGTCTTCCTTTTTTCTCTTTTTTGAAAATGGAGGCTATGTTTCTGCAATGACTAAGATGGGAAACTGAATTAAGTGCCTATTTATCTCATTTTTATGTACTGTAGCACTCAAAAATTTGTTACAAGAAGAATGAAACATATTGTATTTATGGATCCAAGAATTTATTGTTACTCCAGTTGCAGCTTTAAAAGGCTAATATTTCAAACTATTTAATTAATACTGAAAAACAACATTAATATTACAGACAGAACTGTTAAGCAGCAATGTCATAACTGTGTACAATTTGACTTAGGTGTTAAAATTGTAGCATCATAGAATGGTTCAGGTTGGAAGGTACCTTAAAGATCATCTAGTTAGAACACCCCTGCCATGGCCAGGGATACATTCCACTAGACCAGGTTGCTCAAAGCCCCATCAAACGTGGCTATGAACGATTCCAGGAATCCACAGGGGATTCCAGGGGCATCCACAGCTTCTCTGGGCAACGTGTTCCAGTGCCTCACCACCCTCACAGTAAAGAATTTCTTCCTCATATCTAATCTAAATCTACCATCTTTCCATTTAAAACCATTACCCCTCATCCTATCGCTCCACTCTGTGATAAAGAGTCCCTCCCTATCTTTCCTGTAGGCCCTCTTTAGGTACTGGGAAACTGCTATAAGGTCTCCCATGAGCCTTCTCTTCTCCAGGCCGAACAACCCCAACTGTCTCAGCCTGTCTTCATAGGAGAGGTGCTCCAGCCCTCTGATCATCTTCATGGCCCTCCTCTGGACCTGTCCCAACAGCTGCAAGCCCTTCCTGTGCTTTGGACTCCAAAGCTGGACACAATATTCCAGGTGGGGTCTCACGAGAGCAGAGTAGAAGGGTAGAATCACCTCCCTTAACCTGATGGCCATGCTTCTTTTGATGCAGCCCAGGATGCATTTGGGTTTCTGGGCTGTGAGAGCACATTGCTGGCTCATGTTGAGCTTCTCGTCCACCAGCACCCCCAGGTCCTTCTTCTCAGGGCTACTCTCAATCCATTCTCTGCCCAGCCTGCGTTGATGCTTGGGATTGCCATGACCCATGTGCAGGACCTTGCACTTGGCCTGGTAGAACTTCATGAGGTTTGCACAGGCCCACCTCTCAAGCCTGTCCAGGTCCCTCTGGATGCCATTCCTTCCCTCCAACTTGTCAACTGCTCCACACAGCTTGGTGTCATTGGCAAACTTGCTGAGGGTGAGCTAAATCCCACTGTCCTTGTCACCGACAAAGATGTTAAACAGTACCGGTCCCAGTATGAAGCCCTGAAGAACACTACTCATCACTGATTTCCACTTGGCCATGGAGCCATTAACTCCAACTCTTTGAGTGTGGCCATCCAACCAGTTCCTTACCCACTGAGCAGTCCATCTGTCAAATCTTTTTCTCTCCAATTTAGAGACAAGGATGTTTTGAAAGGACAGCATCAAATGCTTTGCTCAGGTCCAGGTAGATGATGTCAGTTGCTCTTCCCTTATCCACCAATGCTGTAACCCCATCATAGAAGGACACTAAATTTATCAGGCATGATTTGCCCTTAGTGAAGCCATGTTATTTGTCACCGATCACCTCCTTATTTTCCATGTGCCTTAGCAGAGTTTCCGGGAGGACCTGCTCCATGACTTTGCCAGGCACAGATGTGATTGGCCTGTAGTCTTCCTTTTTTACCTTTTTAAAAATGAGGGTTATGTTTCCCCTTTTCCAGTCAGCAGGAACTTCACTGGACTCCCACAGCTTCTCAAATATGATGGATAGTGGCTTGGCAACTTCATCCGCCAGTTCCCTGAGGACCTGCAGATGAATCTCATCAGGTCCCATGGACTTGTGTGCCTTCAGGTTCCTTAGATGGTCTTGAACCTCATCTTCTCTGACAGTGGGTGGTTCCTCATTCTCCTAGTCCCTGCCTTTACTTTCTGTGACTTGGGCGGTGTGGCTAGGGCACTTGCCTGTGAAGACCAAGGCAAAAGCTGTTGAGTACTTCAGCCTTCTCAATATCCTGGATGACCAGGTCTCCAGTTTTCTTCCATAGAGGGCCCACATTTTCCCTAGTCTTTCTTTTATCACCAATATACCTATAGAAGCTTTTCTTGTTGCCCTTGATGTCCCTGGCAAGATTTAAGTCTATCTGGGCTTTACCTTTCCTAACCTGACCCCTGTCTGCTTGGATAAGTTCTCTATATTCCTCCCAGGCTACCTGTTCTTGCTTCCATCCTCTGTAGGTTTCCTTTATCTGTTTGAGTTTCTCCAGGAGCTCCCTCTTCATCCATGCATCCTTTCATTCCAACACTTGAGTCATAGAGGCCATCCCACCACATGTCTGTGATGTCAATAAGCTCATAGCCCTGCAGGTGTACACATATCTCCATCTCCTCTTGTTTATTCCCCATGCTACGTTCTTTTGCATAGAGGCATTGAAGTTGGGTCACCGATGAAGATGACTTACTGTCTGGAGTGGCTGGTATTCCTTTGTGCTGCACTCCAGGTGCTCTCCTTTTGACCTGCAACCCTTCTCCAGGCTCTGGGCTTATATTACTGGCATTGGAATCATGCTGGTAGGAGTGGGGTGGATTGAGGTTCCCCTCCCCAGCAACTTCAGTTTAAAGCCCTCTTCACAAGCTTGGCAAACCTCTGACCGAAGATGCTCTTCCAATTCTCTGACAGAGGGACCCTATCAGACCCCTGTAGACCAGGTTTCTCAAAGCGAGTTCCATTGTCCAAGTAGCCAAACCCCTGGCTGTGGCAGCAGTCCTGTAGCCATTTGTTGATTTACCAGATTCAACTGTCCCTATCAACCCCCTTCGCTTTGACTGGGAGGACTGATGAAAAAACTGCCAACACTCCAGAGTCCCTGACTGCTGCTCCCAGGACTCTATAATCCTTCTTGATATTCCTCAAGCTGCTCCTGCCTGTATCACTGATGCCCACATGAAACAACAGCAGCTGATAATAGTCAGAGGACTGTACTAGCCTTGGTAGTCTCTCTGTGACATCCCTGATATGACCCCTCTGTAAGCAGAACACCTTTCTAGAGAATGCATCAGGTCAGCAAATGGGTGCCTCTGTACCTCAGAAGAGAGTCGCCTACTACTATCACCTGTCGCCTTTTCTTAGCTGGACTGGTTGTTATGTGGGGAGCAGATCAGGTTGCCATACTCAGATCTAGCACCTCTCTTGATGCAATGGATCTTTCCTCTTCACTCAGTGGAGCTATGAAGCAGTTCTGCAAGGGTTCAAGGGAAGTCTCTTCCTCCTGGTGGTCGTGCATACTGTTTCAGTGTACCTTGTTTCTAAGGTTGATACATCTCAGTCTTCGTAAAGAAAAAGAGGGGTGGGGAGCTGTGACAAGACATTAGCAATAGAGGGTATTTTCTGACAGGAATATGCTGATCATGGCGGTGGCTTCTTTATTCTTAGTCTTAGCTCAAACCATGGCATCAGCCCTCTTACCACAGATGACTTCTTGCTTCCAAACTGATATCTGGAATTTGCACAACAGTTTCCTCCAGCCTTATTTGACACAATGGCCTGTTTCATACACAATGGGCACCTAGTTTTGACAAAGGCTTACCTTGTGTGTCTTTTGCCAAGCTGAACCTACAGTAGGTCAGGCAATACTCACTTGATGACTACAGTTGTTAAAGCAGCGTAAAACTAGCTGAGACTGATACAAGCCCTGAAAAGTCCTGAGACACAGTGCTGTGTCATCAATATAGTGCCTGATGGTTTTTACTAATTATGGCAAAATCCTAGTGCCATATCCTAGGTCAAATTTAGCAACAGTGCTGACAGAGTGTGGATTAATGAAACTATGAAGTTTCATTATGGGAAAATCCTAGTGCCAAAATACTAGGTCGAATTTAGCAACGTTGACAGAGTGTGGATTAATGAAATTATGAAGTCTCATGCCTAAAATTTTGGTAAATTTGTACTTCTTTCATACTCACTATCATGAGAATACAGGAGAGATAAGCATGATATTGTCTTATTTTGATACAAGAATTTATCGATTTGTCATTTAAAATGATCTAGACAAATAAGAAATTTGTAGGAATGGGCTAATCAGAACTAGGAAACTGCGGTAAGGCTTTAGGCAAATGATAGGTTTATAGTAAATTACCTTCCTATTTAGAGGTCTTTGTCACACTTTATTTTAATGGAGCAATGAAAAGCAGATAAATAAGGCATATCACAGTGTTTAGTCAAGATGTGACTGGTAACATGTAATCAGTCCCAGAAGGAAATTAAATTAAATGTCAATTGCCACTGTAAACCTATTGTTTTCTGTCCTGTAGTCAAAATTTTGTTTGTACTTTGAGTTATGTTTAGGGCTTTGTTAAAGAAGGATGTGTTAGTCATTTTGATTTAATCTTTGTCAAGACCTAAGCGACATATTTGGCTTGCCTGAAGAAGCTGTCAGGAGATATAATTTACAAGAAGACCTAGAGGGCAAACACTGCAACAAAACAGTCTTGTACAGTATAAATTCCCTCTTTTTTGCTTAAAAACAAAATGCTTTTATAAAAACAGTATAAGTTGTTACTTCCAAAAATCAGGATTTTTTAAAAATATATATATATGTATTAGACTTCTGTTCTGATTTTTATGTTTTCATTTTACAGTGTTTAATCTTCTGTAAATTACTAGCTAGTTCAAGAAGAAACAGATTTTTATTTTCAATATCATGGTAAAAACATTTTAAAATATTTCTTTTACTAACAGATTCTGTGAAGTCAGCAAACATAGATCTCATTTGACAATACAGTTCATCACTGATCATCCTTCTGATGACCAGAAAAGGTTACTACAATACATCTCATATAGGAATACTTGACTTAAAATAGAAGAAATCTGATTTTCATTAATTCCAACATGATTAGAAGTTAATACTTTTTCCTTTCAGAAACTTCAAACTGATTCGGTTTTCATTTACTGTACACACTAACTGCAAAAATGTTTTGAACAAATTGAGTAAAGGGAAACTTTCCACTATAATTTTAAAAGGGAACTTTTTTTTTAATATCAATTTGAAAAAAAAATGCATTAAAACTTTATGATACATGAGATGAATATTATAATAGAAATTAAGGCCATGTTTCCTTTTTTATTAAAAAAAGGGTCATATTTCACTACAGGCATCTCCTGATTTTCAAAGCCAGACCAAAACTTTATTTAAGTTAATAAACTCCATTTGCAATACTCATTGAATCTTGGATCACATCAATTTAAAGCAAAGGAGATGGAACAGAGTAGAAATGCAATTTTGTAGTGTATGTGAAAGCTTAACATGTAAGATTTTCATTAAAGTGTTTTTTTTTTTTTTTTTTTCCCCTCCGATTAATACTGCCATAGTTCTTCCCTCAAAATAAAGAATAGTCCAAATAAAATGCTGTCCCTGGACAGATAAAAAGAATCCAGTGTTGTAGCTTACTGAGCAAGCAGTCTGCTTCTGATAGAGCTGAACCCAATAGGATTTATGCTACAGGCTTGAAATCAGCAAAAAACATAGCCTTGAAGAAGAAAAGTGAGACCAACACAAGTGGATTGGGAACACTCTTGTAGAGATCAGTTCCCACAGGGCATTCTAGCGGTGGACTACTGAAGACATGCTTCAGTCAAAACCAGTCCTTGAATTCATTATTGATTTGCATCTTAAAGATGATTAATTTATTATTAGGGTTTTCAAATGGGGTAGGACTACTGTAAATTATTGAGAAAAATTGCTACAAGATCTGGCATATTTTTATTTCAAAGAGAATGAACAGCTTTCTTCATCTGGATAGTTTCTCCTTAAGAAACTGATATTACATTTCAATTCATTTTCTGGAGAAACAGATAGATGCATTGCTGTAAAATATGGTGCCATTATTTTCTGGAATGTGTGCTGTAATGGAGGGGGTGTGCAGGAGCTCTTTATGAGCTCCTAGATCACAAGGTAAGAGTCAGGTTTTGATTAGCAGTGTTATTGTCACAACAGATATACCTACACTGTCAAATTATTCAGTTCTCCTCTTTACTCCTGGGTCTTGATTCCCCAGCATCTTCACTGCATAAATGCGTAAAGTAGAAGGTCAGTCCAGTGGACTTCTGGGACCCAGAGGTTTCTCCTTTCCACCCTACTTGAGCATTAGCAGGGTCTCTAAGCTCTTCTAATAACCAAGACCAGACCCTGGGCCCCTGGTATTTACAGATGCAGGTCTCCTCCTATTAATTGGCATCCTAGCTTGAAATACACCAGCAAATTATACACACAAAGAAAATAAGGTCACACAGAATATATTTAGAAATACAGTTTCCTAAGATGTCTTGGTCAACAGATGGCTAGGTATGGGCCAGCAGGGTGCCCAGGTAGACAAGAAGGCCAATAGCATCCTGGCTTGTGTCAGAAATAGTGTGGCCAGAAGGACTGGGGAAGTGATCGTCCCCCTGTACTTGGCACTGGTGAGGCCGCACCTCAAATACTGTGTTCAGTTTTGGGACCCTCACTACAAGAAAGACATTGAGATACTGGAGCGTGTTCAGAGAAGGACAACAAAGCTGGTGAGGGATACAGAGCACAAGTCTTATGAGGAGCAGCTGAGGGAACTGGGGTTGTTTAGTCTGGAGAAGAGGCGGCTGAGGGGAGACCTTATCACTCTCTACAACTACCCAGAAGGAGGTTTTAGCAAGGTGGGTGTTAGTCTCTTTTCACAGGTAATGAGCAATAGGACGAGAGGAAATGGCCTCAAATTGCACCAGGGGAGGTTTAGATGGGATATCAGGAAAAAATTCTTCACCAAAAGGGTTATTAAGCATTGGAACAGGGCTGCCCGAGGAAGTGGTTGAGTTGCCATCCCTGGACGTATCAAAAAGATATGTAGATGTGGTGCTGTGACATGGTTTAGTGGTAACTTGGCAGTGCTAGGTTAACAGTTGGACTTGATGATCTTAAAGGTCTCTTCCAACCATAATGAATCTATGATTCTAAGATAGGACAGACTGCGGTGTTCGAGCCCAAGGCTCAGTCAGACAAGAGTGCTGACAAGCAGCTTGTTTACAGGTGACCATCTCCTTTTATTGTCCTCTTCTCTCCATCTTCTCACGCTTGTTCTTCCCCTACCTGCACTGGCTTTTCCTCCTCCCTGGCTTGTCCCTTTCCATTTCTCATGTCATGTCCAACAATTTCTAATGGTTTCTTCTGTTAGTTAAATGTCAGGCCAGTGCCTCAGCATCTTTCTGCTTATCCTAGCAAAATTTGAGTTCACTTGATAGCACTTTTTTTTTAAATGAAACAATTACTTTCCCCCCCAAAAAATCCAGATATTGTTCTGAGACTGCTTGCTCCTGGACCCCTCCCAATATGTAGCATAAACAAGACTGTAGCAAGTTTTCTTCCTTTTGTCATATAAAGTTCTTTAACACCATTTCATTAGGTTTTACATTCTCAAGTGTTTCCAGGTGTTCTGATACCACAACCCACAGTATGAACTACATACTCTCCACTTTGTCTATAAAAATATCATTGTTGGACTTCAAAACTGGCCTTCAGACATTTGGCTTTCAGACATTTTGAACTGAAAAAAAAGCAAGCATGAAATAAGAATTTCTTAGTGCTGCAGAGGCACTGAATGAGATACAGAAGTAAGTGCTATGTGCTACATAATATGAGTGCAGTCTGCTCTTCTAGAAATGGTAGGACTGAGCACTGTGGACATAAGACACTGCATTAGTTGGTCTGGAGGTTACAGATCACTCCCTTGAGCATAAATGAGAGACTGGTGAGACACTGATCAGACAAGGAAGTCCCACTGAGAATTTGCATTGAGGTTGACTGTAGATGAAGATACAGCTTTCCCTTTTACTTCTAGTCTGAGACATTTTCTCAACTCAGAGACTTCACATAAATTTAATAGCAACAAAACCACAGGAAACATTGACTTGTCAAATACAAAACTACTTAACTAATGATTTTTTTTTTGTGTAATATGCTGCTTGGATCAGTTCCTTTACTGCAAGAAAATATAGTAACTATCAAATATTACACTTCAAACAAGGCTGTAATAAATATCTTAGGAGAAGCAAACTGGTTAGCCTAACTTCATATCAAGGAACATGGTAAAAATTATAATAAAGAATACCATTATTCAATGATTATGGTTAAATAAAACATGGTAAAACTGATTTAAAAAACAAAACAAAACAAAAAAAACCAAAAAACTTTTGAAAGTTTTATCAAAGCTAGAGAAGTTACAGTTGTTTTTAAAAAAAAACAGATATGCTAAACTAAATTTTACACACCTTGTGAGTAAGTTTCTTTCCAGAAGTGTTTAAATAAACAAAGCCATAATTTAATATGAGGGAAGCCCTAAGTACCTGACCTTGAACAGTTCCAATAATTAGGCATTCACAACTTCTCTGGGCAACCTCTTCCAGTGTCTCACCACATTCATCGGAAAAAATGTCTTCCTCATGTCTAATCTAAATCTACCCTCTTTCAGTTTAAATCCATTGTCCTGTCCTTGTCCTGTCAATACAGACCCTAGTAAAAAAGTCTTTCTCCATCTTTCTTATAATCCCCCTTTAAGTTTTGAAAGGTCACAATCGTAGAATCGTAGAATCATAGAATCTTCATGGTTGGAAAGGACCTTTGAGATCATCAAGTCCAAACATGCCCAGTTCCCTCAGCCTCTCCTCATATGACTTGGTCTCCAGGCCCCTCACCAGCTTGGTAGCTCTCCTCTGGACACGCTCCAGCACTTCAGTATCCCTCTTGTACAGAGAGGCCCAGAACTGAACACAGTACTTGAGGTGAGGCCTCACCAGTGCCGAGTACAGAGGCACGATCACTTCCTTACTCCTGCTGGACACGCTATTCCTGATACAAGCCAGAATCCTGTTGTCCTTCTTGGCCACCTGGGCACACTGCTACCTCATGTTAACTGGCTGTCCACCAACACCCCCAGGTCCTTTTCTGCTGGGCAGCTTTCTAGCCACTCTTCCCCAAGCGCTGCTTGGGGTTGTTGTGACCAAAATGCAGGACCCGGCACGTGGCCTTATTAAACCTCATACAATTGGCCTTGGCCCATTGATCCAGCCTGTCCAGGTCCCTCTGTAGAGCCTTCCTACCCTCAAGCAGATCAAGACTCCCATCTAGTTTGGTGTCATCTGCAAACTTACTGAGGGTGCACTCAATCCCCTCATCCAGATCATTGATAAAGATATTAAAAAAAACTGGCCCCAAAACTGAGCCCTGAGGGACACCACTGGTGACTGGCCGCCAAGAGGATTTCACCCCGTTAATCACAACTCTCTGGGCATGGCCATCCAGCCAGTTTTTTACCCAGTGAAGAGTACACTTGTCTACGCCATGATTCACCACCTTCTCCAGGAGAATGCTGTGGGGGACGGTGTCAAAAGCCTTACCAAAGTCCAGATAGACAATGTCCACAGCCTTCCCCACATCCAGAAGGTGGGTCACATGGTCATAGAAAGAGATCAGGTTGGTTAAGCAGGACCTCCCTTTCCTAAACCCATGCCGGCTGGCTCTGATCCCTTGGCTGCCCTGCACTTGCCGTGAGAGCTCACTCAAGATGATCCTCTCCTGGTATCGAGGTCAGGCTGACAGACCTGTAGTTCCCCGGATTCTCCTTCCGACCCTTCTTGTAGATGGGTGTCACATTAGCCACCCTCCAGTCGTCTGGTAGACGATGAGGTCTCCACAGAGCCTTCTCTTCTCCAGGCTAGACAACCTCAACTCTCTCAGGATTTCCTCAAAGGAGAGGTGTTCCAGCACTCTGACCATTTCCATGACCCTCCTTTGGACCCTCTCTAACAGGTCCATGTCTTTCTTGTGCTGAGGCTTGCTGAGCTGGATGTGGTAATCCAGGTGGGGTCTCACAAAAGCAGAGCAGATGGGAAGAATCACCTCCCTCAACCTGTTGGCTATACTTCTTTTGATGCAGTACAGGATACTATTGACTTCTTGGGCTGCAAACACACTTTTCCAGCTCATACCAAACTTTTGTCCACCAGTATTCCCAAGTCCTTCTCTTCAGGGCTGCTCTCAATCAATTCATTCTGCAGTCTGTATTGATATTAGGGACTGTTGTGATGCAGGTACAGGACCTTACATGTGGCCTTGTTGAACTGCATGACGCTCACATGGATACACTCCACAAGGCTGTCAAGGTCCATCTGGATGGCATCCTTTCATTGCTCAAAGGATTAATTATTAATTAATTAATTCAAAGTAAAAATTAAAGCCATGCAAGGAGGCAGAAAAATCACACATTTCAAATAAACAGATGATGAAATAAAACTAAAATTTACTGTTTATAAATCCAAAACAATTCACATCTAAAAATACCTAACTATATACATTATTATGGCTTTTAATGGAAACATCCATAAATCATATAACAGATCTTGTAATTGTAGACAGTGTTCGACAGCAGTAGCTCAGCACTCTGTTACGGTCAACATGTGAAGAGTATGTTGCAATATGCGCCACATCTAAATGTGTGAAGTTCAATACTTCATTTTCAAAGGATGTAAGAAAAGGTCAGAATAGGTTCTAGGATGATCAAAGAAACTAAATTATCAGAAATTAAATAAAAGTCAATGACCAACAGTTTCTGCTGTTCTCATTTCTGTCTTTCACAAGAATGACCCACAAGAGCTGCAGCCTGGTATTCCATCTGTTGGCATTTTATACTTTCCACCTTCTCCTCCCACCAAGATTTCTATTTTTCCTCTTCGTCCTCTCATTCCACTGGCAGTAGGGTTTTCTTCTTCCACACCTGGGCTTCTATATTTTCTTTCTCCTTTACAGGTCCTCTGCTAGTCCCTTGAGAATAATGTCATGACACAGATCTTGCAAGATTATTATTCTTTTTTCCTTTATCTGTTTTCAGTCATGTTTTAAATAATTTACCAGGATATAATTACAGAATAATGGGCATATATAATCTGTCACATTACAGGAAAATGATGACAACAACAACAAAACCACACACAAAACCCCCTTGTATGAAATAACTGGTGTCAATAAAAGAAATTAAAAAAAAACAAGTAAACAAGCAAACAATCAACTCTCACCCTCCTCAACCACAGAATTTACCAAGAAGCAGACTTTAAGATTGGAATTTGGGAAGGTTGATTTTTCATCTCTTTAGTAGTTTGTCTTTAGTCAAATACAGAATGACTTTCGTCTTGGATAAATTCTTATTACAACATTAATGAATTAATTAACATTAATGAACAGTTCTGTTAATGAAAAATCAGACTATGATGCTTTTTGAGTCATTTGTCCATCTGGATTTTCCATCCACATGGATCAGTCAGCACAACTTTGCTGATAGATATATGGCAGGTAAAGATTTGGTTCAGACTGCTTTCCTCCCTGAAGAGAGAGGATATAGATGTAAAGAGTAGGAAGAGTAGGAACTGGGATCTGAGCCATAAAAAGTTTCCATGACTGGCTACAGGGTCCTGTGCAAATATGATGTTCTTTGTACAACCAAGCTCAGTTCAGGCAGTAGATAGGTCCAATGATTTTTATCTGTCTTCAGCAATTTGCAGATTTGTGATTATAGATTGAAAACTTACACAAACACATTAAGTGGAAAATTTAAATTGAATTGCCTTCAGAATATCAGTATATATATAAAATATGTTTGTCTGTAAGCAAGTTCAATATGAATCAGGAATTTTCACACTGTGGTTCATTACTAATTAAGCATATGAAATATTTTTATTTAAGAAGGGATTGAGTAGCATTTCTCCTGGATATCTTACAACTGAGGAAAAAAATAATTGTGAATTCTGTACATTTCAGTGGGTGAGAAAGAAATGAGATCCCATTTATCAAAGAGACTTACATTAAGCTCTTTACATCTGCTTCTCATCAATCATATCTCCGTCATAGGTAGTGCTGCAAAATTCAATAACTTTTTCTTTGTCATTGAAGACTGCTTGAGGCAATCAAGAGACATTTCCAAATCCACCAATATGCATTCTACACATCACAACAGGGCAAAACACACATTCCCAGAGGCATCCCTTTTCTCTAAAACAGCTTAGCTGGAATTTGTTTAATTGGCTGAACTTTGTAACAGAAAAAAAAAGAAGACATTGAAAACAAACAAACAAACAAACGAAAAACAACCCTCACACTCTCTCCAAGAAAGCTGAGACACAGATTATGAGAAATACAGGCTTTTCTTGTTTCTTTGTTTGTTCATTTTGTTTTTCTGAAAAGTATTTTTCAGCTGTAGACAAAGCAGAAGCCTGTAACACAAGTGCGTTAACTGGCATGCCTTGAATATAAGTAGTAAATATAAGTAAATATACTAAAATTGTACAACTGACAACAATACATAAATATTTTGTAACACTGTGATGGCATAGCTACATACAACGTATAAGTGTTTTAGTTAAGTATGTGAGTAATGTAACCACCAAAGATGCACTTCAGTAGCATGGGAAAGTATGACAGGAGCAACAGAATTTGCAATATGAAGAACAAAGAACAATATAAGAACGAGGGACTTCAAATGGGCAAGGTATCCTACTGAACGTGCTGGAGCTGGTAGCCTGGAAAATCAATAACAAACAGTATCGGAAGCAGATGAGCCCCTCCCTTTTAATAACGAGTGAGAAGCATGAAAACATCAGGCATGAAGAGGAAAGGTGGAGAAGAAAACAATCCCATTTCTTTAATTGACAAACTTTCAAAGACTTATTATTAGCCCAAATGTAATTATTATGGAAAAAGAAATATAGCAAAGCAAAGAATATTGAAACAGAAAAAAGTCTCATCAGTAACAGTACAGTCACAGTTGGTATAAACATACTTTCTAGTATCTACCCAATTTCTGTTGTAACATCCATGCTTCCGTTGCACCTTGGAATCCTAATATGTATTGAATATTGGCATAGTGAGTCATCAGCATCCTGAGTCCTTTGTCATGGGGGAATATCAGGTTGATGGTGATGATTTCTTCCTCCTCTCTGTAAGATGCACTTGGCATTTTTATACATTTGCTAACATGTTTTACACTTTGCTTTTTCTTCATTGGTGTGAAACTCATGTCTGAATTTATTATATTTGCCTGGTTTACGTATGTTAGACACTTGTACTTTGTTTTATCTGTTAACTCAAAACCTAATTTTTTTCAGTTCCCAGGTCTGCAGTTCACTGACCAATAGTGAGGTGTTTTTATAGCCTTCGGACTTCCAGTGCCAGTCTCTGTCCTCTCTCTTGTTATCCCATGCATGCCCTACACGTGCACACCGCATCTTGTATCCTGACTTTTCCAGGCTTTTGTTATTGTAACAGGTCTATATGCTTGTGTACTACTACATCAGTATGTTAGAGTTACAAAAATTTCATTCTACACAGAGTAACTGCTCCTTTCTACTGTGAAAATTATGGTAATACTATGTAAATATAAACAAAATTAATCAGGCATAGACACCTGGTCATTAGAAAAAAATGCTGTTATAGATAAACCAAGTGAAAACAACACCCCAGCAGGTCAAGTTCAGAAAAAAACCTGACAAGCTTTAGTTCTAAGACCCTGCAAACTCAGCACCCTGCAAACTCAGCACAAAGCCCGTGATCCATGACCAGCAGCAGTATTACTGTATTTGCAGGACTAACAAGGAAAATGTGAAGCAGAAAAGGCTCCTACTGTGGAAATACTGTGGTTCATCTACACAGGAGCTGTACAACCCTCAGTGAAATTCTCCCAAGCCTTATTTCCCTGCGGCACCAAGCAATGAGGACACCCATCTTAGCCTCACAAGACACAGGAGCAGGCAGGAGGTGTGCAGCAGAGCAGGGAGAATACAGTGCCTATATCAGAGCACTTGTCTCCCTCCAAAGCTACCGAGGTGGGCATGTGGTAATTTTGACTCAGCAGGAAAGACAATGTGCTGGAGAAAGTCACAAGTTCCCAGCACCACATCTAAACTCTGAATTTTGTTGTGAAGTGAGTGATGATCATGAGCCTGCAATGTGCCCTTGTGGCCAAGAAGGCCAATGGCATTCTGGGGTGCATCAAGAAGAGTGTGGCCAGCAGGTCGAGGGAGGTCATCCTCCCCCTCTACTCTGCCCTGGTGAGGCTGCATCTGGAGTACTGTGTGCAGTTCTGGGCTCCCCGGTTCAAAAAGGACAGGGAACTGCTGGAGAGGGTGCAGCAAACGGCTACGAAGATGATTAGGGGACTGGAACACCTCTCTTATGAAGAAAGGCTGAGGGACTTGGGTCTCTTCAGTCTGGAAAAAAAACGTCTGAGGGGTGACCTTATCAATGCTTATAAATACTTAAAGGGTGGGTGTCAGGAGGATGGGGCCAGGCTCTTGTCAGTGGTGCCTGGGGACAGGACAAGAGGTAATGGGCACAAACTTGAGCATAAGAAGTTCCACCTAAACATGAGGAAGAACTTCTTTACTTTGAGGGTGACAGAGCACTGGAACAGGCTGCCCAGAGAGGTGGTGGAGTCTCTGTCTCTGGAGACATTCAAAACCTGCCTGGACACGTTCCTGTGTAACCTGGTCTAGGTGACCCTGCTGTGGCAGGGGGGTTGGACTAGATGATCTCCAGAGGTCCCTTCCAACCTTTATGATACTGTGATGAGAAATCATTGTATAATTGTATTTTGACCCTTCTTTTCACTGAGAGGTTGAATGAAGTAGATTCTTTTTGTTGAAAAATGAGTAAAATAAATGTTCTGGTAGTTTATTGTGCATTTGTGCATGGGCAAAAAAGCCCAAAGTGGGAAATTTGCTGGCTATTCACAAGCTGACGGACAGGGTAATATCAACCAAGTCTTAAGAATGAAATATGGTAAGTAGGAGAAAGTTAAAACAGCTTTTAAAGGAGAGTAGGTTTTTTTTTCTGTCCTGTCCTCTCTTTGTTTTCCCATTTATAACTAAACATTCTTGTCTTGTCAGTTTTGTAATAATAATAAATAGCCTATATTATTCTTGTTTTGTTGTTGTGTTGTTCTCTTAACCCTCCACCATGTTATAATGTATTTACATTAATGCTAGAAAGCGTTATAAGCACAACTGCTGTACAGCTTGTTTAACCAAGGAAGCCATGAAGTCTGGCAAGAAGGAAGACCATCTGGAAAGGAAACAGGACATTTGTTTCCCAAACTCATTGCTTTAATGTTTCTCATTCAGAAAATTATAATGTTGGTGGTTTTAATTTGGTTTTGGTTTGAATTTTGTGGTGTTGGTTTGTTGTTTGTTTCTTGTTTCCCCCCCCCCCCCCCCCCCCCCCCCCCGCCAAAAGTATTTCTTTTGTGCTTTGTGTCATTACCTTCATTATTAAAGACTTTGGATACCCACAAATTTTTCATATTTTTTAGGTTTTTTTTTTTTTTTTTTTAAAAAAAGACAGTAAAATCCAACTCAAAGTTCTGTAAGTTGTTAGGAATCCTGTGCCACCTGCCTTTTACTCCTGTTCTTTTTCTTCAGTTATGCCCAAGTTATTTGAGTGCCACAGAGACAGTAAGTAAAAGGATAAAAAAAATAGTCTTGACTGCAGGCTCTCTGCCTATCATATCAGTAAGTTTCCATATGATCACAGCCTTACATCAGTAATACTCAGAGCTTTTTAAGTGATTAGTTTCCAGTCCCATCTATTCCATAAATGTGAAGGCTGAGAAAAGCTCTCAGAAATTTCTTAGCTCAACCTGCTAGAATAAAATGGAACACTGTACCACATTTAAAATTTTATTTTTATGTCCCCCATATCAAAGCAAATAATCCCTTGCTAAAGAAATATGATAATGGTTCTACAGAACATCAGGCAGAAAGTTGATTAGTTCTAATGCTAACAGTTTACTGACAAGCAAGACCTTTAGGTCTGCCACTCTGTTCTGAACACTTGACTGTATTTGGAGAAAGTTATCTTTCAAAGAGATCAAAGAAGACAATTTCAGTTTCTGGATGGAGTTTTCTCAACAGTTTTGTAGCACATCATAAGTGATAGATATACTTTACAGGTTCAATGGGAGGCATTATTATTCAAATGGCAGTAGATCCCCCAACAACCTGTTTCTGAACCTCCTGGTTGTGAGCCAACAAATGAGGAATGGAGGGAAAAAGGTGTTACTTGTTTTGATCCCAATTTGATGATAAACATAAACAGCTTGATACAGAAAAACTTTAAAAAATATCACTTACAATGTGTAAAAGTTATAATTGCTTAGAATTTAAATATACTTTTAAAGTTAATGGTGCTCCTGTTCTACCAAAAATACTTTAGAATTCTTATACATTGGTTATGTTTACATTTTTTGTTTGATAATGTGCTCAAAGAAGTGAAAGCAGCATGCATCTTCTACATCAAAAGCTTTGTTTTTGTTAAATCATACAGTGATTGAACAAAATAGAGAGGAAATAATTTCATTGGAGTATAACCAATAAAAATAATATAATTCCTAATATTTGGAATACTCATTAAAGGGTAACAGAAGGCTGTCATCGCCAGTATTTGAACTTGGTTATTGATTTCATGGGGATTAATTAACACAATTCATACGTGATTCCATGATCCACCAAATGGACTAGATATGGAACAATCTGCAGCCTACAATTTGAGTAAATATGATCTATGCATTCAAAGCCAGTGATCATAACCAGACAGAATCTGAAAACTGGAAGGAAGAAAATACTTTGCATCTCCATTATTTCCTCATACAAAGAAGATTTAAGTGGTTGATTATTTTCTACATAGGAACAACATCATCTTGCTGGAAGCATTGAGATATTTTTAGATATGCATGAATGAAGTTGTGCAAATGAGTTCCTTTCCCCTAAAATTCATGGCTCAGTGGAAACTCTCAATCATTTCCACCACCACCAAAGCACCTTCAGAGATAAGCACCTTCCACCACCTGTATTTATCACCTTCAGAGATAAAAACAGAAGTTGCAACCTTAGTGCATGCATAGGGCAGCATCATTGACTAGATTTCCATAAAACAACTTTGGGTAGCTATATCCCCTTTCCTGTTAAAAGAGCAGTAATCCACGAGGACCCAAAACCTAGATATTTTCAAGGAAGGATTTAATATAGAGTTATTTTTAATTGAAAATTGTTAGGAGTCGTTTCCAGTTCTTCCACGTAACTGTAACTGTATGGAGATACCAGAAAGGGCTTATCTGCTTTTTTATCCTCATGTATGTGTTTCAGGTGTATTAATCAAAAGCTTATCAACATGCAAGGCCACTTTTCAGCAGTTTGTGGAACAGAATTCATAAATATTATTAAAGGGAAAACAAACCTCCTCAAGGAATATTGCTCTGTTTCAAGGTCTCCTACTCAGCTTTATATAAATCCTTATGTCTCAGCTGAAGTGAATGACATTTTACACCAACCAATAAATTGTCCTTTTATTATATTCTCAAACAAAATGAGAAAGTTTCTCTTTCAAATTGGGTTTTGTGACTGCCATGTAGGTCTTTACGGAACGATGAGGGCTTGGAAAACACTATCCAAGAAAATTATTTTTCCCTATGTATTTCAAGAGCATAGGTGTTTTTCTTATGTGCACTTGTTTTCTTGCTTTGATTCCCTACGATGCTAATGCTAATATTTTTATTAAAATATTATACGTGGAGGACCTTGCCTAGTGCAATTCATACTGTATATGTTGCTAAATGTACACTGCAAAAATGGTTAACTTTCTATTTGATGGGTGAACTTAATATACACAGAAAGTAGTTAGTGCTACCAGAAACATCTCTTTGGTGACTTTCAGGCAACCTAGAGCTTTTCTTTGCTATTTGAGGGATGTTATTTCAGAAAAGTTTTCTCATTGTTTTCGGAGAGTATAAGGTAGAGTTATGGATTGTATTACAAAATTGTACTAACCTGAAAAATCGGTCATACTTCAGGAACACTGATCCCAATGTCATCCCTATAACTTCAGGGAAAACCATAGGATCGAGGGTAAAAAATTATATAAATAAATAGGGAAATTGATCTATTTTCATTTGACAAAGAGAAACAGAGGCTGAAACTATTACAGAAATCAAAGTATACCTAAAAAAAAAAAAAAAAAGGTGAGAAGTTCAGATATAAAATATCAATTTGTGAACACCATTATAAGTCTTGTGGTTTAACCCAGCTGGCAACTAGGCCCCAAAAAACAGCTCATTCACTCCCCCACAGAGGTATGGGGGGGGGGAGAATCAGTAGAGTAAAATTGAGAAAACCCATGGGCTGAGATAAAGACCAGACTGTTTCTGGGCAATGGCAGCCCCTGTTAGCCTCCACCCACCCCAGCTTTTATTGCTGAACACGCATGTTATATGGCATGAGATATCGTTTTGGTCAGGTGGGGTCAGCTGTCCTGACTGTGTCCTCTCCTAACCTTTTGCCCATCCCCAGCCTAGTCACTGGCAGGACAGTGTGAGGAGTGGAAAAAGCCTTGACACTGTGCAAAGCACTGTTTAGGAATAACTAAAACATCAGTGCTTTATCAACACTATTTTTGGTGCAAATCCAAAACATAGCCCCATACAATCTACTATGAAGAAATTTAACTCTATCCCCACCAAAACCAGTACAGTGAGAAATGGAGAAGATGGAACAGGACATGTGGATCTTTCTTCCTTATTAGATGTCTAAAAGATGAACATCAAAACAAGTAAATCATGAAGACTACTCAGTAGAGTTTAAGACCAAGTAGAGGGATAGGATCTAGTTTTCCATATGCCACTGGTGTTGGGTGAAACAGTTTCTGAAAGAACACACTTGAATGTCTCATACAGTCAGAATATCCCCAAGTACACTAAAATTAATGGACAGGATTTCTCTCTGGATTCTGTTTCAACTGCAGAATTTTTTTTCTTTGGATATTCATTAGGCACTTGAACACTTTAATGCAAGTTGAGTGTCTATTTTTATAATAGCATTTCCATAATAAAAAGAGCTCTGTCATTAGTTTATTCATCACAGAATCTCATACATATTTTTGCACACATAGATACAGAATCAGGTTTTGAAGAACATGGAAACTCATTTTACCTTCTTTTACAATATGAAAATTGCATTACTCCCTTTTTGCAAAGCAGAGGTAGAATTCTCCACACTATTGTGTAAGTACAGTTCCTCTGTCTTACTAGTACCAAAGCTCTGCCTTTTGTAGCAGAGGGCCTCCAGATGTCTCTCATGTGTAGTACATCTCTACAGAGATATCTCTTCTTGCTAGTCAGTCACTGACAGACATTTGTCACTTTTGATTAACAAACATCTCAGCCGAAATTAGCCATCTAAAAATTAGTTGCCCAATTGAAGTTAATAACTGTGTTTTCACTATAGTCAATGTAGAGAGGTTGGTACCTCCAAGTTGCAAGTCATTCGCTCTCTTTTAAAAAACTCTTCTAAGGTGGGATGAATTGCTGTCAGCAAGTGTCCATCTCTTCCTAATGATATAAAAGCAACCAAACTACTAGCTCAGATTCTGAGTGTGATTCAGCTACCCAAATATAGGTGTCTAATACCATGTCAAAAAACTCTTGGGTAACTTTCCTAGCCTCTAGATGCTGCCCCAGAACAACACAGGTGTCTCCTATGTTCCTGTCTCTTTAAATTGTAAACAGCTAAAAAGACAGATAAATTAATTTTTAACATTGTGCTGGAAATTCTTTGAACTAAAATTTCAAAACTAAATTCTCTGTATCTAGATGAGTATTGGCTTCAGCATATCTTGGTGCTGAGAAACAAAGCTCGCTGTCTGAACTAAGATGTAGAAAAGCAGGCTCTAATCTTTCAGTATCCAGGGCAAGCTCACGCTGCTCAAGTAATTAATTATGGAATGAAAGTTCAAGTTGTAATAAAATTTGAAGTGGCATGAATTAGTTCAACGAAATTGAAACTGGGGGACCCTGCTGATATTAGTGAAGTGCAGACAGTTGGTTTTAATATTTGTGTCATTCAACAGAGAGATTTTCATTACCTGCAATTCCACAGTATTAATCCATTTGCAAGAAGCAGACTACTGGAAATTCACGACAGGAAATTCATGTAGGAGAATTTAAAAAGAAGATGCAACTTCAGTCATGTCAGTGCAGAGTCACTGAACTTAGTAAGGCTGTTGACTGCAATGAGTATAAAACCAATTTGTACACAAATGCAAAATGCGCAGAATAGATATACAAATATAATCGCAAAGTGTGGGATTGAACTGATTGCTAGAGGTAGCATATGTTTAACCAAATGCAGAAGCCCGCAATGCAAATACCATGACCTGAGACATCTCTGAACTACCTATATGGAAAGAAATTAATTTTAAAAGTGCACAAGTCAGGATATCAGGTGAGTATATACCAAAAAATATCTGCTTCCTTTCACTGACTAGAAAACAACTAACTACTAAAATAAGATGTAAACAACCAAATTAGCCATTTAAAATTAGGCAAATGAAACCTATCACAGCAATTGATATCTTATATTCTTTTCTATTATTATATGCATGCATATATTACTATCATCTCATACAATCACGTGACACATCATCAGTTGATGACATATTACATATTGATAATGACATATTACACCTTGATAATAATACATATTGTTTAATATTTCACTGTATTGTTATGTATAAAACATGATATGATATGATATGATATATTGTAAATTATACTCTTTATAGTGATTACTATTTTGGGAAATGTGCTTTTGTCAAGAAAATGTTTTATCTTTTTTTTTTTGTTTTATTCCTTTTTCTTATTTTGCACTGGCTTGCAGTTGTTTACATAAGGACACGAGGACAGGCTTCTTTCTTTAAAAGAAAGTTATATTTGGGAAATGATTTGAGAACCTAAATACAGATGTTTTGTGCCATATTAGATACTTCACTTCATCCTATTTGTCCTCCAGCTGCCATTCTAGGAATGACTCAGCCTCCTGTATGCATGGTATCATATTTATCATCCCCAAGGAGATTTCTTGGGTATCAAAGACATTTAAAATGGCAATGGATGTATTTGTTCAGATATTCAATTTTGATGTTGATTTCAACTGTTTCACATTTTCCTACAATTTTCCTATCATAGAATACTACATGAAAGATTGGTGTCATGTTTATGGGATTTGGATTAAAAATACTTCAGACTAACACGATGAATTGAGGCAAAATTATATTTTGTATCTATATGCTTCTTTAAAGCATAGATTTGGCTACTCAGCTGCTTCCTAAGCAGTAAGACAGTGGAGAACTG
The DNA here is from genome assembly GCA_008658365.1 of Alca torda. Classification (NCBI taxonomy): domain Eukaryota; kingdom Metazoa; phylum Chordata; class Aves; order Charadriiformes; family Alcidae; genus Alca; species Alca torda. The sequence continues at coordinate 164,127,967 of CM018076.1, read as the reverse complement.
CCTTTGATGTAATGTGGTTGCAACAAACTCAATCCATGTATCAGATTTTCATCCAAGTCAAAATTATTGATGAGATTTTCTGAAGCCCCGTAGCTACCTTTTCACCAATAGAAATTAATGGGAGTTTTCTCACAGTGTCAATTGCAGTAGCAATCAGTGAAGGACAAAATTTCAAGTCAGATCCAGGGTCAAGAAAGCAGAAATGTATTTTATAATCTCATTTTCTTACTGCTTTTCTTAGGAACCAGATATGAAATTATTCAGGATATGACCTTTTTTCAAAATGATTAAACACTAGTGTAAATGAAAAAGCTAGCGGTGCTCAAGACCTATGCTTGAAGTATTGCTTAAACCTCCTCTACTATGTCAGGTACTTTGTATTATCAAATACTTTAGCTTTGAAACAGGATTTTGGGCCATTGGACCTGATCTTCTGCTGTGAGAGATAACCATTTTTTTTAAATTCCCTTGCAGATCTGCATTTGGAAAGGAGCTTATTTTTAGGTCTCAAAAGTCCTTTCACAAGGCTGCTTCAGAAATTCTTTAATGGGAAGGAGCCTTTTGATAACCGCTACTTGGGTTGTTTGTTTGGGGGTTTTTGTTTGTTTGTTTTTCCCCACATAATTTGATTCTGTACCAAAGCTGTCCTTCAGTTCAAACAGTATTTTTATATAGTTATAAACAGCAATAACATTCTCTCTTAGCATTTTTTTTTTCTGTACTAAACAAGCAGAATTATTTTATTTTCCATTTGTAAAACTCCATTTCATCCTATCAGTCTTCCTCTGTACTAGCTTAGTTTGAGTTCATCCTTCTTGAACCATGAATGACTAAAGCTATATACTGTATTCTACAGAAAGGTCCAGCAAGACTTTGAACAGAGAGAACAATTCCAATTTTCTGTTTAAAATACCTTGTTGAATAAAAAACAGATTCCAGATGATTTCCTCATTCCTGAATTGACCTCTTTGTCACACTGTGATGAAATAACTACAGCTAGACAAGTTTCCTTTCCAGTAATTAACTAATAATAAGGTCCCAGTTTGTATCAGACATTTTTGTTATTAATCACTTGGTCAACAATTTTAGTACCTACATTGTTTCATTTAATCTTATTTCTATCACTCATGTTTAAAAAGTTCTTTATATGTTGTAACTCAATCTTCTGTATTGCAAAGTATTGACAATGAGTTTCAAGTCTGTCTCAGAAGCAAATTTCATTAGCACACAGCCAATTTTTATACCAATGTAATTCAGGGAAATACCTGTTCATTTTCACTAGTTATTTTACTTCAGACTTATATTTCTCCTTTCAGTATTACCTGTTTCTATCTTTCTATGAGATAGCCATCAATTGCTCTGCAAGCTGTCCATTAATTCTTATCTTTCCCAATTCCGTGTGACACTATAGCAAACATTTCACTGTCTTGGAGGAAGAAGTGACCTACCAAATTTCCTGCAACTAGAAATAAGTTTTCTTATCACAGAAACATATCATGTTAGTCCAGTATGATCTACCTCTGGTAAACTCAATAGAATTTTAGAATTAGAATTTCTTAGACATCTGTCTTAGATATATATATATATAGATATAGATATATATATTCTTAAATACTAATGCTGAATGTTTACACTTTACTAAAATTATCAGAAAATGTTCCTATTTTTACTTATTATTGTTTCTGATACTCTTGAATCATGTGGTGCTACTCAGTTTTATATCTGGGTTAAAAATTTGCTTCTGGACTTATAAATGACGAAGATGTAAGGCACAATGCTACCCCATTACAGTTATACTCCTTTCATATCTGATCTAGCTCACATACAACTCCTTTGAGCTTTTGCACTGTGCTTACCTCCCATTTGTTACTGACTTTTGTTCAATTAGACAACTGGTGACTTTGAACCCATTTCACTGACACGTTAATAATCTCTGTTAGAGTTTCCTACACACCAAAATGGCTCAAAATCAAAGGTGGATATACCTACCCCTTCTATTCTCAATGGGGTCCCTGAAAAAAGGTCAAAGGTCTTTAAAAAAAAACCAACCAAACAAAAAACCAACCCCAAACATCAACAAAAAAAGACCAACAGCAAAAAACCCAAAGCCCACAACAAAGCAAGATGTTTCAGCACTAAACAAAACAGGATGAGAGATCAATTTGTAGGTCTAAAGCCAAGTAGTTCATGTCAGTATTGCTTGGTACTATTCCCCTCTATAGGAAACTAGAGAGAGAGAGAGAGAGAGGTAAATGCAGTGGTCCAAAACAGAAGCAAGAACTGTACAAATATTTAAGTAACAGAAAAATGGGCCTAGTGCTCGAGATTGCTTCCTGGACCTCTTTTATTTAGCAATAAAAAGTGCAATAAATAAAAAAGGGAAAAGAAAGGGTCTTTTATAAAAGTCTCTTACTTTTCACTGTTTCCTTTCAGGCAGATCCTTGCTTTAGGCTTAATTTCAGCCAACTCAGGGACCGGCAACAAATTCTGCATAGCTTCCTTTTGTTCATAGGAGGTTACTTCTTGAACCTCTGAAGTTTGTGCTTCTGTTCCCTGTTCTTCAGAAGCAGAATTCCTTAATCTCCACTTCTGCCTTACAAAAAACAACAATCTTTTTGAAAATTCCTTCCCCCTTCCATACCAAGCATACTACCTGCTCTTCCAGAAAAGACACAACCTTTCCTTTCTCCAGAGAGAGGAGTATTAACATGTTTACCAAGGTATCATCTGTCACATTCCTTGATGTGAATTTTTGGAAAATGCCATGGGGATTATACCAAACCAATAGAATGAACAAGGTCAATGCAGTTAACATCAAATATATTAATACCATTTCCCATATGAAATAACACCTTTTGCACAGACATTTACAAATGTTGGATAAAAAAATCAAAAAATTATTGGGCTCTTTACATATGTAAGACTTGCTTAGGGAATCAAATCACTCAAGCAGGATGATAGGTCACTACATGGTTGGCAACAGAATTCTGTATTGCAGGTGTCCTTGCAACAGCATCTTCAGCTTAGTCAGGTGAAACTTCCTGAACTGCTGTTCTGCTGAATTTTTATATACAGCTGTCCCATGGTCCCCACTCCATCATATGCATGATTCATTGCTATTGGTTACATTAAAACCTGTACAAAATACCTCCTAATTATCTTCACTATGTAAAAAAGAATGTCCTACATGACAATTTCTGCATCTGCAGGAAGAGTTTCTACTGACTATTTAGAAATATATATGTATAATTCCATCAATTTTGCAGCAGGAACCACCTGGGAAAGCCTCTGGGATGGCCAGATTGTGCATCCAGGAACAACGCATTTAAACATAGTGCCTACCAGTCTATACACAGCAAGAGCTGCCTTGAGGAATCTTTGGGACTATCTGCATTCGATACCTGATGAGCTCTTGTTAGTTAGCCAAATACTTTGATGTGAAGGCAGTTCGGAGTTCTAGCTGGTGAAGCTAGAAACAAGGTGGCTGTTCATTGTCTTATCTAGGAAGATGACTAGATAGCTAGGAATCTCTCAACCAGCTTGAGAATTAATGAAGAAGTATATGAATGTGCACACAGACATAGCCCTGGTATGTAGACTGTAATAATGATAGTACAAAATTTAATTTCAACCTTGTGTTTAATCCATAAATACAACTACTCTTGGCATATAGGAAATGACAATTTCATCAGTACTCATCACTTATTTTCCTGACTTTTACATTAATGCAGTATTTCAGTCAAGCCGAATATTAGTCAAGGCTGCATTAATGCTACGGAAATATATTAATACACAACTGCATAATATCCTAAGATCCATCTAAAAACTGGAATTTTATTTAAACTGTCTTCATTATATTCTATAGATAATATCTCATGAAACTTTTACAAAGTATGAATCAATTATTATTTCTTTAGAAAATCATATGAATATTTGAAATTCTTGAATTTTATACTAAACCTTGTCAAATTCAAACCAAAATAATGCTGGAAGAAATTACTTATTTCATTTACTTAGAGCATAGCAAAATGTGGTGGGCTCAAAATGCTTACCGCATGTAAAAATATTTTTCTATATGTCGTAGAACTCGTGCAGATTTAATTGCCAATTGTCATAGACTTCACAGCTGAGAAAGTATTCTTTTCTTGCAAAAAGCATGTGAAGGAAATATTATTCTTACTTGACAAAATGCCTTTTTCTGGCCTAACTGACTTCTTTAAAGATACATGAAAAAACTTGTTGATGATAAGGGCAGGAGGTTTCAGCCTACAGTAATAAATTTTACACTTAAACAGTACAATAAATGACCCATTTTAGAAACAGAAAGGCTACCTATTTTAGGTTTTCCCAAAATCTCTCCCGGAAAATGAGGATAACTGGAGCATAATATTATATCTATGTGGCTGACCAAAAGACTCATTGGTCAAGACTTTGGAGTTGAGATTAGATGCCTGAGAATGCTGTCTGAGGCTGTTTTAGTTAAAAGAAGGGGGTTAGGACAGCTCAGAGGAAGGGATAGGTTTTGGGCAAAGCTGTGTTTCAATGAACAAAATAAGAAGTGTTAAAGCTTGCAGAAGATGACCAGAAAATGGAGTCCCTCTTTAGCACACTGCTCCAGAACCTTGGACTGAAATGAATTTCCTGTTTTTTTACCCTTTACAAGATAACAAAAAATAACGAAATCACAAAAATGAAAGCAATATATGTGTTGATTACACATTTTTAGAAAGATTAATCACACTTTCAGTTGATGGTCCATGAAGTAGATGGCAATCTACTGCTTCTATTTGTTGCTCTTTTAGTTCATTTAACAACATAAATTAATGTTCGAACAATTAGCAAGTATTCATAAAGGAACAATGCTTGACTTTATTTATTAAATGTTTTCTAAAGAATATTTTGTAATTTCATCATCACCTACTTCCTTGCTTTATGGGAAACTGCCAGGGCACAACATGATCTGGTGGCTCCCTGGGCCTGTGTCATTGGGAGTGTCAGGGCCTCCCCACAGGCATCTGTCAGGGCAGGGCCTGGCAGCCAGGGCCCATCCCACCAACCCAGCCAAGAGCAGGGCAGCCAGGGGAAAACAGGGGGAGCCCCAGTCCAGCACATCAGGCTTGGGGATGGGGATTGGACCAAGGATGGCCTGGGGGTGGGACCCATGGCCGGGCATGGCAGGGCTGTGGGGAGCCAGAGACCAGCCCTGCTGCGGCATGTCTGGGGCAGGGGCTGACGGTCCCAGGGGGATGAAATGGGGTCCTGAGCCATGGGCAGGGTGTGGGAGGGTGGCTCTAGGAGGGCTGGGTAGGGACAGCAGGACCCTGACAGGAAGAAGGTTTATGTGATCACAGTTAGAGTCTGTACGTATATAGGTTTACATATACTTTTGACCATGAATACCTCTTTTCCATCCCAATAACTTTGGAATCCATTGACTGGAATTGGTTCTAGTTAACAAAGGAAAGTGGTTCTATAGGTCTTTGGATGTTTTTCATGCTGTAAGAAGTGAAGGAAGCAGGTGCAGGTAACATCCTTCTAATAAATTTAAAGAAGTAAAAGAAACATTAAGAGTGCTCAACATTAGAGCATACATTTATACAATAACATAACTGTTTTGACTAAGCACCATTTAGAACTACAGACATCTGAAGAACCCAGAGTTCTGGCTACCTGTCCATGTCAGAATGCATCTGGACAATTTCCTATGGGAGTAAGAACTGAACTATGAAGCTGGTAAGATTTTTGCCTGGCCCGTCAAATATATGCGTGGGTTTCAGCTACACATGAAGGGTGTACAGCACCAGAGTGAACCACAACAGCCAGGAAGGGGAGTGATCATAACTCCTGCATCCTAGAAAGAAGAGATGGGGTTGGGAGGCTGTGCACTTCTAAGTCCACCCATGTAACTGCAAGCATATGCACATTATTAAAATATTTTGGGATTATAGATGGGCCATCAGAAAATTTTAGTTGTGTATTAGTGTTTTGCAGGTGTCTAGCACTGTGGTTTAGGTTTATCTGTCCTATTGCTGTTGCTGTTCCTGAATGGATAGTTCCGTTATTGTGGCTTAATTGCATGTTATTAACAAGTCAATAACCCACTTTGATTCTGATTTGGTTTACATTAGGTGAACTGAGAAGTGTTTTCCTGTGACTCTTTGTCCTCTTTCCAGTACTGCTTGCTGCATTTTACCTTTTCCCTGTTCTGCCTTCTTATCTGAGACCTCAGTTTACAATACAGTCTCCCTACATCTTCAGGATGATCTCTGACTAATGCCTTTCATTGGATCTTACCAACAGTCTTTCATTATTGATGCTTTTGACTAACAGAACTTCAGAACTTTTGAATGCCTGATGTGTGCTGAAAACATTAACGAACAGCGAAACGTTTTTGTTTTTTTTTTTTTTTTCTAGTGTTCACTCTGAGTCTCAGAGAATTTACCAAAAGTCATATGGATTTTCTAATAGAAAGAACAATTCAAACCGAATTGTGTAACAATAAGAAAAGATCATACAAAATTTGTAACTCGGTTAACAGGTCAATCAAAAGGTACAAATACATAGAAAGACAAGCTTCATTTGAGTGAATGAAGATATTATAATGAAAAAAGCTTTTGCTAAAAGGTTTAGAGCTCTATTTAAGGTAAAATTAAAAAAAAAAAAAAGCTTATAAAGGCAGAAAAAATGATTATAATTATCAGGTCTCTCCTTCTGCATAAATTGTCCATAGAACTACACCCTATTAATTTCTATTATATGCAGAGTATGGCTTTAGGGAAACATGGTCAGAATTTAAAATTCTTAGTTTGGAAGAATCTAAAATGAGCCTTGCTGGTCTTTTTATTACCAGTAAATTGTCTTTTTACTTAAAATAAAAGCCCTCTGCTAAATTCAGAATTGTGCAACTTTATTTAACAGGCAGTTAAAGCAAGAACAAATTGTAGAAAGGTAGCTGTATAAATTCATCTTTCAGCCATCAGGTGTTATCATTACTTTGTCAATTATTTCTTTGTCCACTTTATTTTCAAATTTATGTTCCTTGTGAAGGTAATAGACAGTGATCAAGTCATTGTCTTAATTGTATCTTTGATAATTCAACAGAGCTCTTACAATCTTTTACTGTAAAGCACACATTTCAGTCTTTCAGTGATTGTCACAATTCTTTCTGGTTATTCAGATACCTACTGAATTGTGGATATCAGACACATGATCCTAGATATCTCACCAGTTCCAAATATGAATAAATGTAATCTCTTCTGCTCTGTTTTCTCGTGTTTGTGCATGTGTGACTTCTAGCCTTTTTCTCAGTCTGACACAACATCATGGTTCACTAAATTTAAGACCATTTGCCAGACCCCATGACAACCATCTGCAGGACCCCATGTTCTTCTTAAGGTCACTGCTCCATGGATTAGATTCCATAAGTATGATGCACTGTTACATTTATTTATAGAAGAATACATATGTTTGTGATGTTTTAAATTGAGCTTTATACTACTGTTTATCTATAATCTCAATTATTTTTTAATCTTCTTGTATTTCTGGGTCCTGCAAACTTTATTAACAAAGCATTATCATTCATGGGACTGCAGAAAGGAAGAGGGGTAGTCTTATCACTGAAGTAGGGAAGGCCAATGTTTCTTTGAACAACTGAAGAAATTAACATTTTTGTCTTAAAACAAACAAAAAAAAAAGACAAATTATAATAAACTATGGTTTTCTCTCAGAAGGACAAAGTTCTTCAGAAAGAGTTAGTTTCAGAAAATAAATGGTCTGCCTCTTTCTCCTCTTCTGGTTTGCACCAACAGGTGCTGATTATTTTTGGTGCCACAAGAGAAGAACAAACTCTCTCAAGAAAGAAAAATATTTCATTAACTTTCTAGAAAAGGTAATAGCCAGTTATAAGATCTTACATCCCTTCTGATTCTGGGAACCCTGGGTTGATACAGCATTAGGTAGACTTCTAGTGTGGCCATGGCATGCTGCAAAGGTCCTGTCCAAGGTGACATTTGTGGTCTTCAGAGATTTTATAAGACTTTCTGAAAAGAACCGTGCTAGAAAAGAATGTTTATATGAGATGTTGCTTCACTTCAACATAAAGGCAAAGACAGGCCAGTGGCATTATTGCTGTTGCAAGTGGGTGTAGTCTCCAGAGTCTTCCGTTATTGTCAGCCAGCTGGGTTCATTTCTGCGAAGGAATAATATGTACAGCACAGCACAGTCTAGAAGGTCAAGTGGTATGCGCAACGCAGCACAGCACATGCCTGTTTAGGTCAGTTGTTATGTGGATCATTAAACTCAAGGTACAACAGTCTTACAGTCAGGATTACCACATCTTCCCAAGTTTGTCTGAATGAAAGGCAAAGGATTCAAACGTCACTTACCATCATTCTCTGTGGTGGCTTTGTCTCAGCCAAGATTTTGGTCTTTGCTGCCAATGTTCATGTTCTAGTAACAATTTTCTTTTTTCCTGATTTTAACCAAAATATGTTGTTACTGTTCTTATCAATCTCTTTAGGACGCTAATCAAAGACCCTTTAAAAAAAAAAAAAAATGTTCTAAAGCACTGCATTTTCCCATCTCAGAACTTCTATTTGAATGGCTCATTAGTATTAACTTTATAACTTATTGCTGACGTAAAGCATTAACTAGACAGACATTTTAAATTTCAGGGAACTCTAACACTGTCCTTTGATCTATCTACCACTTGGTCTATCTACATATTTATATGTCTATAGGCAATAATATTTGCTTTAGTGATAGTACTTACTCTAGCTTTATCATTAAAGAGTCTATGTAAAGAAGTGAACTTGAAAGTACACACAAGACTTAAAAACTAAAGCTAGGACAATGTATGTGAAATTAGGTTGCCATTTAACAAACAGAAGTTTACATAAAGAATGAACATATAATTATATTCCTATTGATATGATAATATGTTAGAGAGTCTTCAGATGCTTAATCGGAAATTATCAAGGCAGCTGCAAATCAAGTAGCTTTAACTGCATATTTACGACTGTAACATCTTTTATTCATTCATCTGGTAATTTTAGATTACCCATTTTCAGTAATCTATGCTCCTTTAAAGATCATTTTGTCTCTTCTTGGATCTTTGCAATGCTGTTTATTCAGGCCAAATAACACTGAATGCAGGAGAAATTTTGGCAGATTAGACTATGAAACAGAGCTGTTTGTTGGTATTTTTTTTCTACAGATATGCCTTTTGATACTTACTTGTGATTTTAGTATTTTCAAGACAATTCAAGGAGTCACATGGGGGCAAAATCAGAGCTCCAAGTGACAAGTCTATCATAAATGCTGTACTTACTTTTGCTCTGAAGCCTGAGTATGTGAGAAACAATGAGAGAGTTCTGTGTCTTTATTGCTTTGAAAAAGGAAGTTTTTAATAGAGTTCTTTAGAAGTAGCAGTAAGTAGGAGTAGGGGGAAAAAAAGAAATAAATTAGTTGATTTGCATTTGTAATTATGGCATATAAATGGCATATAATATCTTATTCCTCTAGGCCATGAACTAAAATGAATGTACTTATGCGAGATTTATTCAAATTTTCAAACTTTGGAAAAATTACAAAATTTTTAAAGAACATGGCCTTTTGCACATGAGAAATGGAAGACCATTCAGATCATGTCTAAACCCTTCGTAACGCTGTCAGATCATTTTGCCCATTTCATTTTGCTTGTTTCATTTGATGGACACCACTCAGGAGATACTAGGGGATTTATCTCAACACATACAGACAGTTTTAGGTCACTTGAACTTTTAGGCATCTATGTTGGAATTAAATTAACCACATGTCAAATACTTTTATTTGTTTCCTTTTATTGTAAAGGAAGCTGAGACACAGATATCCACACAACAAAGCTCCAAAAGGTGAAGCTTACCTCTTAGGCATACAACAATTTAAAATGAGACAACGTGCTGGTAGCCTAATTTTTAACTAATGAACTAGGAAATTGTTTATTCATTTGTCTGTTTCTTTGTTTTAAACATAGAAAACATTTGATTAATAATTTCACATACTTATCTCAGGAAAGAGTAATCCAAGAGAAGACATTTCATATCTGGAAGAAGCAAGAACTAACCCTGGTATTGACTATAGTCACTTAAAGGCAGCAAAGTTTTTGCTATGCTGGCATATATCTACAGTGAGTTTGAGCGGTTTTTTTTTCATTAAAATACTCCTTGGGAATGACATTACAGACTTTTTAAAATCTTTGAGGTTTGATCTGTCCCTTATTGGCATTTTTGCTTGGTCTCAGTGGATTTAATTTCCATCATTCTGTAAGACAAAGGCTAGTTTGTGTTCCATCACATATATCCCCAAGTGGGAAGGACCTTCATTGTTGAATTTCATGGAAGACTGTCTCCTGTGGGTGGTACCCCATGCTGGAACAGGGGGAAAGAGTGAGGAGGAAGGAGCAGCAGAGACAATGTGTGATGAACTGACCGCAACCCCCATTCCCCACTCCCCTGTGCTGCTGGCGGTGGAGGAGGTAGAGAAATCAGGAGGGAAGTTGAGCCCAGGAATAGGGAGGGGTGGAGGGAAGATGTTTTTAGATTTGTTCTTATTTCTCATTATCCTACTCTGATTTGATTGGCAATAAATGAAATTAATTTCCCCAAGTTAAGTCTGCTTTGCCTGTGATGGTAATTGATGAGTGATTTCCCTATCCTTATCTTGACCCATGAGCCTTTCGTTGTATTTTTCTCCCCCTGTCCAGCTGAGGAGGGGGTGTGATAGAGCAGCTTGGTGGGCACATGGCATCCAACCAAGGTCAACATACCACAGCTAACTATTTGTGATTTCTACTAGACAATATAGAATTACTGATATTAAACAGTGGCTTCACAACTATTGCAAGCTATGTTTCTGGTTGAGTGAAGTCTGACAAAATGCAGAAATCAGGCACAATATATTTTTATTAAGTTGACTGCCTGCTCAAAATGTTGTGTTGATATTCAAATCAATCAGTTCTCCATTCTGTTTTTAGTCTTGCATGAGCTGTAACAAAAAGTATGGATCTGTTAGAGTTAGCAATATGTATTGAACATATTTATGTGTGTGTATATATATATATGTCCTGGTTTGAGGTAAAACAGAACCAATTTTCTGTTTTGTAATTCTACTTTTTAGCCAGGCCTCTTCTAACTAACTAAAGTCTGAGATTAAAAGCATATTGTTCAGAAACTGTTCATTCTCAGAGTGATAAGACCTGATTATACCAAGGAACGGTATGCACAGAGGCTCTTGCTTATACTTATTGCTATAACAACCAAGGTCGGCTGACTTCGCTATTTGCCCCATTAGAGGGTTGGAAGCAGAGAAGCGTAGAGGGGTCCCACCTGTAGGGAGGAGTGGACAGGACAGGTGACCCAAAACTGACCAATAGGGTATTCCATCCCATCCGCATCACACTCAATATAAAAGCTAAGAGATCAAAGGGGCACGTCTCTCTTTCTTCAAAGGCCGACATCCGACAAGGACCCTGTCTGTTCATCTGCCTTTGATCCCGATCCGAGCGTTCCTGACTCTTGTTCCGGAATTCAGCTCCTGTCCGTAGCTGACTCCAATCTGGGACTTTCTTTGCCTGTGTCTGCTGGTGATGCGATCATCATCCTGGGAGCTGGATACGGTTTTGTATATATTGTATAGGGGGGTTTTATTATTATTATTCTATTATTATCTACTATTTCCTTATTTATTATTACTTTCATTAAAGTAGTTTTGTTCTTTTTTCTAAACTCATAAACCTCCTTATCTCTTCCTCTCCTCTCTGAGGAGAGAGGGCCGGGAGGGCCATCTGTCATTCTGATTGGTCAATCCAGCCAAAACCACAACAATATAAAAATTAAAAACTAATTACAACAAAACATATTTAAACTTGACACGTATATAAAAAAAAAAAAAACAAACCAAGGTTCACTTAATGCTCCTGCTCTAAAAGGTTTTGTGTCTTGAGAATGTGAATATGAAAACACTGAAGACAAAATTAAAGTCACTTATAGCAGTTATGAGCAAAGGTCCTTGAAAAGAAAATTATATGGTTTAAGAGTAATAGTTAAATAAATTACTTCTGGTATTTCTTGAGATTTGGGGGGAGGGGTTTCATTGAAAAAAATAAATAAATAACTGAACAATTGAATATATTTTAGATGAAAATTAAGTGATTCACTATTCCTAATTGATTTTTCAATCTACTTCTGTAGTTCACAGTCCCTCTGCATTCACAAAGATGAGATGGATAGTTAAAAAAAATTGGACTGTGAACCTGGGAATATCACAGAGATAAAACAATGGAGACAGAAAAAAATGTAAGAGACAATTTATAAAAAGCAGGCTTACTCAGTCAGCCTTCTACTATTTTCCTTTCTACGCCTTCCTTCTTCTCCATTAAATTGCACACTACTTACTCAGAGAACATTAAAAAAAAAGTACAAGTAAATTTAGTTTTCAATATGCATGTTTTCTTTTTAATTTAAAGATTGGGTTTACCTTACAACACTGGTATGTTTCCCTTTAGAACATGGCCCATGATGTAAACACCATCAAAAAAACCCCATAAAATTGTCTTGAAGCTCAAGTCAGTCTACAGTTTAGGAGACAAAGGAGGCTGACCAAACTCCAGCTCACTGCAGTGTTACCTACTACTGATTTTGCATATCTTCAGTTATTTAGAAAATGCTATTTCTTTCCTTGCAGAGAGAGTTACCTGTCCTAATTACCTCTCAGACTGCAAAATGTTTCCCTGAGAAAATTGTGATATATATCAGTGTTGCTGCTTTGCCAAAATGTTTTTTTTTCTCCTCTTTGCTAAATGCTCTATTAATGTTGAGGAAGGTGTCCTTTTCTAAAGTATAACAGCTATTTCCCCCAGAGCAAAAAATATTCCTTTGTTATAATGAAACACACTATCAGAATAGAATATCAAATGGAAATGTATATGTATTTATTCTTCCTGTCTCTAAACTACTGCACACAGTGTAACAGAAGCAATGAAATGCAAGTAAACTTAATCAATGCCTTTGGTTTTAATGATAATCTAATGAATGGAATAGCCAGAAATATTTCAGGGCATAATAATATTTGTAATAATTTTGAAAATAAAAAAAAGAAGTTCACTTAAGAGGCTTGAATTCAGTAAGAAGAGAAGAAAGGTGTTGTGACCTTGACAAAGAGGCAAGTGGTAACCTATAAGATAAAATTACCTCAGTATAGATAAGAATGAACATCAGTTGGACTGCTGAGAAATTGTCTCATTTATGTTATTTCATGAAATACACAGGAAGTTGTTGCAAAGATAAATATATTATTTTAAATCAACTGGGTTTTTTATAGCCTGATGCATACTAATGCCCTAATTAATCATTTTGATGACTCTCAGAATGGAATTAATTGCAACTAACTTTACAGGTCTATACTGTGGACATTGCTCAACTCTGAACTTTCGACACGATTCATCCAAGCAGAAATAGACATCGACTTTATGATGAGATGACATTTACTTAAAAATGTGTGCATCTCCATAGATGACTGTATAGAGAGAGAGTTGAGTGACTAGCTCAGTTGTAGACATATAAATTTATTTTTAAAATTCCAGTTGCACAGACTGTTCACCAGAACTCTGTCCTATATGTTGTGGATCTGTTTCCAGTAAGCTGTCTTTCAAAAAAAATATATATTTCCATGTCTGGACAGATGAAAATATATGCTCCATTTACTAGAGGTCAGTCACCAAACGCTGTAATATCTTTGCTTCTTTGTAGTATTTTTTCCCTGCTTCTTTTAACAATACTCAATAAGAATCATCAACAACAGTCAATGTTCACTACATGAATGCTTTGAATGAATAACTTTGTATGAAACTCATGTTTAATCCTTGTTATGGATTGCATTCATACAGATTGTCAGAAAATGTATTTTCTTTGTACTGTTATTTCTGCAATAACATTACTACATTAAATTTAAAGTATTTGTTGAAATCTACTGAAATATACTGAAAAAAGACAAATCATCTAGAAAAAAGATATTTCTGTTTAAAGAAAATAAAATTGTGCACATATTTCACTAGATCAATTTATCATTTCATTTTTCCATTCACCCATAGTGTTCAAGGTTTTGATCATAAATTACATCAATATCTCTTCTTGGCGAAATTTCAGTAATTGCAACAGCACCCTTTAATTTTGTTATGATAGTTGTATCTTCACAGGACAAAGTGGAGTCCGATAAAAAAATCTCATTGAAGTAATTTGAAAAATCAGGTAGCTGCAAGAATAAACATTTTTGTTTGTATCTGGATCTTATTATATAATTTCTATTTATCATTTAAATCTATAATATATACCTATATTATATTTATCAACTTTATATTTTTTTTTTTGTGTGTGTATATATATCCCCTAGCTTCTGAGCATACAATCTTCTTGACTGAACTTCTCAAATGATCTCTCAGTTACATAAAAGTAATGGATGATCGCATGATGTCAAAAATGGTATTATTTTTTTATCTTTTATATTATATTTATTTACATTTATATTATATTTATATTTATATATAATATAAAATATAAATATTTTATATTTCTGTTACATATTTACATTATAACAATTCCGAACATGAGATTTACTGCTTTTCTTCTTACTGGCTGAGAATCAAGGAGATAATTATAATTTTCAGTTTTCAATTCAGGCATTATACTTAACTTCATTTACTTTCTTAAATATAGATATATTATTTACTATTGGATATGTTGATAAAAACAAACAATCCTTTTTTTTTTATACCCTTTTTTTTTTTACTCAAGAATTCAGGAGTTGATGCTGAATTGAAGACCAATATCAAAATGCATGGTTCATTTATATATTTGACCATAAGCACTGAGACTGCATATCTTAAAAGTTCTTTTTTCTAACAAAAGCCAAGAAAAAAGTGGTGAAGATTTCCGCAGATTTATTCCTTCTCTCTGGACCAAAGCTCTTGAAATGATGCAGGCTCAGAGCTTGCACTTTAGAAATCGTTATGCCAACTCTGTTGAAAACAAAAAAAAAAAATAATTCCTAGTTTCATTGTCATTGCTGCAGTTGACTGATCAAATTTTAGGGAACTTTAAATGAGAAAAGTAATGTAAAGCTAGACAAATTCAGTGTCCCTTGACTGAAACATAAACTGAAACAAAATAAAAATTCTTACAGTTTTTTGTACTTTTCTTATAGGACGTTATTAGCAATTTTTCTAGCAGTGAACTTGGTAATAACATACTTGTTCATATCCAGCTAATCTGCTAGTTGTGCACCTCTACATAGAAACTGGTCAAAATAAAATTTTACTGGTGTCATCTCTATCATCTGTGATACAGTAATGTAACTACCACATGCAAAGAAAAATAATTTAAAAGTAAACTAATTTAATGTTAATGATTTTACAAAAAGAAATCTTTTATAAACTCAGTTGATCTAAATAATCTTAGATTCTGGTTATGGTTCTTTTTCTTCTTTGCATGACCAGACCTTTTAAGGGTCAAATTTGCATGTTGTCTTGTATTTGCTATCAACTTTCATGGGCCACTAAAACTATGAAAAAAACACATAAATATATATATATATATATACACACACAAGATGTGATATGCTATTCATTCAAATACAACATTTTTCTATCAAAAATCTGTTCTTGTCTTGTAATGTTCAAAACTGTAATTCTGTAATGACTAAAAAAAAAGATATCTATATTTTTATCTCAACCAACAATGTGCCTGAAATAATAGAAGAAGTAAGTGTAAGCTAGATTTGTTTTATTGGAACTTCTAGATCCATATAGCTATGGATCTATATACTGATAAAGACTTTTTTCTAAATTAATGCAATGCATTTGCACTATGAAATTGCAATAATTTCTTAATTCAGATCTCTGAATTAGGAGAAAAGGTATATAAGCTTCCTATGCAGATAAACAGCTACCAATTGGTTTTGCTTTTAAAGAAAATCAAGAATTTATATTATGCTGTCAGGGATGGAGTGATGCACTTCACTCGTAAGAGAGAAACAGCAACATATTTATTGATATAAAACAGGGATTTGACAAAGTTTGATGGTAAATGAGACAGCGTTTTAACAATATTTGAGAAGGCAAGGCAGACTTGGTTATTTACTGCACAGAGGACGGGGTCAGACAGAACTGTCAGGGAGACCCTCCCATTAAGTCATGAGGTCCAGAAAGGACCCCCTTGATTTCTAAAATCCCTGTCAGAGAGGAGTCTAGGTGCAGCTGCATCCAATCTTAGTCCCAGACTTGGTCAGTGGTTTATGTCTAAAGGATTATTTATGTACAATCAATCTGTTATATCACTTAGCTAAGATTTCAAAGTTCCGTATGTTATTACTCGCTTACCGAGGGCCTGTTGCAACAAGGAATCTCTCAGTCTCGAGAAGTAAAAGTAACCTTGAGCAGGTGTCCCTACTGAAGGGGACATCCTGGCTTGCATCCCGCTGCCATTCAGGAGAGATCAAAGGGCTCTTGGGCTGTTCCCTATTTACTGGGGTAAGTTGAATGACCTATAGTCATATTTGCATATTGACCACAGTACCAGCATTGCTCAAGTTAGCCCTTGGCTATTGTGTTGTTATCTGTCTCCCCAAAACCACTTTGAGCCTGATGCAGCCATCACGACTACATGCACCAACTGTGACCACCATGGGTGGTTATCACTTGGGCAGAGTTATGGGAGATAAAGTTTAGCTTGGCAGCTGGGAAGGGGGAGCACACCATCACATTGCAGGAAAACATTAAAATAATTTTTCTCTGTCTTCATATCACAGAAGAATCATAAAGGATATCTTTATCACTGCTTTTTCCTCCACTGATCAATTATTATTCTTTGACTTGTAGAGCTGAAGAAGAAAGACTGAAAGATAGATCCCAATATTTATGTTTATTTTAAAGGGAGGTATTCACCACCAAGCCCAGAACACACAGAGCATGGTATTATAAAGTAGGTACTATGTTATAAAGCAGGTACTATACATACGGAAAGCACTTCAGCTTTGTCCATGATTGCATGCTTAGGTTTCATTGCAGAGGAATCACTGGAGGCAAGAAGTGGCAAGCCTGAAGGTCCCTTCTGACATGTTTCAGTGCAGCCATGATGGGTTCTCTCAGGACTGGGTTTAAAAAGACCTTCATTCAGCCTATCTGCTCCATAGTGTAATGCAGTTGTTATTGATATTTTCCCCCAGTACAAATAGGATGGAAATAATGCTTTTCTCTTGTTAAGTATCTCATCAGAGGTAATATTTTATTTCACTGATAATGAGACAATTAGACATTTGAGCCCTTGTTCACCAGTGCAATAACTTAGAATTAAGCCTGTATAATACTGTTGATACCAGCGAAGGAATTCCAGCATGTGGCATGCCATAGCAGCAAAAGTGTCCCTGAAGCATGAAACAGTGATTGATTACTGGAAGTTTTAAAAACAGAGACGGATTGTTTAAATGTTTCAGCAAGCAATTATTGACTTTTTTATCAGATCTGTAATTGTAATTAATTATATCTTGGAAGCTGTAGGATCTGGTTTATCAGTAGTTTCATGGATTAAACACAAAATTGATTTCACTTAGTTGTTCCACACTTCACTACTCTGCTCAAAGGCTGTTACTTTTTCTTTTTTCTTTTCTTGTCTGCTGAGCACTCTTCTCCTCCCATCCAATACTGTTATTGCAATGGTTAATCTGCTTAATGTTTTAATGCTTCCCATTTAAACATAGTTTCAATAATTTCCACTATTTGCCATGTGCCTCCCTGAAGTAATAATGATTCATGATATTATAAGATGTATTTCTTCATTCAGGTGTTAACTAGTACACAGGCTGTTCAAACAGTTAGGGTCATGTTCTTAAAGATACCTGAAACACGAGTCTAAGGAACCCACAATTTGGCCGCATAAGTAAAGAAATAAATATGAGTGCTGGGAGTCTGAAATCCTGAAATTTGCTCCTCCTGACACTGGGAAGGTCTAGGTCATCTACTAACAATTCCACCATAATCAATATGAGTGGAACTTAGAGATACATTATGACACTCATATATTCAGGTGCCTAAATGTAGAAATGGATTTAAGCTCAAACATTTAAATACAGAGTGACCTGTTCAGTTGCTTAAGTACAGGTGTCTAGTGTTTTTTTTAGATGGTATATGGTATTCTCTCTGAGCTCAGGCTGCATCTTCAGCTGGTCTAAGGTGTCCTGTAGGCCATCTGTAATATATCTGCCAACCATAGCTGAAGCTGTCAGCCACCGCTCTCCAAATTTATACTAATGTCCAGTGTTACTCCATTCTAGGTGCAGAATCCAGCATTTCAACTTGTTAAATTTCATGCCATTAATCATAGCCCAAATGCTCCAATCTATCTAGTTCTTTCTTCAAGGCCCCTTGTCACTCAAGAGAGTCAACAGCACCTCCCAGTTTGTTATCATCAGCAAACTTGTTAATAGTGCCTTCAATTCCTGCATCCAGATTGTTGATAAATATATTGAACAGGACTGGCCCTAGAAATAAACCCTGAGGAACACTGCTGGTTACCAGTCACCAGACTGATGTAGCCCCATTCACTACAACCCTTTGAGCTCTGCCCTTCAGTCAGTTCTTCACCCAGTGCACCATGAACCTACTTATCCCATGGTTGGATAATTTGTCCAGAAGGATGCTCTGAGAGACAGTATCAAAAACCTTACTAAAATCCAGAAAAACTACATCTACCACCTTCCTTTCATCCACTAGGTGGGAGACCTTATCATAGAAGGACATCAAACTAGTTAAAGAGGACTTCCCTTTGTGAACCCATGTTAACTGTGCCTGATGATTGCATTATTCTTTAAATGCCTTTCAGTAGTACTCAGTATAATCTTCTCCATAATTTTTCCAGGAAATTAAGTTAGAATAACAGGTCTGTAGTTTCCTGGGTCTTCCTTCATGCCCCTTTTGTAGATTGTAGTAACATTGGCTAGCTTCCAGTCAGAAGGGACCTCCCCAGAGTCCCAAGACCTTTCATAGATATTCAAGAGAAGTCCTGCCATAAAATCCACTAGCTCCTTCAGTACTCTGGGATGAATCCCATCAGGCCTCGTGAACGTGTGAGCATTCAGCTGGTACAGCTAGTCCCTTACAACTTCAGTGTCCGCAAATTGAAAGTCACCGTTCCCACTCATGGTCTTCCAACTCAGAGGACTGGGCAGCCCAAGGTCTATCAATATTATTAAAGGCTGAGGCAGAAAGCGCATTGAATGCCTCCACTTTTTCTTCATCCCTATTAGTCAGATGATCATCTTCAACAAGTATGGGTCCAATGTTTTCTTTAGACATCCTCTTGCTATTAACATACTTTAAAAAGCCCTTCTTATTGTCTGACACAACACTGGCCAGTTTCTACTCTAACTGAGCTTTGGCCTATTGTGTCTCATACAAACCATGGCTCTGTAACCTTTCAGTGAAGCCTGACCTGGCTTCCAGAGATCATAAAACTTCTTTTTTCTCTTGAGCTCCATGAGGAGTTCCCTGTTCAGTCAAGCTGATCTTCTGCCATGCTTCCTGACTTACACACAGTGAGATTGCCTGTTCCTGCATTTCTAAAAGGTGGTTCTTAAAGACTCACCAACATTCGTGGACTCCTAAGCCCTCAAAAGCAGATTCCCAGGGTATTCTGCTAAATAGCTCCATTAATAGCTTAATGTTTGCTCTCCTGAAGTCCAGGATAGCAACTCTGCTGTCCTTTTTTCTCAGCCATGTCACGATCATTGTAGCCAAGACAGTCACCTACCATTACATCCCCTGTGAGTCCTTCTCTATTCACAAAGAGCAAGTCTAGGAGGGCATCTTTCCTAATTGCCTCACTGAGTACTTGGACAAGAAGTTATCTCCTACAAACATCAAGAATTTCCAAGACCTGCTTATTTCAGTAGTATGATATTCCCAGTTAATGTCTAGGAAATTGAAATGTCCCCTAAGAACAAGGGATACCTATCCTGAAATTTCTCCTAATTACCTGTAGAATAACTCAGCAGTGCTGTCATCGGGGATGGGTGATCAGTCGTAGACATCTACTACAACAGCTCCTTTATTTTCCATCCAGCTAATCCTTACCCAGAGGGTCTCAACCACATCATCAATAACTGTAAGGGCTGTACAATCAAACCTCTCCCTTACATATAGTGCTACACCTCCACCTTGCCTGCCCTGCCTGTCCCTCCTAAACAGCCTGTAGCCCTTCATCCCAACACTCCAACTATGGGACTCATTCCACCAAGTCTTGCTAATACCAGTGATATGCATTGGTGTACAAGCATTTCAGATACACTCCTGAGCCCTTCATGCTCCGAGAAGCAGTGTAAATGTTCTCACTAGCATTGCCACCCTCAGGTGGTGGCCTGCGAACCTTTGGCTTGCCAACTGCAATCCTGTTGGTATCCCCTTCTCCCATTGATTATAGCCTAAAGCTTTCTTGAGCTTCTTGAGGTAACCAATAACTTTTCTTGACATTCTGTTTTTCCAAAGAGAACTAAGCATTTTGCAGAAAGTAGCCAAGTAAAAAATCAGGTATCTCCACCTGCTCTTTAAACATTAGCAGTATTTTAGGAATCCCCTTAACCATATCAATCTGAAGAAAGTTACTATGTCCAGCCTGCTATGGGAGATAGATTTTTAAAAGCTATATTCAAACTGTTTATTTGAGTTCAAAGTCCAGAAAAATGTAGTTGATTACTGAATTACTATTTTTGTGCAGATCAAATTCAATTTTTCAGTTTCAGTTAGCCTTGTTACCAAGTAGGTTTGCATTAACGTTGTAGTTTGTAAACCATATGGGAGTTTTACGAATTTGTTGGCAGATGCAGTAAAAACACATCATATTCTCTGCCTACACCAAAGTTCACTGCATATAAAAACTTTTAAATCTCTTCTTTTGACCCCCTTTAACAGACTTTGAAACAAATGTGTTTACAGTAAATTTGAAACAGGTTCTAAGCTTTTCAGTGGCACAATGGGGGCAGGACAATATTGGTATCATAACCCTATGAATGACAGGGTTTTCCACTGTTACTATGTATTGCGTCCATTTTGTGATTGAATTCTTACAAGAAAATAGTTCTTTACTTGTATGATACTTCCATCTAACTATGCTGTCACTAAAAAAAACTACACTTTTCTCTCCTAAAATCCAGAATTACATAAGAAAATAACTGCCAGCTTTGATGTTATCATCGCAAATAAATGAGAGCATCTGTTTGTGGCAGATTCTGATTTTAGTTGCATATTGTAAGCTAAATGAAGCTCTGCTATCTTCACTAGAATTGTTGACTGATGTTGCTTCAACGACTATCTAATATATGATTTTTTTATCAACTGCTTTAGATTATGCTTTCTTTTCATCAAAATGAATTTTTTAAAAGCAACATTTAAACTTAATCTGCATAATAGAAAACACACACGCACACACACACATGAGAAATAACTCTGTAGATTTTTAAAATTGTTCAAGACATTTTAATATTCAGGGTGTTGCGTTGTAATTGTCATTGCACTGTAATTTCATGCATGCACTGCATTTAAGAAGTGCAATATTTGTCCTGAAGTGTGTTTCCAGTCTTCCTTGACTCTTTATATTAGTGAAATCGCATCACAAACATGACTATCAGTTTACAGTACATTTTAGAGGAAAGATATTCCCAATACAAAGTAATTCTGTAAGCTGAATCAACATAGGATAGGGTGTATTGTTTTCGTTACATTTTATTCTACAAAAGCATGCAAAGACAAATGATGAAAGAAATAGGCCTCACAAAAGCTACTGAAAACTCAGGTGACTCCTAATAAGATTCCTTATCTGATCCCTGCCTTCATAATGGTCTGAACAGAAATACTACATCTTATTATTTCCAGTTTTTCAGATGTTCAAATTTAGAACACAGTTTTGAATATGAACTAGTATTAACTATAAAAACCTCACTATCTGGAATTGTGATAATAAGCATTTTGAAATAAGTCTTAATTTTGCTGTTTTAAAATAATCATTCGTTCTATGACTAATAGATTGTTTAGTCATACTACATTTCCGTAACTGGGAAAACTACTGCCTCACTATGAATAATGCAAGGAGGTTTTTTTGTTGTTGTTGTTGTTGTTTTGGTTTTGGTTTAGGTTTTTTTTTTTTTTCCCAAATTCTACCCCACAGGCTTTTCCTGACATTCTAACAAAACATTTGATCACTGAAAAAAAAATTTAAATTAATTATATGATTCTCTTTTCAAATTAATCCCTTTGGGAAAAATTGCTTACTAGCAATAAACTAAAAAAAATTTGACCTCAAATATTGACTGTGGGAATCAAAAACACTAGGGACTTGTTTTGTAATATTAAATTTTACACAGTTGCTAAGCGCAAAACTGAATTATCACTCTCCTATGTCTAATTTTATTAATATATGCAAATCTCAGAGCATATTTATAAGTCAGCTTTCATTAGTTTAATTTCTCCAAAAAGCTCTACAGTTTCAAGTGAATACATCAACTCCGGAAACTCTACATGTTCATAAAACACTGTGAGTGAAATTCCTGGTGGCAGCAACCATTCCAGCAAATAAATCCGCAGATGCTTCCTTTACAGTGTCACAGGACTACTCAACAGGAAATAGATTGTGAAGTATATTTTCCTGCTTCTTCAAGAAGTTACTATTCAGTCTCAACCAATAGCCACTTAACTCTTTCTAGTGACTGCATCATCTGTTCAAGTCAACTTAGCATTCACAAATTCGAAAATCAGAAAAGATTAAAAAAAAAAAAACAAAACCAGAAAACAAGAATTATGCCTAATTGTTACTACATAGTAATAAATAGAGCTAACTTATATATGAGTTTTTAATAATAGGTGAGAGAAAGCAAATAAAATCCATACAATTAAATAATGAGCTTGCCCTGAAATAACAATTTGATGTCCTAACTTCAGATCAAAAACCAGTTTCCAACGGTAGTGTAGAATATCCTGTTTCCTGCAAAAGCATTAATCATTGAATTGCATCATTACCTTTGATCTTTTGATTTATTTCTATTGACATTCAAGGGAACATATATATATTAATTTTTGACAGTATGCAAGTAAACAGCGCATAACAACAATCCTTAAAATGAGGGATGAAAGACCATTTAAATTATAGTTGACAAACTTTGCAGTGAAAATATGATTCAATGGTATTGCAGGATTTCCAGGAGTATGAACTACCTGTACACTTATTTTAAAAAGAAATTGTAGATATGAAGTCAGTGGAGCATAAAAAGTCTGATAAAATCTTCCATCGTTAAAAATCCTGACCAAAAAACTTTGATTAATTTAGGTAAGTGAATTATAAAATAGGAATATGTGTGTGTTTGATGGCAATATATTGAAGTAATTTGGTATAGATCTCTATGATATGAAATTTTCATGAAGTCACCTATGATACAACATTTTTTGGATGTCACGTGACTTAATACTGGCTGAAAAAGAACAGAATGAAAATACAAATTTTGTTTGATGACATGTCTTTCCTAGATAAAAAGAAAGTGAGAAGCAAAATAGATTATTCACTTACCATTTCCCTCACTTTGAAACAAATCTTTAAAATTCACCTGTGGAGCTTTGATCTCACTTTCATCTGGAGCTATGCTAACACTGCATAGTTCAGAATTTAGTTTATGCAATGTTTAGAATTTTTGCTAATGGAATTATTACAGTCATTTATATAGCACCAAGATTCACACTAGTGTGAAAGTTTCTGCTGCTCCTTCATATGTTCAAATATCACAAGAAGATATTCCGCTGAGTTACTAGCATCACAATGAACATGCAGAGAGGGAGCTTTTGCTATTTATTTATTTGTCTATTGTTAATTACACAATGATATTAGTAAAGAATTTAAGTAATAAACTAGTACTTTACAGATTGTGTTTGTACAACACACAAACTAGTAGACAGTGCATGAATAGTTGGAAAACCCATATTCATTCTTTTTTCTTCGTTAGGATAAATAAGACAAACAGATGTGACACAGTAATGCATATTTATTATTATTATGAGTTGGCTTTGCTTGAGGAAAAAAAAAAAAAAAAGAGAGGAATCTGATCTAGGGAATTTGATCTGGTTACCTGAAAAGGGAGGGGTGGAAGCTGCAAAATAAATTTTTGCAGCTGGATATTTTATTTTTTATATTTTATGCTTTGATTAGCTTGCTTTACTGTCAAAGACAAGTCTAATGAAACAACATAATAGTAGGAAAAAAAAAAAAAGAGAGAAAAATGCAAATTACAAGAGTAACTTTTGCTAATCTACATTAAAGGCAGTTTGAATGAAACTTTACTGCTCTTTACAGAAGAGAAAACTCTAGTTTCACTGCATTGAAAAGAGTTAGATTTTGAGCCTTTAAAAAAAAAAAAACATTAAAAATATATATTTTTTTACATACTTCTGACAGTTCCAGGACAAAGGCAACATCAGAAGGGAGGCTAAATTTCCCTATGTTGAGAAACATTATCACATATATTGCCAACAATGTCTTGTACTGAATCTCATGCTGTATTTTACAGTTAGGCAAATTTGAATCCAAACAACTCCTTATTGCATCCTTGGTTTTATTAGTTTCATTAAAAGTTCATAATTTCATATCTGTAATCTTATTTTGAAATGTTAGTATATATTTTGAAAGTTAATATAAAATTGAAAATAAATGAAAACAAACCTTTTAACTTTATTTCTTTTGTCCTTTAGTATTTAATATCCTGGATGTTTTCTATTAAAAACTGTTAAATTTAAGTCTTCTGGAGAAAGAGAACAAAAAAGCACAGAAACATATTAACTGATTTCCTTACTTGAAATGAAGTCTGACTGGCTTGTTCTTTATTCAGTTTTTAGTCTCCATCTGCAATAAAAGCTTTATTGATGTTTTTATATTGTTCTGAAGGTTTTTCATTGGTCTGTGCAATTCCTTTATTTAAAATATCATTGAAACTAAGAACAACTGCATTTTTAAGTGTTAATAGTCCTGCAGGCCTGCTCTGATCTATAGAGGACATATACACTCCTTGCAAAAACTAGATATCAGATTAATGTGCAGTACTTTAGAACAGAAATACTGACTCTGTTTCATCCTTCTTATTTTTAAGGTAATGAGTCAGAAAATATCCTGTAAGAATACCAAAATATGTTATACATAGACTAAAAGCCTGACCTCCAGTGAACTTAATGGGAATTTTAGCATTGATCTTAGTTTGGCCCCGATTTCACCATCCTAAAGGGTTTTCAATATACAAAACTGATAAACCTGAAAATGTAAGGATAAAAAACACTCCTTAAGATGATCTCATCACTGGGACCTGATACACTATTCACTCTGTTGACTATGGAGTCAAAACTGCAAACTGATCACTCTCTTGACTTTTTGCAAGTTCTTATGTGTAAATGAGATGATTTACGATGAGCCAGAAACCACACGTATGCTATTTTTTTTTTTGTCATGTTTTTTCCTTTCTTCAAATCTTCTCAAAGAATAACTGAAAGAAACATCTAAGAAAAAGTTAAGTATAGTAAGATGAACATTGGTGAAATCTCTGTTATTACATTTGATGATATTATAATGACATAGGTTATGAGACAATCATCCTGATGAAGATACTTATCAACGGGGGGAAAAGGGGCATACATAACATGTTACTGTGAGAAAAGGGGAACATGAATTATGACTGTCGTAAACGCAAAAACAGGTGCAACTGCACATAGAGCCAAAGCAAATACGTATTTGAGGATTTCATCCCACAGGCTGTAAGACTAGAATATGTGAATAAATACAAGGGCATTACCATGTGATTTGTCGATGTTCCTCTGAGAGAATGTTTTGGCAATGTCATGTAGAAGATAATGTCTGAAGTAAATTAAGACTGCAACAGAAAATACTCATAAAACAAAACAAAAGGTACAAAAAATTATCTTATATTCCTCTCCTATTTTAATTGACTGCCTCATGAAAGACTTCATATTCTTCCAGTGGAAAGATGTATACACTGCAGTTTCTTTATATGGTCTGATACATGTACATGAAGCAGTCCAGATGGAAATACTTCTAGCCTGCTGTAGCTAGAGTGTCTCAGGTATTTGATTTCAAGCTAGCACTTATACTTCATTCCCCAACATAGACACAGATTAATTAATGACGATAGAATTCATCCCTTCACAAAAAAAGTAAATCTTAAGGCCTCTACATTTTGGAAATCCCAACAATGCTTCTGAAAGTCTGCGTGCTGCATTAGATATTGTGGGAAGGACATGTAAACCTGTTTGGTTACACGTAAAATTTTATAAGAACATTAGAGTCCTATGGAGATTTCGGGGCAGGGCTTGAATTTTAAAACTGCAAGTAAAATAGGACTCTAAGCCATAACTCAAATCTGTATGCAGTCCCATGCAGCCAATAATCTCTTGGCATCACCTTGTAAGAATATTTTACCCCATACAGAAAAGTCAGAACACATTTCAGAGTTATCTTCAGACTACAATGCACTAGTTCAATGTGAAGACTTCCATCTGGAAATAGCTCAAGCAGAGGAAAATGTAGCTTACTTTAGTCTACCTACCAGTATAATTTTATTTCTTAATAACAGTGAAGATAAAATGCCAGATGTGGTGCTGAGGCATAAAAAAATGCTGAATATGTTTTCCGTTGCACAGAAATAATATACTGTGCCTTTTAGCAAAGGGCTATAAATACTGTACAGTCGGGGTTGTTGGAGAAGGCTGACTAAGCCAATTACAATGGAAAGAACGAACCAGTCAGCTAAGATATAATTAGGAAGTGTTATGTAAATGCCTTAAGAATCTTAAGAATACAGAAAATGGACAGGTTAGCTGATAATTATAAAATTTAGAAATGGAACTGTTAACAATTGAGGATTTGTCCAGAAACCCAAAAAGTATTTAATGTTAATCTATAGTATCAATTAAAAGATTCATCTCCCAGCACTTTAGTTGATGAGCTTCACATAAGATTGAATAACAGACACTGCAGCTGCAAGTAGAGGGGTTTTGTGCAATGATTCACTTTTAAAATTACATCAAATTTCCATCAACTGCAGTACTGCACAAGTACATCGATTAGAAGAAAAGTGCACTTCCAGTACATAAAATCTAGCCTCTTCTAATGTTTTGAATATTGTAAAAGTATGCCCAGGATGTAAAATCTAACTCCTAATATGTTTTGAACACTATAAAATCATACCTGATGTTATTCTACATTTCCTACAAAATAAAAATGAGAGGGAAAAAGAGGCAATCCCTTTTGCCCTGTAGATGTAACTTACAGACACACACAACGTGAGTGCAATTAAACACTTTGTTTAGTTATACACAATAATTATAATTACAGTCAAAAAAGTCTTTTGCATAACATAATTTCATCTTTTTACCTGTTATGCTTTTATATTATTTTTTTAATAAATTTTGTAGAATCAACATAATGAATTCTTAGACTTCTTTTTTTCCCACATACAGACAAATTCATGGCTGATATAAACTGATGTCATTACTTGAATTTCGTGAAGTTATATCCATCTGAATCATTTTACACCAGCAAAAAATATGACCTAAATGTGTATCTCATGATTCAAGGAAAAGAAATTAGTAAAGTGGAAATAATGAATGAGCTATTGTGAAAGCTTTTTTGACAACGACATTGGATGCCATGATTTCATGTATAACTGATACCACATTGCAGCTCACTGAAGGTCATTCTCTTAAACAATCTAGGTTTTATTTCTTGACATTTCCTTTCCTTGTTTTTTTTTTTTCAGAGTAACTTGAGTGGGTAAGTAATTTAAGTCACTGCAGATGTTCTGAAGAGCAAGATCCATGGAAATATTTTCTTTCAATTTATATCTTCATTTTAGGTACCTCCTAAAAGTAGTGACCGTAAATAAAGAATAGTAGCTAAGTATTAGGATTTATCGTGTCCTAACTTACATCTAAATATGAAACATCTAAGAATCAGAATGGCCATACTTCCTACAGTGACAATGGAGAGACGTAGCTACTTTTACAGGCATTCACAGGGATTTTGTTCACACTACATCACTGCAGAGTTTTCATATCTACCAATCTGAAAAGATGAGCCTGAATGGAGTAAAAAACACCTTCTATAAGAAAAATAGACCTTTTCTTGAGAGTTTGATTTGTTACAATTATGTCTACATTAGCAGCTAGTGTAGACTGATGAAAGTGGATTGGCAGAACAGAAGAGCTGCTGGTGAATATGTCACATACATGTTACTGATGTTTCACAATGTGGGGGATATTATTTTAACCAGTTCCAGTGAGATCCAAAGGACTGACTGACTACTAGCAGCTGATACACAACAGATGCCCTCCTGGCTTGCACTTTCCAGTGTAGTTTCACCCAAAAAGAATACAGTTTGTGAGTCCTGAGATTTTACAGTGGATTCACCATTACTGTTTCTGTGCAAATCAGCAGTGCATTTCTGAAGAAAATCAACTAATTAACACCACTTCCTGAGCACTGGTTTATATCACAGAAAGTCTTATCCATATCAGCAGCCAACAGGCATTGAGGTCACAGGTCCAGACTACTGACTCAGTGAAGAAAAAAACAACCTTTAAAAGTAAATAATATGAATGTTCAGTCCTCAGCAACAGCTACTTTACTTTGCAAATCTGCATCTATCAATGTACGTAATATGAATGTTGGGTCCTCAGCAACAGGTACTTCACTTTGCAAATTTGCATCTCTTGACTTAAGGTACTTGTTATGTAAATGTAGCCAAAGTAAACCAAAGCAGGATAAGTCAAGACAATGGAGAGATTAACTTTAAAAGTATAACCTTGATAAGGACTAAATGCTCATGTTGTCTCACCATATGCTCCTGGATGAAAATTATGAGCCTGATTAAACAGAGTTTAAACCTAAATTCCTAGTAAAAAATCTTGAAACTGTGAATTCTAATAATTCCAGAAGTATTTCTGTTCCCAGGATGTTAAATACAATAACACTATTCACAGTTACCAGAAGCAATTAACTTTCAGAAGTCTTAATGTGTTTTTCAATTACATCCATGCATGTGTCTGAAGGTAGATTAAATCGATTTTTTCCTTGCACTTTCTAAAAGCATTGCTGCTCTATCTTTAACCCACTGATGTATCTGTGGATAGCAATCATGAATGTCCTCCTTTATTTTTCCGAGATACACAGGCTGAGTGTTTTAGTCTTCTCCAATAAGATGGGGTATCTATTCCTACATATTACTTTGAAGTATTCTATCCATTCTCCAATACAAATTACTTTTTCATTGAAAGGAGTGATTAGGACATATGTGATTTTTTTTTTACATAAAATGTCACTAATTGCTTTTTCAAGAATATTCATGCTTCTCTGTCTCCAACAGATGGTTATATTTTCTATAACCATACTGAGAGAAGGGCACCCACATATACCTTTCCATGACCTGCCATTGGTTAATATTCCACATCCAGAACTTTTGTGTTGGAACAAATAATAAAGATAGTTAATATAATCTTTTGTAATACTGAAACTCATATTTACTATAATTACTTGTTGTCTTCTTTTTATTTAAATTCTTCCTCAAACATCAGGGTTTTTTTCTACAAATAGATCTTGAATTTTCTTACATTTTCTATTTACTTGGTAGTTTTCCGTTGGTCTTTCTTTTATTACTTGTTCTAAAATTTTGTATTATATTAAGATCAAATTAAACTAGAAAATATGTGGTTATCTTTTCTTTTTATACAATGTGTATTTGTATACGTATGTTCTGCTTGCTATTCTTCAGTCATGCACTGTGTGCAGTTAGCATAAATTAGACCTAGTTGACAACAGTGTAAGCATAACTTTAGTTAGGCCTATAGGATAAGGGAATAGCTTAGTCATAAGGATAGGGGAGTACTCTGAGTATCAACAGCCTGCTAAACATTGGTTGTGAAAAATGCAAACCTGTCAGTCACTGTGAAACTTGTGAACATGTCCAGAATCTTCGAGAGCAGACCATGAGCACCAGTTGTTAGGCAGCAAGTGACTCTGAACACGACGCTGAAGAAACAGGGATCCCCTGCCCAGTTCTCTAAATGATGTTTCCCAGGGTCACTCTGGGAGAGAACTCCAGGGAGCCCAGGTCCTCACCCAGGTCTACACACAACAAAAGATGGAGCCCCCTACCATAACCTGACTAACTTCTGGACCACATCGTCTCTTCTGGCGAACAAGGAAGTCATCTAATTCATCAAATTGAAGAAATGTGTAAATAAAATATTTCAGTGTCCAAGTCCATTTAGTCTGTACACTGTAATTTGGTTTTAACTATGACACCATGCCACTGCCAAATTCATGTTTTGCTAAATCCCCTTTTCACCTAACTTCTTTCATTAACACTGTTGGATTTAGGTTTTTTTTGTTTGTTTGTTTGGTTTGGGGCTTTTTGGTTGTTTTTTGTTTGTTTCTTTGTTTGTTTTATTTTGTTTTATTTTTTAATCTGACCTCATTTCACTTTCTGTCTGGATGAAGCGTAGTTCTTCTAGCAATTGTACTGTGAAAGTAAGATCTTCCACTTGAACTTCAACTTCATTGTGTTCTTTTTTTTCCAACTTTTTTCTTTCCTTTTTATAAAAAAAAAAAGTGTTGAAATTACTTTGAATAATAGCAAATGAAAGTACTGAAATTTCAGTCATCTTTAATTTCTCCTTTACTTGATCTCTTTGATTTTTTCCCAGCATGCCATCTCACTTCCACAGTATGATATTGTGTGTATAATTTAAAATACCCATCCAGTGTTTCCCTGTGATCAGTGAAAGAAGATGTCTATATCTAACTTTATTCAGTGCTTAATTTCTTTGATTATCAATTAAAAAAGTACATTCACTCCACCTTAGTGGTTCCTTCCCATGGACACCAGGGCCCAGAGACCGTGTCTGAATGCAAGCAAACATTGCTAAATGTCACACACCCCTCCCAGGTGTCTGTTAAATACTAAAGTAGAGGTTGGTCATTCTGTGAAAAGACAGGTGGATTAATTGTCTTCCTGTGGTTGCCTGTCTCACCAAGTGAATGCAACAGCAACCTAGATCTCTAGTTATGTTTATGAAATACAATTTAGACCGTTAAAATTTACTGAATTGAATCTAATTCTTATTACCCGTTATTTGAACGATTCTATACGGAGACTAAAGCACTGTTTAGGTGCTTTCTGCTAGTAAGCATTCCCAGTAGTATTAACCACAATTTTGCTGCTTATTCTTGTTACTATGCCCTGTACGCTTTTCTCAAGGGGAAAATGATTTCTAAAGATCCGCAGAATTCTCCATTCTTATAGTCTTGACCAGTCTGGCAGAGTTCTCGTTTTTGATGGGTTAGCACAAATCACTAGACAAAATAGCCCTGTTGAAATCCAGAGGCTAAATCATATAAACTTGCAACATCTGAAAAATGAGGTAGTATCATCTGCTCCTAGTACAATGTTCAAAATAACTCAGGGAATCTATTTTTCTACATCAACAAGGATTTTTACTACTCAGCCAATCTACTCACAATGCTTAAAAAAGTAAAAAAAAAAAAAAAAGAAAAGAAAAGAAATTACTTCAGCACCAGAAGCATGCAAAGTGCTTCCAGTATTATTATTTTGAATTTCTCAACATAATAATGGTGATAGAAGTTTAGATGTTGGCAACCACTCAGAATGGCACTCTCCCAATAAAGCACTCATTTTTCTTTGTTCACGTATTTTCAGAAATCATGGATATTTTATCCTGAAGAAAACACAGAGCTTGAATGTGCTAATTTTGTCTCAGGTGAGATATAAATATGATGTAACTGAATAGAAATATTTTGGGGAAACTTTATTAAAGTTTGTTAAAATATGTCAAAAATAGCCTTTTTTTTGTTTTTGTTTTTGTTTTTTTTTTTTGTTTATAACTCAATATAGTAAAGCATCTAATGTAGTAGTGAGCAGGAATAAGAAAATAGGCTGCTGTATTCTAATTATGTAACCTAATGTCATGGGTTAGCCTTGAACAGCTGCCAGACCCCAACCCAGCCATTTAATTACTCCACCTCCTCAACAGGGCAGGGGGACAAAATAAGATGAAAAAGTTTGTGGGTCGGGATAGACAGGGAGACTTCTTACCAATTACTGTCACAGGCAAAACAGACTGAAACTGGGGAAAAATAATTGAAATTATTGCCAATTAAAATAAATCAAAAACAAAAATTAAGACAAAACTTTCTCCCACCTACACCCCCAGCCTCAACTAGGCTCCTTCTTTTTGCAGTGCTTAATTATCTTCACATAGATTTTATTTTCGTTACATACAGTCACAACCTCCTTTTTCAATTTATGGCCCCTGCCTCTTGTTCTCCCACCACACATTTCAGTAAAGGCACTGTCAGTAACCTTCTTTACACCCTGGGAAACTGCTCTTTAGTTCTCTCAAAGCCTTCTCTTCTCCAGTTTAAATAAGCCTTGGTCCTTAGCATTTCCTCCCAGTGTACTCCAGCCCCTAACTATCTGGGTGGCTTTCCAAGGAAGTCATTCCAGGTGATACACGTACTTCTATTGGTAAGTCCAAAGTTGGATGTAGTATTCTTGATGCACCTAATCAGTGTCAAGTAAGGGGGAATACTCACTTCCCTTATTCTACTGACACAGCCTGGTATGATGTTCCTTCATGACCACCAAGGCACACAATTGGCTCCTCTTTAATCTACTGTCCGTCAGGATTCCAAGACCCTTCTCAGCAGAGCTGCTACTTGTCCAGTTATTCTGTCTCTTCGCAGCACCTTATCAAAAGCAGCATTATGCTCAACTTGTACCTGACCCAAAAGAAAAGCTAAAGTGTAAAATAGTGTAGAAATTGCCTTTTGGTAGCTTAGTGAACTCCTTATTGATGTTTTATGTAAGACTGTAGGATGGGTATTCATGGCATCTCAGTATGGAAATACAGAAGAGTAAGAGCAGGTTCTAATTGCCTACTCAGAGCTGCTAGTGTAATTTGAGATGTTCAAGTTCCCAGACCCCAGGAACTCCATATGTTTCAGGGGCTGGGGGTCTTCCTCAGAGTCTGTCATACCTTCCAAGCCCATGCAGTTTTCTCAGGTGCTGTATAGCATCTGAAACAGCACTAGACATCTATATTTCAGCAGCTGAATTGTGTTTGGTTCCCTTTCTAATCAGTGGAGAAAAAGAGACACTTCTAGGAAAAATTCTTCCAACCAAATGTGAACATGTACTTTATTACGATATGCATTATGTCATTTTTCACAGCACAGTTCATCACATCCTAAATTAAATATTTATGTTTCATTAATAAAGTCTTGTACCTCAGATGGGTAATTCCCCAAATTTGCAGAATACAAATCAGACTATTCTGTGGCATTAATTTCCCCTTGGGATCCAAGGCAAGGTTGTAAAGCTCAACACTTTAAGAAGGGGTGATTGAAGGATTCAAATATCACAATAAACTTAATCTGCCAAACCTAGTAGGAACCTTTTCAGGACAGCTAGTAGAGATTATGGATGCATTAAGTCCTCAGAGGCTCTTTTTGTATTGAGTTCCTTTCACAAAGATTCTCTTTAATTTGATTGTTGGCTGGGTGGTTTAATTTTGTTTAGTTAAACCCCAGAATTATTCTAGATTAAGGTCAATCCTTAGAAAAATAGTATTAAGTTACATTACTAAAGGCAAAAAATACAAAGATCCAGTAAAGGTTAGATAAACAATGACAGGCGGAGAAACCTTAGTAACCTAATCAAGGCAAATGGAACATATAGAATCAGCTGGTCTAAGACTAACAAAGGAGAACAACAAGATTATTGTCCCTGATGTGAGAGCCCACAGGATTAGTCAACCAAAAAGATTGTCTTCCCATATCTCCTTGCAGATTAAGGGGATTATTGCCTACAAGGGCTTCAGATTTACGGTATACAGGAGAAAGAATATTTGACAATTGTGTGAAAATTTATGGGGGATGTTTTAAGGACATTGTGGGATTGTGGAGGACTTATAGGAGGTTTAGGGCAAAGAATGAAGACAAGGAAAGGGAGAGACTGAGGTGGATCAGAGACAAACAAGCTTGGGAAAATGGAGAGAGAAGGGTATAAAAGGGGCTGTCTGTGTGTACATGTTGCTGCTTAGCATTTTTGTTTCAATGAGCCCTATACATTCTATATTTTTATTAAATTCCGTTATTAACTATCTTCATTGTGGATATGTACTCTCTTCTAAATGGAGACATGTTGATGCTAGTGAACCTGAAGCTGGAACAGATGGCAAATAGCCTAAGGTGTAGAAGTAGTAGCAACTGCAGTGGAACTGTAAACATCTGGACCTCCTATGTCCAGGAGACAGCAATGTGGGATACTAGGGCATCTTGGGACTAGCTACTGGGTAGATCCATGGATGTGCTCCACGTTGTGTGGATATATTCCCCCAGCAGATTCTAATCTTGATCAGCTGAAAAACAGGAACAGGATCAGGCGAACCATGCTGTTCATGTTTGTTGAGTGCTATGTATTTATGGGAGTGTTGGTAAAACACAGTCCTCTGCCTGTGTTAATCCATGTGGTCGGTCATGCATCCATATTTTTTGTGCATCCATACGTGTCTGTTTGGAATATGTAGTCAACCTTGCACTTGCTGAACCTGAGGACATGGGTGCAGCAACTTACATCTGCAAGGCTACCAGATCCAGAAATCTAACTTGGAGTTTCAAAGGGACTATCCTACCAGTTACAGAAGGGCAAAAGGTCTTTCAGGCAGAGAACTTATATGCAGATAAACATCCATTCAGCAAGCTTAAATGTTAGCACTTTGCTTGTGCTACTTTAGAAGTAGGGTAGGAGTCAAAAGGTATTTTGTCACTTAACTAGAGAACAGTAGCACGTCAGCAATGATAATTCCTGTTTCTTTGTTTTCAAACTATGAATAAAGGACAGGGACATTGTAGCCAGCTGAAGAGATTTTCCTAGCTCCTGGCTCTTTTGACTCATCAAAATCATAATAGAGACTGGATCGCTGATGTACGAACCAATCTCTGTAAAAGAGAATTGATTTAGTGAGTCGCACTTAAAATGTACATTCCATGAAAATCTCAGAGAATATATTTTTACTGATTTTAACCAGTGAACTGCACTATCCCCTTTATGAACATATCTCAGTGGTGGCACATCCATTAAGACACATTTATGATTTAAATAACTGGACATTTATTCCATTGTTGCTTTTTCTCCTCCCTTCCAGACATTCCTCTTTTCTTGTATGCACAAAAGTTGAAATGCATGAAAACACTCAAAGAAACTATGTTTGTCTATGTATAATAAAGCTTGCCAGTATAGTATAAAACAATAATGTGTTTAACTTAGTGTATGGCTAAGTTAAATAAAATTTTATTTTGAGTGTGTACCTGGTAATAAATATATTTTTTCTGTATAAGGACATTTCACTTACAATGCATTCAGGTTCTTTCAAGTTATATTTACTGAATAGTTTTTTCTTGTAAATGATCTGCTGTGTAAAAAGGACAGCATATCTGAATCTGTTGTATTTGACCCGGGTCTGAGACAAAGCATTCAAAATAAGCAACACCCAGTTGAAATATCAGTGATATTTCAAACAACTTCTTTTTAAAAGCTAAGGAACAGAAAATCCAAAACTCTGCCTTATAAGCTGTACATTTTGAAAAGGAACAGAAAATACAAAACTCTGTCTTACAAGTTGTACATTTTGAAATACACAGTTCTTAAGAAAGAGACATCTATTTTTCAGGTCCAAGCCATCTCTCAGGTATCTGTTTTCCAAACATAGGAACTAAGAAGAAAGAAAAAAAATGTATTTGCATGTTTTTGAAATTGCTCTTAAAACTAGATCATTTGTTATAGCAATAGTGTATCATCTTTTGCACTTTCAGGTAATGTAGTGCTTGCTATTCTGCTGCATAAGGCCAGCCTGTGAGGTGCTGCATAGCTTTTACTGTAAGAAAGTAATTTTCAATTTTTTGTCTCCCTCTCAGCTATCAGAGTTTTCCTGAGTGATGTTGATGTTGTCATTGGGAAACTTTACAAAATAAAGCTATATGAAATAGTAAAAAAATGAACTGTCATGTTGAACTTTTTGTTCATTTAAACCACAAAATATTAAAGTGCTTACTGCATGAGCATTGATAAATTTATTTCATTTTTTTTTTTTTTTTTTTTTTTTTTTTTCTATTCTTAAATTGGATTTTGAGTATGTGTGTAGCTGCATTTTGGACGTTGTCTGGGTATTCACAGAATAAATCTGAAGAACTTTTTGTCTCTTGCTTGAGCTGGCCACACTGTTTTTGTTGCAGCATTCACTCTATTTTAAGATTAGATTTCACAGGATAACTACATGCACAGTGATTTTTCTCAGCTTATTTACATCCTTTTAAGTTTTTTCCTAATATATTCCTGTTGTCAGAATTATTGTCGGCAGTTACAACAGTACAGTGATGTCATTGCTATAGCTATAACAGTCTAAACATAGAAAGGAATTCTATCTCAATGCACAATTATTAATATGTTTTGGTGAGATATGGATCTTCACAAACTTTCTGGTTAGTTGTTGCATCCTTTGACATTCTAATTGAGAAAGAGAACAACAACATCAACAAAGAAGATACAACCAAGCATGTAATAGTCTGTTGCCTCTGAAGAAACTCACAATGCATAAATTAGTTCTAACCATGTACAATCTGGCATCCAATGTTCATTTTTGAACATGGTCATAAAGAAGCAACTTTCGAACTCTTCTAATTTCTAAAAGAAATAGTGTACCCTATATGAATCTAAATATAGTGTGGATGTCAACTTGAAACAGTATTAGCATGCTGTAGGCTGATTGACTTATGTCAACAAATTTAGGGAAGCTATTTATTCTCAACTTTCTGAATCTGTCCAAACAACTAAGCATTATAAATCATAAACTATCATGTTCTCACATGGGTGACACAGCAAGAAAACAGGGTAATGAATGTTATCACTTTTCAGAGAAACATTTGATAAGTTCTAATGGAAAGACTTTTAACTGTAGTGTTAATGATCAATTTTAACTTTGATGCTATTTAATATATACCTAATTAATTAATTAATGAGGTAACACAGATCTAACCACCAGACAACTGCAGAAGACAGAAAATTATGTCTCTTTTTTACCACATGTGAGTATATTACTTTAATTAACTTGTCCTGAATCTTGACAAGGTCTTTCCAAAGATGATGAATAGATAACTGATGCTATTATTATATAACATAGAAAATAAGCTTGTAAGAAGAGGAAAATATTTTGAAGAGTTGTACACTGTAGGTGAGTCTTTACTTTAAGATCCCTACCTGCAAGGGATAATATTATTCTGTTCCCTCTTTGTTTATAGTCAGCTACTTACACTTTTGCCACTATTTAGATGGAACAGCATGTTCTGATATACCTAACTAGAAGCATTCCTGCTCAAGAAGTTCTGATTTGTACTCTTGTCTTAAGTACAAATGTCTGGCTAGATATGATTAAAGGAAAAGTAAGTATTCCAGAAGATAATATGTTTGAAAAAATGAAGAAGAGTTTAACTTTTACTAGGAAAAAATGGTAAGTATGAGTTACTGATTTTCCCCTAACTAGAAAACAGGGTATGTTAGAAGAGGACAAGTCCTGAAATCAACTCGAGTTAGATTTTCTTTCTGTTTTAATTGCACAAACAAAACAAAATCAGTATTTGTAAGAGAAAAGAAGTTAGCAAGACACAGTTTACATAAGGTAGTGTGAATATGCAAGTCAGAATGTTATAAACTAGTAATGTATTTTGACCAGAAAATACGAGATTCAGTAAACATAACTATGATGTACGGGTTGATGAAGTTATAGTAACTGTAGATTACAGTATTCCTGCTTTATTAAGGATCCTATATATCCTATATCCTATATGTTTTGTTGTTATTGTTTGGTTTTATGTTTTTATTTTTTTTCTTTGAAGTAAGACAGCATTATATGAAATCAGAAATTATTATCCGTGTGTGCAATGTCTTCTTGTATTTTATTCTGATGTACTAACTAGCATGAAGACTCTAAGTAAATGAAGATCATAATAAAAAAACCTTTCTACCTCAGATTGATATTGCCTCCTGTAACATAAAAAAAAGTATAAATTATATATATTTTTGGTGGTTTTTTTTTTTTTTTTTTTTTTAATCCAATGCATTATGCTGTATATATTTTGTCAGTAGGGAGAGAATAAGACTATATCTATGACAGAATCAGTGTGATTCTCAGCTACTATAGTGATTGTGGTAGAGAAAGGGAAAGCAAATAAAAATAAGGGAAAAGAGAAAGGAAAAAAAAGAAAAGGACTCCGTAGAAGATAAACTTATGCTGACTTTTGTATTGAAAATTGTCTCTTCTAATCATTGATATCAAAAGTAATATAAAGAATACGTACTGCCACAGGAGTATAACTCTGGCTTTTTAATCAACTAGGTTTTATAATTGTATCTAGATTCTTAGGTATCTTCATTTACATGTTTACACACATGCACATATATCTTTATTCACCCAGGAAATGTATATTCATATGTACTAGAAAATGTATGTTACAGTATTGTCTGTTTCTGTAAAAGTGGCATTGTACAGTGATTATACCTTAAATCAAGGCAATGCATTTGCATCTAAGTAAACACAGTTGCACATATTCATTGAGCAGCTTTTTGAATTCTTAGGTAAGATATATTGGTAGAATAAGCAAGTAATTTTCTCCAGAAGGAAACCAATAAAATGGAATTGGTGCAATTTTAGTATGTTATGTTAGTGGAACAGCATATCAGGTTTAAGAAACACTTCTTTCTACAAATTTTATTATTGATTGTGTACCAGAAATAGATTTTCATGCAACAAGGAAAACTGTCATCTATGCAACTGCAAGACTATTACTTAGGTTGGGTTCCATGAACATACACTCATGAAACGTAACTGCATGAATTCCAGTTCATCTATTCAGTAGGTAAATTACAAAAATATTTTATGTGAACTTTTTTACTGGGTGTTGGGAGGCAAACTCTTCTGAAAGTGCCAAGAGATTGGACCTACCTTGAAATGTCATGACCAAAATAGATGCTTTACTATGGCTAGAAATCAGAATAACACTAGGGTCAAAATTATCTTCTTCATGGATAGCCAAACTGTCGTCATTTAACCCCAGCCAGCAGCTAGAATCCAGCAGCTGCCTGCTCACTCCCATGACAGTAGGATGGGGAAGAGAACCAGAAGAATAAAAATGAGAAAAACCTCAAGGGTTTAAATAAGAGTTTAATAAGGTAGATCAAAAGCCAGGCACACAAGCAAAGCAAAACACAAAATTCATTCACCACTTCCCATCAACAAGCAAGTGTTCAGCCATCTCCAGGAAAGCAGGGCTCCATCATGCATAAGTTACTTGGGAAGACAAAATGCCATAACTCCAAACGTCCCCTCCTTCCTT
Source organism: Alca torda (assembly GCA_008658365.1). Taxonomy (NCBI): domain Eukaryota; kingdom Metazoa; phylum Chordata; class Aves; order Charadriiformes; family Alcidae; genus Alca; species Alca torda. The sequence continues at coordinate 164,088,386 of CM018076.1, read as the reverse complement.
CTTCTTCCGTCAGCTTTATATACTGAGCATTGCATCACATGGTATGGAATATCCCTTTGGTCAGTTAGGGTCAGCTGTCCTGCCAGTACCCCCTCACACCTTTTTGTGCCCACCCAGCCTGTTTCACTGGCAGGGCGGTATGAGAAGCAGAAAAGACCTTGAGAGTTTAACGACAACTAAAAACACCAGTCTGCTATCAAAAGTATCTCTCATTCCAAATCCTAAACACAGCGCTATACCAGCTGCTAATAAAAAAGTTGACTCTATTCCAACTGAAACCACAACATCAAACACATGTTTAGGAGGGCAAAAAATGTTTCCACACAAATTTATTCCCCAGATTTAAAAATTTACAAAACTCCTAAAGACAGCTTTTATTCTTATTAAAACTGTATACAAGATACAAATGTCATTATGGGATTGTCACAGTGACTGACACACATCATAACTGACAATAATAAATAAGTCAGCTGGTTTGTGTGGTGAATGTCAATGACATCAAAAGCTAATGTAGATGCATTGGGGAGCTTCGGGTGTGGACTAACGGTTTTGCTGTCTGCTTACACCACAAAAAATCTTGTGCGAGGAGTATCTGTATTTCAACTGTCCCAAATACACTTTTACACTTTATGATTTTAAATGGACACAAACTCTTCAGTTCAAACCCTTCTTAGGTGATTATTACAGAAAGTGATCAGAGAGGAAAAGAAGTGTTCCATTAGCGGAATAAAAGCATCTTTTTCTTCACATAACAGAATCATGAAATTGTAGAATCATGGAATCATAAACTCATAGAATCATGGAATGGTTTGCGTTGGAAGGGACTTTCAAAGATCATCTAGTCCAACATCTCTGCCATGACATCTTTCACTAGATAAGGATGCTCAAAGCCCCTTCCTACCTGACCTTGAACTATTCCGATGATTAGACATCCACAGCTTCCCAGGGTAACCTCTTCCAGGGTCTCACCACTCTCATTGAAAAAAAAAAAAATTCTTCCTTATGTCTAATCTAAATCTACCCTCTTTCAGTTTAAATCCATTCTCCCTTGTCCTGTCAATACAGGCCCTGGTAAAAACTCTTTCTCCATCTTTCTTACAATCACCCTTTAAGTTTTGAAAGGCCACAATAAGTTCGCACCAGAGCCTTCTCTTCTCCAGGCTAGACAACCTCAACTCTCTCAGGATTTCTTCAAAGGAGAGGTGTTCCAGTGCTCTGACCATTTCCATGGCCCTCCTCTGGACTGTCTCTGACAGGTCCATGTCTTTCTTGTGCTGAGGCTTGCTGAGCTGGATGCAGTAATCCAGATGGGGTCTCACCAGAGCGTAGTAGAATCGCCTCCCTTGACCTGCTGACCATGCTTCTTTTTATGTGTCCCGGGGTACAATTGGCTTTCTGGGCTGCAAATATACATTGTCATCTCATGTCCAATTTTTCATCCACCAGTATCCCCAGGTCCTTCTCTGCAGGGCTGCTCTCAATCCATTCATCCTCCAGTCTGTACTGATATTGGGGATTGCTGCAACCCAGGTGTCTTGGTCTTGTTAAACTTCATGAGGTTTACATTGGCCCACAGGTTTCTGCGTTCTTTTTTATGGGTAGTTTTAGAATTTACTCTGATTCTAGAGATTGTTCTTCTAAAACAAACTGAACTAAGTCTAGCTTGCACCCTCTTTGCTTAATTGAAACACAGCTCCGTGATGCTTATGCTACTAAACAGCTTAATAAAACTTTAGCTCTGTTTTGCAACTCCTGCTTTATAAAATAGAGATACTGAAAGACAGGTTGTTTGTTTGTTTGTTTTTTTCTTTTTGGCAAATCTCTGCTATCTTCCACATCCTTCTGGAAAAAGGGAAAGAGGAGATTTTCTTTAATTTTGTTTTTCATCTAGCACTTCTAAGGCTAGGTTGTAAGACACTTGACTAAATTAATTTTAAGTCCCTAGGAAAAACTGTATTTCCTCCCCTCTTGTAACATATTTTCATACCTTTCTATTCCATGCTCTCCATCTTCATCTCTTCTTGTTCTGCACTCTCCACATTTGAAGTACCTCTCATTGCCTACACTCTTGAATATGTTCTTCTCTAAGTATGTCTTTGACTTGCAGGGAAGGCAGAATATCATCTTACTCCAGATGGATTAGTCTGATCCACATTTTAGCAAATAGGATAAAGCAAACAGTCTTTGCCCTCTTACAGCAAGCTACACCCTGCAGAGAACATCCAGAAAACAGTGAGAAAAACAGATAGCCTGTAATTGCCTCCCTTTGTTGTAAGGCATGCTTTGATCTGTCACGACATGATTCACCTTTTGATTTTTTTTTCACCCCATTCTTACAGTTAATGAACTTTTCAAGAAATGCAAAAAGAATTCTGGGATAGAAGCAAGCTATAGAAGCATTACAGATGGGAAAAAAAAATAAATTAAGTTGCTGTGACAGGAAATGCAATCCTTATTGTCAATCGCTTAATGTCCTGTTAAAAAGGAACTGCTGAGATACAAGTGCCCAGCCTTTGGACAATTACCTCAAACAAACTTTTAAAAATCTGGTTTCCTACTGCTGTAACAATTATCTACTAAGAAAGAGAAAACCCTGTTACAACTGATTCCTTATCTCTATTCATACTGTTTCAGAAAAAAAAAAAAAAAGTTTGAAAAAAAACCTTACCTAAAAATCTTCATAAAACTCAAATTATTGAGTTACTTCTTTAGTAGTAGGACCAGTTGTTCCCTGAGAACCTAGACCCCTGAGTTAGTAAAGAGGGGCAAGGAGCAGAATGAAGGCCCCATAATCCAAGGAGAAATGGTTAGTGACTTGCTCCAACACCTAGACATACACAAGTCTATGGTGCCAGATGGAATCCACCCGAGGGTACTGAGGCAGCTGGCAGAAGTACTCACCAAGCCACTTTCCATCATTTATCAGCAGTCCTGGCAAACCAGGGAGGTCCCAGTTAACTGGAGGTAAGTAAATGTGACACCCAACCACAAGAAGGACCAGAAGGATGATGTGGGGAACTACAGGACTGTCAGTCTGACCTTGGTGCCAGGGTAGGTTATGGAACAGATCATCTTGAGTGCCATGTGGCACATACAAGACAAGCAGGTGATCAGGCCCAGTCAGCATGGGTTTATGAAAGGCAGGTCCTGCTTAACCAACGTGATCTCCTATGACAAAGTGACCTTCTTAGTGGATGAGGGAAAGGCTGTGGATGTTATTTACCTAGACTTTAGTAAAACCTTTGACATGGTTTCCCATGGCATTCTCCTGGAGAACCTGGCTGCTCATGGCTTGGATGGGTGTACTCTTTTCTGTGTGAAAAACTGGCTGGAGGTCCAGGCCCAGAGAGTGGTAATGAATCGAGTTAAATCCAATTGGTGGCCAGTCATGAGTGGTGTTCCTCAGGGCTCGGTATTGGAGCCAGTTCTGTTTAATATCTTTATCAATGATATGGATGAGGTGTTTACACAGCATACATATATACTGAGTGCACCCTCAGTAAGTTTGCAGATGACACCAAGTTAGGTGGGAGTGTCAACCTGCTCGAGGGACAAAGGCTCTGCAGGGGGATCTGGACAGTCTGGATCGATGGGCCGAGGCCCATGGTACAAGGTTCAACAAGGCCAAGTGCCAGGTCCTGCACTTGGGTCACAAGAACCCCATGCAATGCTTCAGGCTTGGGGAAGTGTGGCTGGAAAGATGCTTGTTGGAAAAGGACCTGGGAATGCTGATTAACAGCCAGCTGAATATGAGCCAGCAGCGTGCCCAGGTGGCCAGATTCTGGAGTGAATCCAGAGAAGGGCAATAAAGGTGGTGAGAGGTCTAGAGAACAAATCTTGTGAGGAGTGGCTGAGGGAACTGGGATTGTTTAGCCTGGCAAAAAGGAGGCTGAAGGGAAACCTTATCACTCTCTGCAACTACCCGAAAGGAGGTTGTAGAGAGCTAGGTGTCAGTCTCTTCTCCCAAGTAACAAGTGACAGGACAAGAGGAAATGGCTTCAAGTTCTGCCAGGGGAGGTTTAGACTGGATATTAGGAAAAGTATCTTCACCGAAAGGGTTACCAAACATTGGAGCAGGCTGCCTAGGGAGGTGGTGGAATCATCATCCCTGAAGGTAATTAAAAGACAGGTAGATGTGGTGCTTAGCGACATGGTTTAGTGGTGGTTGATGATTCGGTTCGATAATCTGAAAGGCCCCTTCCACCCTAGACAATTCTATGATTCTCTGACTCTTCCAGAAGTATGGGTTTTAAAAATCACTGAAGTCACTGACAAGAATAATTTTACAATTATTATAATGAAATATTGCTTCCAAATCTCCAGAAGATTTCTAAAAATAATAATGGAATAGATTGTAATCCTTTTTTCTATACAATGCAAAATCCAGATACTCTGTAATGCTCATTTACATCTGTAATCATGATGCCAGCTGCATTCTTGTAACATCTTACATAGCAAGAGTTTGATGCCCTGAAAAGAAACACATTGAACAAAAATAAAAGTCTAGATAAGAAATCTAGAAATTCTTTTTTTTTTTTTTTCATTATTTTGTTTTAATGTTTGAATTATAGTTTTTCCTCTCAAGAAAAATAAGTGGATCACTCCCAAAACATTATCAGGTCAAGACTTTACGTACAGTCAGCTTTATTGTATACTTACAAGGAAGAGTTTGGGGATCATTCATAGTATTCTGATTATAATGCCAGAGTGGTTAACCCACATTTTTGTCTGTCAACAATAGATCTATCCATTCTGATAAATAACACAGAGCTAGTGGAAAATATTAATCACTAGATCAATGATATTTAATGTTTTTTAAGTGTTAGAAAGCTCCCTGAACATGTAGCCTGTGTCACTAAGGCTTCTGGGACAATGGTTCAAAGGATAGTCGTGGAGAGGGGCTATTTCTAAGGCTGCACCAGGTTTGACTACTACACCCCATACAGTGCTCCTTCATTGTTACTACCAACTCCACATATTTTCATGACACATCCTAAAGAAATACAGCACACACCAAAAATTTCATGCTGTGTAAACACCATTCTGGCAAGGAGAAACTTCACTTTATCTTATATGCATTGAGTTGGGAAAAAGGACAAGTGTGTCAAACAATGTTAAGTGTTAGGGCTGGAGAGCATCAGAGGAGCCACAGGAAAGACACAGAACTTTAATGGTGTAAATTTGGCCAGAATCTAACACTTAACTTATGGCAAAAGTGCAGTTTCTGGCCTCATTTTATTTGGTAATATAGACATACTTGGTCAGAAGCTAGTTACGAACTAGTAACATTTATGTTATTTAGTGTTTGTATAGGAAAAAATATAGTTTGCTATACAATATAGTTCAGTGCAAAGTGCATTTCATACTGAAATCCAGCAAGCAGCCACCAAAGGGGAAAAAAATATGTTTTACACCTCATTGAAATACAGGGTTACTTGTTAGCCATGTAAGTGCAGATGACTGCACTTCCTGTTCCAAAAAAAACACATCTTATTTCCTGAAGATGTAAACCAACATCTACTTAAGCCCAGAAAGTGGTACAACTATCTCAAAGATAAAGAGAGAATAGAGGAAATTTTAGATGAAAGACTACGTTTTTGTGACCTCCTAGAAGAATTCAAAGTGAGTATAGGCTGTAAGAAATTAACAGACTCTTCCAAAAATAAATGGGAGAAAGGATATGATTTAAGATTCAGTTCTACTGAATGTGCACTCTGAGAAGTGATCCTGAATGTGTTCTATGGCAGCAGCTCTTCAATAAAGGCTATCTCCTATGAATGATTTTATTGATAAATATTAACAGATAGTTCAGATTGGGACATACAGATGGAAATCCCAACTGCTACCTCCTAAGGAGGAACACAGCAAGTCATTAAAACAAGGAAGACTGAGAGACATCACAGATGTCTCTCAGTAAGTTCTCAGTACTTACTTCCTGTAAATACATTATGCAGATTTTCTTTCATTTCTGCCCCACTTGTCTCTTACAAGTATTTACATCTGTGTTGGCTATTTTGAGTGTTATTAATAAAGCATTATATCTACAAATGATCTTAATGTAGTTTGATTTTTTTGTGGTTCAGCAACCCTAATGATAACGTGATATTCTGCTCTTCATAAGGGTATGCTGAAACTGTAAATCAGTCCCTGGATCACCTTAAGCAGTCAGTACCTTAACTCTGCAACACACTCTCAATGTTCTAAGGCTAAACCAGTACATTCCCCTGGAGAGTTTGTATTGCACAAGTCAGGCTGACAGAAAAAAGTCTTCCAGTAACTGCTGGTGACACTGAAAGCTTTCTGGCATGCAGAAAGTTCTTAACATGCACACATAAATCCAGGCATATACATGCAAATCATAAGGAAATTCCAACAGTTATTAAAATTTCCACACGCTTATGTTAACCTATGGCAACAGGCAGCTGTAACTCCAGCTAATTTTATTAGTTTGTTTTTGCAAGGATTCCTGTGAAATAAGTTTTATCTGCTTATACAGTGTTGACTGCCTTCAGAAACGTAAAAGACAATTAAACCCAGAGGGTGCATAAATGGACCTACCAGGTTAATGTGAAAAAAATCTAACATGTTATTACACCTAATAACATGTCACATTTCGCTGTGGTGAGAAACTCAATAAAAGAGTTCCAGAAATAAGTAAAAAAAAGCTTCATTAATACCGCATATATTCTTAGACATGAAAGTCATTAAGCTACAAACAAAAGTCAGTGGAAACCAGGCTTTATAAGATCCAGTGCTCATAGATCTATTTAACACCAACATTCCTCAGACAGTCTATACTTTTCTCCAGCAATTTGATACTATTTACTGAGAATGAATTAGAGAGAGTATGCCTGAACTGATGACCGTAGGAAAACAACTCATTCCTCTGTTGAAGGGAGTACTCCTGCTATCTTCCAATTTGTATCTTCCAACTCAGAAATATATCAAACTTTCCTTATCTTACAGTTTTGTTCCTCAACAGGGAAACATAAGAGAGAAGGTCTCAGAAGGAGATGATGACACTTTTTGGACAGGAAATAAGGCAGGCACTTGAGGAATCATAATGCTGGACTACCTAAAACTAAACCATATGACCAAGAGTGTCTTCCAGACACTCCTTGAACACTGACAGGCTTGGTACCGTGCCTCTGGTAGGCTTGGAACAGGGGAACCTGTTCCAGTGACCGACCAGAGATCATGATCTTGATCTCTGTTGACTGTAATGGAAGCTTAGACTCCTATCCATAAGCAGTCACAGGGACCAATGGAAAACTTCTGGCCCTTCTAAAATGAAAACAGGAGACTATGCAACATACCTAGGGTCTACCAAGTGGCACCTTGGGGGGAGGTTGTTTCCTTTTTTCTGAGTATGAAACATTCTGTAATTTTCCCTTGGAAAAGTGCTTCTCTTCAACTGATAGAGACCTATATATACTCCTTTTGAGCATGGTCATTTCAAATGCCGAGATGATTTAAAATAAGAAAGCACTGCTGTCTTCTTCAGAAATGAAAATTTAGAAGCAACCTTGCTTAACTCCTTCAGTTAGTAATTGTATTTTGTATGCAAGTGAACACATATTCTCTCCTTGTAGACCTGATTCAAGCCCCTGAGCTCTAGAGAAAGATGAGAGTGCAGAAATACCACTGTGTTTAGGTCTTCCCTTTGGATAGCTCTAGATGGTTTCCACAGCCAGCATACAAAGTTTTTTTGTTTTTTTTAATGTTCTATCTCTGAGGCATATTGTACAGACAACCTCAAGACATCACATTTGGGTAGCAGATTCTATTTCATATTGGATAACTAAAAACTATGTTCTGTGGTACGTAACTGGGAGATGACTGATTTCTTCTTTGGGTCAGAGTCTCCTGACAGATTTATCCCCATGGAACCGAGGAGTTAAGCAGATTTTACTGGTTGTATTAGATAATTAGTATCAGGAAATGCTCAAAAAGCAAGTGGCTTTAAGAGCCTGGATATGAGGTAGGTAGCATGTGGAAGGCCTCATTATGCTGAATTAAGAGGATCTCTCATGCTGCAGATTTTGCCTGTCAGGGAGCAGGAATAGACTTCAGTGATTTATATTTCTGCATGGATGCTCTGCGTGAGAAGCCCTCCAATTCATCAGACAGAGAGTTCTCAGACGTATACTTGTGTCTCTTGGATCAAACCAGTTTGTTGCATGACAAATTTAGGAATGTGGACAAAACGTCTTAGAACATAACAGTAAATCTAATATTGCACCTTACAATCTCAGCATATTTAAAGGTTATACTTAGACCTAGCTAAAGCGAGGTCTTTGGCTTTCTGCCTTCATTGCATGCACATATGGAAATTGCTTTCTATTTTGCTTAACAATCTAATCCTTCTAAATCTGGTTTTGAAAGTCATGTGGTAGATTTTCCAGTCTCAAATAGCTATTCAGAATAATAAACTTAATTCACCCTTACTGTCACGTATTTGAAATCAACAGCATTAAACGAAGGTTGAACTTGGCATAAGAAATAGTCAAGGGAGAAAGTTAGTGCTGTAGTTTGCCTTTTTAATTTAATCAAAATTAATTCTATTAAAATAGGCAATCACCAAAGAAAGGATTAATTTACGGCATAATGAAGGTAATGGATTTATGTATCAGGTTCCAAAAAAAATGGCGCAGGTAAGAAGCACCAAAGCAGAATTGAGAAAATCAGTGACTACTACTTGCTATTTAGGTGCATCTACAGCCATCCCATCTCTCTTTTAAAATAGATGCTTGTATCACCTGTAGAATAATGCTCAAGACTGAGTGACATGAAAGACTGTATTTGCTTATAGAAGAAAGCTAAACACTAGACTCAGAGGAAGCGTACAGAGAGAAGACGGGAGAACATGTACATTAAAAGCAAAGTAGGAAACTGTATCAGAGACAACAGAAGATTTGAATTAAATTAAATCAAACTTTTCTCAGGGAAAATATATACTATGCCAGCACGGCAGAGGCTTCTGCCATGAGATACACAGCACAAGCTATGTAGCCTACAGCTGCAGATGTTCTACATTTGTCTCAGTGCTCCAGTAATGCAAGACAACAGCGTCTGTCTTGGAACTGTCTCACTTTAAGCTGGACTGGAATACAGATGGAGCTAGCAAACAACTTGAAAATTACTGTGAAGTATGTATATATGAATTCTGAATGTTTGTAAACACAGCATGTCTTTCTGATTTATTATATCTTTCCAGCCTGTACTGGTTTTGGCTGGGGTAGAGTTAAACTTTTTCACAGTAGCTCATATGGCACTGTGTTTTAGATTTGTGACCAAGTGTTGGCAACACACCAATGGTTTAGTTACTGCTGATCAGTGCTTAAACAGAGTCAAGGCCTTTTGTGTTTCTCAAACTGCCCCACCAGCAAGTAGGTTGGGGGTGGACAAGAAGTTGCGAGCAGACACATCTGGGACAACTGACCCCAACTGACCAAAGGGATATTCCATACTATATGTTGTCATGCTCAGCAATAAAAAGCTGGGGGAAGGAGGAAGCAGGGTGGGGATGTTCAGAGTTATGGCATTTGTCTTCCTGACTAACCATTATGCGTGATGGAGCCCTGCTTTCCTGGAATGGCTACACACCTGCTGCCCGATGAGAAGTGGTGAATTAATTTCTTGTTTTGCTTTACATGCATGTGCAGCCTTTTTTATTTTCTTTTTTGCTATTAAACTATCTTTATCTCAACCCATGAATTTTTACATTTTTTCACTTCTGATTCTCTTCTCCATCCCACTGGTGGGGAGTGAGTGAGCAACTGTGTGGTGCTCAGCTACAGGGGTTAAACCACAGCATAGCCACAATAGTTTTGTTATTAACTTCAGGGGTGTCATCTTGGTTGCTTTTTTATACATACTTACTATACATATATTCTATGAAATCTTCCAAATAATCATCAAAATGCACAATTGTTTTACCTTCTGAAACTCCTTCAATCAATTCAATTTTTGTCCAATTTAGATAAGACAAAGACCTTCTTGTTTTTAAGATACACAGTCTATTGTTTCATCATATTTACTCCAGCTATACTTCTGTTATTTGTCAGTGATTGCACTTATAAAGCAAATATTATTTATATTAGTTTAGTGTCTCCCCAGCCTATACGAGATAGTGTGACTTCTTAATAGTGAAGCTTAGGTTAAGCCCATTACTATAGGAAGTACCTTTCTTATTTGATTCTCTGTGCAAACATCAAACACCAGTTCTGACTTCTGAGCCCCTGGGCTGATTGATGTGGTGCACACGAACATTGCTGATTCATATAGTGCATTTTAAAACATATCTGCCATAGATAAAAATGGCTAAAGCTCAATGATTATTTTGAAACTAACACACTAGAGATTTGCTTCAGATTGACCCCTTCTATCTCACATAAAGCCTGAACTGCCATTTCTTGTGCATAACAAAGAAATTTTTAGCATTTTGCTTCTGGAAAATAGCTCATTAAGTCATTAATGCTACAAAATGTCTATCAAAACAAATTAAGTTCATGACAGAGGGGAAAAAGAGAACAAAGAGCCTTTTCTTCTCCTAAAATTTGCAAATGTTCCCTATACCAGTGGGTGATGGTAAGACTTGTTTCTTCCCATTTTAATTTCTTTTAAAGACTAGACACAATACTGTAAGCCTAAATCAAACATGCATTTTCTATGACACTAGATGAATTATTTCCCTCCCAAGATAAAACACTGCAAAATACAATATATATACATATTTATATATTATGTTATATATTTAATGTTATAAAACTTTATGCAGATTAAGGTGTTTTTAGATCACAAACCACTGAAACGAAAATAGCAAAGCTAGAATGAATCTGTGTGTACCAGAATGACACTTCTTCCCCTGCTCATCACAGGCAATCTCAGTTTCTGAGAAAGCCCATTGTAAAGTAGCTTCTACTGGAAGAGATACCAATCAGCGCAACATCATACAGCTGTCTTCCCCTTGACTATCTGTTGGTGCTGGACTAGCTCATTTGCTTCGAAAGAAATTGTTGGAATAACTACTCCTTTTGAAGTTCAGAAACAACCTGACAGAAGGAGCAGGCTAATTTCCGGTCCTGATGATGTCTACAGATTTTTTTTTCTTTTTTGTGGTCTGCAGTTCAGCACTATTTTACAGATTACTAACTATAACTATCAGAACCTCTACAAAATTTTCTAACTCTTCAAAATAACTTGTGCGTTCTCACTACAGCTTATAGCAGACAATTTATGTCTTGTTCCTATTTTACCATTATTTTCTTTTTCAGTGAAGCTGCTTCTAAGTTCTTTTCTATTCCTATATATCTTTGTTTATCTTCTTCTCTCCCAGAAAGAGATAGGTTCAAAACAGAAATCAATGTCCATTAGCTGTTCATTGTCCTCTGGTTGTTTCATGTGCCACAACTAACCTAGTGCCCACAAGAGCTACATCAAGTTAGTTACGTGTATAGTCATATTTTCTGACTTGACCTTGAAAAGTTTTCTAGAGCTTGCTACAGGTATCAGTGAACAAGATAATATGTATTTGCAGAGTATAATTTATAGTAGACAAGTAAATTCACTAATATTCTCCTAGTAAAATTCCCAGGAAGAACAAAAACCATCTGCATAAGCTTCTCTTTTTTCTTCTTTCTTGGATGAAAATACTAATAACACATGATCTTTGACTATTTTACAATACAAATGATGTGACTAAATAAGGTATCTGGATTCCTGATATTGAAGCAGACTCTCAAAAGACTTCTTCATTATGGAATCTTTACTAGAAATGAAGATTGTATTTTTTTTTTTTTTTTTTAAGACTTCTAAAAGTGAGTGTTTTGTTCTGCTTCAGCATTCATAATGAGAGATTGAAGAAATGTAATATACACTGGGGACAAATTATCTGTTGATATAACTCCATTGTTATCATTTCCACTCCTGCCTCTCCAAGTGCCATATGCTGGAAGTATGAGAGCCACACTACAACTGTAAAGAATGTACCATTTTTTTGCTATCATTTTTTTTGTATCAGTTTGTTTTGCTTCTGTCTCACTGTGGTATAACCAACTAACATAGTTTACTTGAACTGTCCTCTGCAGGAATCTCTCTCTCTGTTCACGGTACAGAAGACTAGGATAGCTCAGAGATGTTTCAATTTAAGCCATCTAAAGTGCAGAGAATTCACTGCTCAAATAGTTTGCTCTCAGGGGGATGACAAACTTGTGGCAAAACCATCGCAGATCTTGGTAATCACATACAGCTAAGTGATAAATACCACCGACTTCCACAAAGGAACTGGTATTGCCCAGACACCTTTTTTTTTTTTTTTTTTTCTTTTCTTTTCTGTTCTTCAGTCTAGTCATGCAAAAGAGTTCAAGCAGCAGTGATCCTGAAATTTGTAGTGGGTAGGAAAATATAAGACAGGAAGTCAATCAGCAACCTTTTTTTTGCTGGACTTTCTTTGTAAGCAGTAAAATGACCTTTCTCATTGTGTAGTGCATATCTATATTTTGCCTAGGTATATTACTTCTAATTTTCAGATACATACTAACTGAAAACGGCAGGGACAGATTTTTATGGTTGTTTTTTTGTTTTTTTTTTCAGTGGTTCAGGACTCATTTGGTAACTGTGAAGTGACAAATAATGCCAGTGAAGCTGAATAAGTGTTGTCCCAGACTAAAGGTATTAGCAGGAAACAAAAAAGTCCCAGTAGAAGCAAGTTGTAATAACGAAAGACAAAGGGTGATTATTATAGATAAGCCTTACCCTAGATAACAATAACTTTGACAATGTGAATGCAAATTAGTTCAAATTGGTTTATCTATAAGATGAAGTATGACATAATACAAACATGCATTTGAAAACTTTACAAATATAGAGGTAGTGGATAATGGGAAGACGTTATGTAAAGAGGTTAAAGAATACCTGTCAGTGGAGACTTTAAAGAGGTGGTCAAACATAAAGAAAAGTTTAAACATAGGATATTTACCTTTGGGGAAGTCAACTGCTCGATGACCTTTTAAGAACACTTCATGTTTTATTTTATGTGGTGCTGTGATTCTACAGCAGGTAAGAATCTATATTAAATGGTCATTTAAACAAAAAAATACCTGATTTTGTCTTGATTCAGGAAGAATAAATTTGAAAAGTCAGAATTTTAATGAAATAAAGTTAAAAAGAGATCAAAATACATTTTGTGTTCAATAAAAGTCTTTCACACAAAACTTAGTTAGAAATAAACCATAACCATGACAGTGATGAGAAAAAGAGCAAAGGCTTCAAACACATCAATATTCAACATACCAATGAAAATGTCACTTGATATTACTTTGTATGAAGAATTTTGTTTAATCGAATCAAAATATTTAAATTTATTTTACTAAAATGTTGTAAACCAATCTTCATAATTAGCACAGACAAGATAATCAAGATCAAGAACCTAAAAAAGATTGACCAATAGATAATGCTTGGAAGATGAAATAATTTCTCTTAGTAAACTATTTTTTCACTCAAGAATTTTTAAGTGCCTTGTCATGGGACCTATAAGTGAATGTGTGAAACCTTGCAGGCAGTAGTTAAATACATAATCAATCAGCATCTGTTCTGTCCTACTTCTTCCTACAATATCATTCCACAAACATCACTGTTCCTGATATACAAAACTTCCGCATCTGTATGATAGGACTAGAGATGACACAAAATCTTGAAGGCAGAAGGCATCAAAAAGCTTCCATCTTAAAAGAAGAAATACTATAATTTCAGTTATAATTGAAATTATCTGATTTTACTGATTAAAACATACATTTTACTTTGGTTCAGCATTTTAAGAATAATAAATAATTTTTTTTTTTTTTTTTTTTTTTTTTTGCACACACACAAAGACCAAAGAAGGAGGGCACAATGCTACACAGTACTTCTGCCATTGAAGGAAAGACAATATTAAGGCTGTTTAGATACATACCGGGAGATTGTAGGTAAAATAATTTTATCATTGCAAAACAGTCAACATTTTTTTTAACAGATGAGATGAAAACACTGGTTCTTCATAAATTATGTAACACACCACACTGTTATTCAATATTATGTCATACTATGTGTTGATTATGTCTTTAACATCTATAGTATAAAAAGATAAAGTGAATGAAATGGAGGCAAAAACACTAGTTTCAATTCTAGATTAAGTAAGAACACAAGTTGAATGAACAGTGAGAAAGAACTGTTGATCACAGATCCATTTAATTTCAGTGTCATATTACCATATTTTCTTCTACCAATCTATGACAAAAAATGTAATATTCACATGGGGGAAAAACAGAAAAAAAGTTGTTAAGAGAAAGAAACTGATGAGCAATTTCATATGTGGGAAGCTTATAAACACTTATAATCACTTATTCTTCATTTGCTATTTAAAAGAGACCATAGAAGCTGATGAAGTAATTGAGAAGCTATCTCAAAAAGGTAAAAGTAGACATAGTTATACAGTATATGTTACTCAGGTAATCCAAATGCAATTATTTTTTTTTTATGTGTGCAAAGAATTTGAATTTTATCAATTCAGTTGCACAATTCTGTCTTCACTGAAATGCATTTCAACTAGAAGCAAAATGCCAGCAGTAGCTTAAATATCCTTTTGTATATGGTTAGGCAATGAAATATACTTCATTTTATTTTTATTTCTGCTATGCAAATAGATAGCAAACTGTCTTCCAGAATTACATTTTTTCTTGGATTTCTATGTACTGGTATAACAAGTACAAAGCTACTTCACTTATATTTTTGGGGCCATGTGATTTTTAATCTGACCTTTTCTGTTAAAATATTGATTTATCTCTATGGAGCTTGCAAAATACAAGACCTCTCATATGTGGATTTTCTTAACACAAGTCAGATGTGTCAGTTCATTAAACTTGCATAGCATTACCTGAGATTTTCATTTCCTTTGGTTTGGCTTTCAAACAAAAACATAGCTTGATTTGCCTCCCTTCCCCCAAAAGTATTCGCCAATTTTACCTGTAAGCTTGTCTAAACTATCTCCTATTGCATTCCTTTATCTTAGAGCATTTAAAGACAACTTAACCGTATTTGCTTTCTAAATATGTTTCAAACAGGCCTGATTTTTATTTTTTTTTTAATTCTTATAAAGAATATTATTTGTTCAGAAAAATTAAATTTGATATTCAGGTTCACTGGAGGAATGAGGAATGCCATAACAAGTATTGGAAAGCTATACAATGAACAAAACTGTTGTGAAGGTACAGTAAACAGTAAAGATTGTTGAAATAGGTCTGTGAGATTCAAAGACCTCCTCAGCTGTTGAGCCTGATCCAAAGGCCATTGAAAGTCAGCAAATGTCCATTTCTGTCGTCTAAACAGATTTTGAAACATACCTTCCAAGACCATCTGGAGATGTTAGTGTCATAACACCAGTGTTATCAGAAGCTGCTACTGTGTTGGGTTTTGTTTGTTTGTCTGTTTGTTTGTTTTGTGATATATTGCATGCTACATTATGTTAATGGTGAGTTTTATTCATGACCAACATCATAAAAAGTCATGCCTAATGGTTCAGTCATTGTCGGCATTCTCTATAGAAACAATTTTGTAATTCAAAGGTACCTAGATAGATATGAAGAGTTAAGGTGTACTATGAATCCAGAGTAAAAAAATTATTGAACTCATAACATCTCTGACATTGTTTCCTGGAACAAAGCAACGGTGAGTCATCATTATTTGGATCAATATCATAAGTAAATAGCTCAGCATTTAAAGTTCTTCATATGAAAATGTACTTTTTGTTAATGGCTATAAGTATTAGGTTTCTTTTAGGTACATAATTTTATTATTGGCTTTATATATTATACTTCCTTTGTAGTAATCTCGTGTGGTATCAAAATCAGATACTAAGTACATTAGTGCACATTTATTTGCAGTATTCTAATATCCCATGGGTTTCATTTTTTACTTGTAGATACATTTTAATTAAGTGGCACAGGAAAATAGAATCTCTGCATTACTTAAATGACAGCCGGTCCTTTTAAAGCTTTTAAATAACTGTACATTGATAAAAATAGAACTAAAGTATTTAAGATTAGTTTATTGGTGTTTATAAAATAATTTATAATGATAATATTTTTCCATCTTTTTTTTTTTTTTTTCCCTCTCTTCTGGAAGCTTATTTTGTGAAACAGTCATGTTTTTATCTGTCACTCTTTGTTTTAGGGTTTGATTATCTAACACGCTGACTCCTGCCCTTTGGGCCATGAGATGAATGCTGAAAAAAATTGTGCTTTAAAACGAACTGAATCTTTCTGCTCCATCTCTACAAAAAGCCTTATGTATCTCAAGACCTAGCATTTTGTGCAATTCTATGTATTAGAAAGTATTTGACACATCCCCCATTTGTATATAAAATGTATACCATGCCCAGACCAATGTGCTGATCATCCTTCAATCTGTGACCAGGTTTCCAAGCAAACTACCTAGTCTGAAGTAAGGTAGTTCTGGACTGGAAGTTACAGTTAATCCATACACAGTGGGATGGGAAAGTAACAATCCAGTACAAAACAGGTTAGAATGCCACACAGTATGGAAATACCTCTGTCAATCTTTTGAAATACACAAACGCAAGAACTGCATGCTTTGCTGGTACTTTCCACCTCCCAACCCTTAAACAGTATGCTTAATGAGGTATGATTGTAAACAGAATCTGATTTGAAACAGAGAACCTGAAATATGCCCCAAATGGAAACTCAGCCTTATTGTGTTATCATTTAGGCCTCCTTCTGCCCTGGTTCCGGCAGGGATAGGGTTAATTTTCCCCATGCTCTGGCAGGGACACAGGTATTCCATCCCATGTGAGCCTTGTCCAATCTATAGCCTGGAGCTGGCCGGGAGAGAGGGCGAGAAGTCACTGTTTGGAGCAGGCTGGGGTGTCCCAGTCTGGTCGATAAGTGGTGGTACTGTAATTATGTTTGTACAATCTTTTATCCATGTTATTGTTGTTGTTTTCTTGTTCCCTTTGCTGTTATGTTAATCTGCCTTTGTCTCAACTCGTGAGTTTTACCTTTTTCTTCCAATTATCCCCCATGACCTTTGGGCGGGATTCAGAGAGCAGCTGTGTGGTTCTTTGTTGCTGTCTGAGGTTAAAACGTGACACCTTCCTTAAAAAAATAACTGTCTTTAAAAACCTATAGTCATACTGCCTCCTATTCTGAAGCATTCTCCGACATGGAGTCTGTCTTGCATTTCAGCCAGAAATTCTTCCTTTCCTATCCAAACCCCTGATGCTTGTGTTTAGTCATTTTCAACCTGGAAACACAAGCATTTTCTGTGACAACAAGCTTGCTTTTCTCGTTGACTTTTTATGCACCTTCTATAAATAGTCTACAAGCTGTTGACTATACTCCAAAAACTATTTTAGCTTCTCCTAAGAGAAAATCTACTCTCTTCTTAAAACTAACAGACAACAGGTTAAATCTTCAAAGTTCTTTGTCTCACTTTAACTTTGTGTGTTTCAAAATGTCAACCGGTTTACTTATGCCATCAGTTACCACTGATAAACATTGACAAGGAATGTTGCCCAGCACAGGAACTTGAGCATACACACACTCTTAAAAGGTAAGAAGAGTGTCTGTCAGAGTTTTTGCTTAGGCCAACTCTCTCAGTCAATATTTTTCATGAGTTTAGACTTCGCTTAGAGTAAGAAATATTCCCAATAGACTTTTCTGTACAACCACCCTGTTTTGAAGAGTGCTTAAGAGAATCAATGCAGGCTGTCCCACAACAATTGGTCTCATTGCCATTTAATTTGTCAATCTAAATATAGCCTATCAGTCATTCTGTAACAGAAATGGAAAAGGCATATTTCAAGAAGGACATTCTTCAAGCAACAAGTTTTCAGAAGACTATCTGTATTAAAATAAGACTTGTAAAACGCAGCAAACAGATAAGGAGAGTAGAAACACTTTCCACCTTTTAAAGACATCAGCTGCAGAAGGGTGAAGGATTGACATCTACTTAGGAATGGATTAATATGAGATTGTGGAGCATTGATTCACGGACTCCGGCAGGGTATGGGCCAAAATCATTTATTACAACAACTTTCCGAGTTTTATAGGTACAGGTACTTTCCACGCGCAGGCAGCATCCTGCTGATAGGTTGAAGGTTAATTGCCACGCGCTTCTCAGTGTCTTCCGATTGGTCACCTCTGTCTGTTCACGGGGAGTAGCAGCTTTGCTTTCACATTCCTTTTCTTGCTGATATCTCCTGATGCTTGCCTATCTTTTCTCTCAAGGCATCTCTCAAGGATACAGCTTTGTCTCATCCAGGTCAAACAGATCCCCTATGCTACTGTCTGTCTCCACATGACATGGCCCACAGTCAAAAATACTGCTGCAGAATCAAATGTCTCATTTCATATTGTCTGTTTTGCAGCAGAATATAACAGAGGTTTGTTTATAAAAGACAATCTAGGACAACTTTCATGCACTGAAGATATTACCAAGAAAGTATTTAAAACAAAAAACTATTATCCAACTGACAGGTACAATTGCAGTACAGAATGAAGGACACTGTTAAGCTCATTTGGATTTAGGTAACTGACATTTTACTAAGCAAATACTTATTTTTTGTCATAGGAAAACTTTTTTACAATCTTTTTCCAGTCTTATGAAGGACAATGTCTTAAATGTGTACAAGTAGTTTAAAAATAGAGGAGATTTTACTCACTGAAACCAATACTTATAAATAACATAGTATTTGTATAGATGCTGCAGGAATGAGAAAAGTAGGGTTTTTTTGTTTATTTGTTTGTTTGTTTGTTTAACAATACTGAGATGTCTTTTCAAACTTACTACTATAATCACTGAGTATATAACTTTACGGTATAGCAACAATACTATATATTTGCTTCAGATCACTCACATCTGGACATCTGAAATAGAACTGGATTGCAAACAATATTTGAAAAAGTTATTAAGTTATTTACTGACTATACAAAGAACTTTGTTTCTTATTTTGGGAAAGCTGTTTTGCCTTACTGAGTACTAGACAATTTAAATAAATAAATAAACAAAAATAATTAGTTGTCGGGATAATAGAAAGGACTGATGTGCTCTGCTACATTTCACCTACCATTCCAAGATCATGAAAAAGGAAAACAATTACCTAGAGAGGGCAAATAATCTGTTTTTACCTTTGAAGATTTGTGAAATTGCTTTTATTTCTTCTATCTACAATTCCATTTACTGGAATGTTTATGGAAGACTTCAATGACAAAGGATCAGTTTTCCCTTTTTTATTGGAAACTTATATCCTCATCTCCTAACTTGCAGAACAATCATATTACATTGCACAATTCATTGCAAGAAATTCTGGGATAAGAAAGTCTCAAATTCAGTCCTAATACTAAAGTTGTTTATTTGCATAAAATAAATAAATCTCTCACTGCAAGAGAAGCAACACAAGTCAGTGTGTAAGTCTCTTGTCTGATGTCTGAAGCAAATATTTCTAGATAGGAAACGATTTTTCAGACTCCCATTCAAAGGACATATTTTTTCAACTGTTTTAAACATACACCTGTTGGATAAAGAAATAGAAAAAACTGAAGCTTAATCATTAAATTATTTTCAGTCTTGCCCACTCCATTTGCAGTAGATGCATAATTTACTTACAGCAAGGCAAAGAAATAAAAGGGGTAAGAGTTACAAATGTTTCTTCTGGATTAGTTATAGTTTCTAAGGAATAGTTAAAGTGATTTGTATTGTATTACTCAAAGGAAGGAACTAACCTGACATATTTTATATTCTTGCCATATTGGACTTCCTCTTGGGACTGGAAGCCTACTGGCGAAAAAATACTATGCTATAGGATTAAGCTACCTTAAGTATCTACAGTACCAATAGCTATGAATAAAAAATATCTAGAAAAACATTCTATACATACTTATTTTTAACATTTTAACATCTAAAAATTATTGATAAGTAATCTATCCTTCTTCATCTTTTATCTTCTCTGTAGCTTTTTCCTATCTGTAGCTCAGAACTGTTTATAATTAATACATATTCCTAAAAATGGGGGATCACATCACACTGCAAAATATCATTGAAAAAGCTGTGAAGCATTTAGCAGTAACTGTGAACACATTCTTTGATCTTTTGTCAGTTGTATCTTTTTCTCCACTCAATTTTATACCATACTTTTTTTAGGCTCTCAAAACTTTGAGGAAAATTTTTTCCTTTCACTTTTCCTATAGCGTCTGTTTTGAAGCACCCTGTACTTAAATAGGATATTTTGGTATGCTAAGTTAATCCACTCAATTTACACACCTTTCCTGATTTTACACAATGTGCTCTCTCCTTTTACTGCATAAAAGTTTACACGAGTATGCTCTTTACAGAAATCGTGAAGAAAGGGAAAAACGAAACTAAAACAGAAAAACCAAACCAAACACACACAAAAAAGCACAAAAAAAAAAAAAAAAAAAAAGAGTCAAAAAGCCCAACCCAACCTAACTTTAGGTATTTCGTAATGTATCTGGAATCATATTAAATTGTCTTAGATATTATTTCTGAATTTGAAAATTAATATCTTTGTGGCTAATTATTAAAGATGAAAACTTTAGAAACAGAGTTCATTATGTTTTGGATAAAAAATTGACCAGTGTTACAAGACAAACTTTTATTGTAACTTAACAAGGTTCCATAACTTTCATATAGTTAACAAAAAGATTGTATTTTATATATAAATCACCCAAGTAGAAGACCAATTTTCCACAAAGAAATGGTTATTCAGTTAAACTATGGAGTGTAATTCACAGGAAAACACTAACCAGATTTCCAGGAAAACCGTTAAGAACATCTACAGTGAACTATGCAGTGCTGTACAAAAACAAAAAACAAAACAAAACAAAACAAAAAACAAACAAGCAACAATGTTAATAAGAAATTTGCTAGCTCTGGATAGTTCCTCTTTTGACCCCAAGCTCAACATCATGAGCTATCATGAATCAGTTAATTTAGATTAATGTCATCTAAAATACTGACTCTGATAACTAAGAAATCAACACCAAATATGTCTATAGATCAGGAAACCATAAAACAACGAACAACGTGAAAAGTATGTGAGTAAACATACATTGATAAATAGTTTACTGTTAATTGGAACGTGGAAGGATTAAAAATAAATAAATAAATCTTAGGACTCTTGGCTCCACATGAAAGGGCTCGCATTCCATTTTACCAAGTGATTGTCCTCTACAATTATGGGAAATACTGAGGTAGGGCTTTTAGGTGGAATTAAGAAGAAATTTTGGGGTTTGCGTCTTATATGCTTGCTGTGTGATTTTCAATATTAATATTCCTTTTATCCCTTCAGTGTAAGGGAACCAATTCACACAAACCTCTATTCGTATGGTATTTAGTATAATTTCAGCCATGGTAACAGTTGTAGTCATTAAAGGATAATGAAGTCCAGATGATTTTTTTTTTTATTATTTATTTTTATTATTTATTTTATTATTTATTTTTATTATTTTATTACATTTATTATTCTGGTCTCTTTCAAAGACCATGTAATTTCTCCACACATTACCTGATAATTTTGGATGATCAGCTAAAACCTCTAAAGAAATTTGTCATTCACTGCATTCCTTGAAAAAAACTTTCTAAGATCTACCTAATTCCACAGTTAAATAACTACATCTTTTCTCTAGTTTGAATATGTTTAAATGGCAGCCACAGAATCCTCTTATTCCTTAAAAAGTTAGGATTTTCCTTGTATTATATTATGAATTATCAATACATCTCAGAATTTTTTCTTCAATAAACTACTTAGATTAAGTTCATTCTGGAGCATCTTTTCCAGATAACCAATCATCCTGTAGCTCCTTCTTATAAACTAAGGTATAGGCATAAATATTAAAAGATAATATTCCACTATATGCTGCAAAATCCAACCATAAAGAGATGACAAATTCAGCTGCATTCAAACTGATAAGCAGTCTTTCTCCATTTAATAGCATTTAAGCACTTATCCAACAGGCTGCCCAGGATAGTGGTCGAGGCACCATCCCTGGAAGTATTTAAAAGATGGGTAGACACAGTGCGTAGAGATACAGTTCAGTGACAGTTTTTGTCAGAGTTATGTTGATGGTTGGACTAGATGATCTGGAAGGTCCCTTCCAACCTAGGCAATTCTATGATTCTATGACTACAAAAATAAATGTCTCTCTCAAGTTACACAGCTAGCTATGGTGGTATTCTTCTGCAATCACAGGATATTTAATGAAGTAGCCAGCTGCTCATTAAGAGCAGATAGAAGAGTTTTCACAACATTTGAGTTCCTCCCCTAGGAATTATATGTCATCCAGAAAGCACAGAGAGAAATCTAATAGATGACCATTACTTTTAAAGACAGAATATTGCATTATCTGCTACAATTAATGATAAAATAAAATAAATAAAACCATATTCTAATAAAAAGCAATTATCATTGAAACAAAGGTGCATTAGGTCAATACATGAATATGCTATAGAATTAAAAGAAAATATTTAAAGAATACAATAGGGAAGTGATGTTCATTACACCTAACATTTACTTGCCAGATTAATTTAAAGAGTAGTAGAACTTATATCTTTCAAGATTCATACTTTTGCTACAATTCATGCACCCAGACTTCCTCTTAATTCTCTGCTCACAGTCCATAAAATAAATAAACGTATACCCTTTTGGAAAAATAAACAGAACCTTAAAGAATTTCAACTTGTTTGGCCTTTCCTCCATTTAACTTTCCCATGTTTGAAACAGTGTCTGTAATTTGGATTTTTTTTCTTTTTTTTTTTTTTTTTGACAAAAAGAGAAGTACTAAGAATTCACAGCAAATAATAAATGTGATACAATTTAAAAAAAAAAAAAAAAACACCTCAAAAACTCAAACTGACAGATTTTAATTAGCAATGCAAGTCCTAATTCTTAATTCTTCCAGTCTATTAACTAATTTGTTCTGATATTTTGGATTTATTGGGTGGTGTTGAAGAAGAACTCTGTGAATAGGTTTAAATGGTGTATTTAGTACCGGTAAATTCTCATACAGGCACTTACAAAAGATTTCAAAACGTTTCTCATAAGGCAGTTACAAACGACCATAAAATTCAGTAAGTATCTTTCAGTAGACGTTTAATGAGAGACATGCCATCCTGTCTGTATGAGAAACCTGCAGTTCTGCAGCATGAACTAAGAACGATCATAATGTTCCATGCTTAATTAAGCAAGGTGCAGGATCTTTCACTGCTGTATGAATGTTTCAAACATTTTTGGCACAAAGGGTACTTTTGCTGACAATGATTGTACCACTTTCTTCTGAAGCATGTTTTAAAGTATGACAAGCTTAATCCAATAATTCTCTAAAGGACTATTTCTTGTCATAAAATAGATACTTAATTTGAAGTGGACATTCTTGGGAATCAATAATGCCATTTTCTAAAGGTTGTAACCAAAAGGAATATCAGGAACTGTGGAAACAATATGCAAAGTCTAGCTATTTCATTCTTCAAGGAACACTTTAATTATTCATTGAATGAGTAACTTTTCTTGATTTTTTAAATGTACAGTTTCAAAGGACAATCATTTCACATAAGGAACCACTTCCACTAGTACTTTATCTGCTTTCTTTTCATTGCTCAGGACTTCACAACAGCAGTAGGGAAAAAAATGTTTACCCTATGGCAATCAATAGTGTACTCAATCTGGTGCTTTGATTTTAAGATCAGCTAAATATTTTATACAAACTTATTAACAGTAATTTTTGAAACTACCACATTACTTATTTATTTCACAGGTGTATTCTAGCTGTAGGGTCTAGGATTACGGAAACCAGCTAACTGTATTTTAGTATTTATATTGGTAGAATTCCCATTTAGGGATATGAACATCATCTTTTAATTAGACTCATCCAAACCCATGGTTCTTGAAAAACAGAACTGACAATTTGAATTATATTTGGAATAGGATGTCTATAGGTAGTGCAAAGCACTACTACTAAATGGACAGTGCTGTAATTATTTACCATCAATGCTAATAAGGCCATGCAGACTACACAGAAATATATTTGAACAGATTTCAGTAAACTACATCCATCATTGCTCTTTGACACCTATGGATCAGGGAAAAGTCTGACCCTGAAAAGTGCAACCATAACTTTAATTAGCTGACAGAAGGTAAAATCACAGACATTAATAGTATTACTCCAGACTTAACACCAATTTAAGTGGCAGCAGAATTTAGGATTCAAAAATTAAGTGTGTGTGTGTCTTATCAAATACAAATTTGTGTAGGAAATTATGATTTTTTTTAATCAATGACTTTTTTTTTAGTCAGTGTCTTCAAAACATAAAGATAACACTTTCCCTATCCTGGAAAAATCTAATGAAGTTCTGAAAAATAAATATTATATCAACTGATGACAGCTTTAAAGAAGAGAAAACAGAATTAGAAACCTTGGGTTAATAAAATACGACAAAGCATGAGATTGCAACCAGAGTTCTTGTAGCACATTAAAAAGAGAAAGAAATCAAGCAAGACAGTCTAATAAATATAATATGTTTCTTCCTCTTCTCTTTTTTCCTCTGTGCACAGGTTTTATCTCTTCTTTTGAATATTTAAAGACGAAAGCAGTAAAAGTATCCCAGATGCCCATGTTCATAGTTATGTATTCTGAACACTGTTATTCAAAACATAGAATTCTTGAAGGCATAATATGAAACACTGCTGCTTATACAATTTTAAGGTGACAAAATAAAATAAAGGGAGTTAGTAAAAAGGAGTCAGTCATTAACAATCAGAGTTGGACTGCTCGGTAGAAATTAAGTTTGTTTTTTTGTTTTTTTTTTTTAGTAATAAATATGGGAGTATAACTACGTTATGCTTATTTGCAAATCCTACTTAGAGTTCTTACAAAAATTTGTTGAAACTTTTAGTAAAAATGATTGGAAAGTACTTAACTTTCCCTGTCTATATGTTCTGTTCCTTTTGCTCTTACTGCTTGATAAATTATCTCTTTGTTTTCCTTGGTTTTGTTTTCAACTTATTCCTAGGGAGAATTATTTTTCTAAGTTTAGCCACTTTGCTTTTCAAATGCTTTTCTCCCAAATATATATTGATCTACAAACAAAAAAAAAAAAAAAAAAAAAAAAAACAACAAAAAAACAAAAAACACCACATCTTGATATGCTACTGATTAACCACCTGAGTTTTAAAATTTAAGGTTCAGATTCTGAAAACTATATAGGCTAATATATTAAGGGACGATTCAGAACTTTGCTGAATATGAATTTAAAAACCTGTGACTTATTTTTATACAATTTGCAATACTATATTTTAATCTAGAATGTCTGTTAAAATAAATTACTTCTTAACAGGAAAAAACAAAATAACAAGAATCTCAACACACATAGCATTATGATGCCTTATCATGTTTCATGTATCTTGTTGATTTTGTGCCTTTAACACTGAGATTTCTAAAGCACTAGTTCTTTCTTTAGACTAGAATCCTAGTCATCCAAGATCCTAGGAGTCTCTGGGGTGCATATGTAACACAAAGACAGAGCAAGCCTTTACTGAAAAAGAACTGCACTGAGATCACTCTTTCACACACTGAAGTGTTAGAAAATGCCAGAAATCAGAACACATACAAAATGTAATTGCTCTCCCTGATGTACATGCAGTATGGTTCACTCTTTAACCACATAACAACCTATTCTTATACCCCTCCCCAACATAAGATATGCTCATATGCATATGCAGGCTGGATTATGACTGTTTAGTAAGAAACTATCATAGTTTCTTTTCCCTACTCTGTAGCTGGCCCCAGGCATTATTATCTAATCTACACTATCCAAAGTCTTGTTTAATGATGGGACTATTAATTTCCTTATCGATCTTTATGGCATTCACTTTAGCATCTGAGTGCTTCATAAACATTAATACATCTCCTTTCACAAGTTTCTGAGATAAAGCTATACTATTATCTCCACTCTGTAGCCTATAGGCTTCAGTTCCCATCTACATTCCTCAAATATATAGGTACATCAGATATATGGGAACATGGCTTCTATTGATGTCAGTGGAAATTAGATATTTGGATAGTCAAGGTCAAAAATTGTTTAGCATTGCCATTAGAATTGATAATGAATTTTGAGAAAACTTGTTTGAATAAAATATATATATATATATAAAAAATGTTTCTATCAATTTTTATGACAGGACTAGCTTTTGGCTGAATTTTACATTACCCCTGGAGCTTACCTGCGTTGTTACTTTACAGTAAGAAACAATACCTCCTCTCAGTTTTTTATATATTTCACATGTATGTGTATGTGTGTGTGT
Source organism: Alca torda (assembly GCA_008658365.1). Classification (NCBI taxonomy): domain Eukaryota; kingdom Metazoa; phylum Chordata; class Aves; order Charadriiformes; family Alcidae; genus Alca; species Alca torda. The sequence goes on along the minus strand of CM018076.1, from coordinate 164,062,018 downwards.
TTACAGCTTAAATATATATACAACAAGACACAGATATCTGAAATGGAAAGGTATCTATATAGTGATATGTAATAACTTAGCATATACACTAACATAAATAGATTGTATCTTTGAAGAGACTGGCTTGCTTAATGAGTGTGCATGTGCACTAAACAGTATCTTTAAATGTAGCAACATTTATAACATTATAACATTTATATAACATATTCTTTATTTCTCTGATTATCCTTACAGGTTTTCTCCATCTGGCCAAAGGGAATGGTTGATTAAGCTGTCCACTTAGATGCATCTGAGACCCCTGTAGAGGATTAGTAATAGACAAGATGCATTGAAAATCCAGATTTCCTGAGTCACAGTTGAAACTACACAGAGCATCCCAGAATATCTCAAAAAGTACCAGATGCTTATGTGTGGACACTTGAATCCTGTTTCTCCAAAAACCACAATGTGAAGATGTACAGACATCTTCCTTGCATACTGACACAGTCATTTCTGTGTCTACTTGTAAGCATCTACAGCATATGTATCTGTAGTCCAGAACTGCACTGTACTCTTAGATGTTTTCTATCAGCATGATAAAAGAATATATTAGATATCAGTCTGAACACCATTCCTTGATAAACTTCATAGGTAACAACTCTGTATCCTTATTCTGACATCTCTTTCCTAACCAGTTACTTAGACATTGAGAAAGTCAATGTCAGAAGAGAATAATTTATTTCCAAAACTTTCAGAGTTCACAAAATGAGATTTGGGAAAAGTTATAACCAGGTCTTTTAGTGGGAAATGGTGATAAATTTAACAAGCAGTAAGAAATCGCAGAGCTGTCCATACCTGACCATACAAGCAATAACTGTCACAGTCATAATTTTGCCATCATTAATAAATCATTTGGCTTTAGAGCCTTCATAATGCCTCCATCTTCAGACTTTACAGGAGTTAAAAGTAGTTTTACATGTTATTTTTGCATCACAAATGTGTTAGTCCTTCCTAGGGCTGTTAGTGAGTATGTCAATTGATTACAAAGACAGTGATGTCATCTATTTCTAGAACTAAGCCTGAATTGTTGAAGTAACAGATTATCTCCTCAGAGCTAAAGATAGAAGTCTGTATATTACTGCTGATATAATGTCTATCAGCAATGCTTATCAGAGTCCAATCCTTTCTCACATTCTACTTCCATTTCAAAATTATGATTTTCACATAGTTTAGCTACAGAAGATGTATGAAGAAATGACAGCTACATCTTCCACTGAAAACACAAGTGTTAATATAATGGAAACTGACTAGCAGATAGACTTCAATGAAAGACAGGAAAAACTTCATGCAATTATGTGCCAAGACTAGGCATATTACTGGGTGAAATCCTTGTTGTTATAGATTAGAATCAGAAATGAAGTTATGAACAAAACTGTATTTCCCTTCAGCAGGACTATAACATGTCAATGATTTGACCATTTTGGAGTATTGTCTGAATTCATAGTTAATTTGAAACTTCCAATGTTACCCCAAATTCATCCATACAAATTACTCTTTCTGTGAAAATCAGCAGTTAGTATTTTTATCAGAACCTATTTTTCAGCCACTGACAAAAGACACAGAAAACTACACTAACACAAAGGACCATTGGATAATATCTGATACCTACATTGTTTGAATAAAGACAAAAAATAATGAGGACAGTATTTTGGAATGGAAAGCATCAGAAAGTTTTAAGTGTAAAATTCACTACAAACTTCTTTTCAACATCAGCAAAAAAAAAAAAAAAAAAATCACTGTAAAATAATAATTGTGACTGTGGCCATAATATCCAATTTTAAATAGCAAAATGCAAATTTAAAAAAATATTAAATTACATCCCTGGTTTAAAAACAACATAATAATTAAAACCCCAGTAATGTAAAAAAACCCTACAGGTGTCGTAGTTTGGGATGGGTTGGCCAATGACAAGACAACAGATGCTCTCCCCCACCTCTCACTCCAAGGAGAGGAAGAAGAGAGATAAAGAGATTCATGAGTTTATAAAAAACCTAAAACAATTTAGTGAAATATTAATAATGAAATAAAAAAACAATATAATGAAATAGATACAATAAATATATACAAAACCAAACCAAGTCCCCAGGGAGCTGTCACTGGCATGCACTGGGAAAGTTCCAGACTGGACTCAGCAATGAATGGGAACTGGTTTCCAGAACACACTGATAGGGATCAAAGGGAGACAAACTGACAGGGTCCTCCTCAGACACCAGTCATTGACAAAAGAGAACCATTGAAGAAAGAGAGCTATTGAAGAAACAGAGCCATTGAAGAAGAGCCAACCTGACCCCTTTGATTCCTCAACATACTGAGCATGGCAGATGGGATGGAATACTCAATTGGTCAGTTTGGGTCACCCATCCACTCCTCCCCACAGATGCAACCCCTCCACAGGGTAAACAACCAAGTCAGCTGACCCTGGTTGCCACAGCAACAAGTATAAGAAAAAGCCTCTCTCACTGAACAGGAAGTTGGCTCTGTTCTACCCCAAACCAGGACAACAGGTTAAGTTGTATTTCAGCTTTTAGCTATCTTGGATATCTGCTGGAAGGGCAACACAGAAAAGCAATCCATGAGGTTTTTTTGGATTACATTGATAACAATTTTCTGCCAAAGGAGATCAAAGACCTGATAAGAGAACTTGCTCTACTAGACTGTACACTTGCAAACAAGGGAGAATTGGACAGGAATCTGAAGGCTGGGGGCAGCCTTTTTACAGTAACTATGAGATGGCGCAGGGGAAGGAGAATAGGAAAGGACAAAATCATAACCCTGGCCTTCAGGAGAACAGACTTCAGCCTGTTCAGGGACCTGCTAAGAAGAATCTCAGGTGATATGGTCCTGGAAACCATTGGGGTCCAGGAGAGGTGGTTGCTTTTTGAACATTACCTCCTCCAAGCTCAAGAATGGTCCATCCCAACATACAGGAAGTTATGTAAAGGCTGTAGAAGGCCTGCATAGGCAAACAAGTTGCTCAGCAAAATTCAGACGTAAAAAGGAAGCATACAGGAGGTAAATGAAAGGTCAGCTCACCCAGGAAGAATACAGAGAGACTGTCTGAGTGGTCAGGTGGACTTGACCTGGTATAGAGTCTGGCAAGTGATATGAATGGCAAAAAGAACACTTTAGATAGGTGTATCAGCAGCAAAAGAAAGATAAGGACTGGCAGCTGAATGGGGCAGAAGACTTTTTGGCAAAACTTGTGGGAAAGGGCAAGGTACTCGATGCCTTCTTCACATTGGTATTTACTGTAAGACTGATCTTCAGAAATCCTAGGCCTCTGAGGTCAATGGGAATGTCTGGAGCAAAGATGACTTTTCATCAGTATAGGAGGTTCAAGGGAGATTCAAGTTAGGGAACATTTAGAGAAACTGAACAGTCACAAGTTTATGGTACTTGAGTGCTGAGGGACTTGGAGAATGTCAATTGTCTTTGAAAGGTCATAGCAATTAGAAGAAGAGGTTCCTAAGGATTGGGAAAAAGCAAATGTCACTTCTGTCTTCAAGGAGGGCAAGAAGGAGGATGTAGGAAACTGCAAGCTGGTCAGCTTCACCTTGAACCTTGGGAATTTCATGAAGCAAATGATCCCAGAAACCTTGTGCAAACATATGAAGGATAAGAAGTTAATCAGGAGAAATCAGCATGGATTTATTAAGAGGAAATCATACTTTAACAACTTGAGAACTTTCTGTGACGAAATGACCAGCCGGGTGGGTAAGGTAAATGGAAAACTGGCTGAACTGCTAGGTTCAAAGGACTCTTGTCAGCAGCACGAAATCCAGCTGGAGGCCAATCACTAAAGCTGTGTCTGAGGTCACACCAGGTGTTGGTAGTCCTTGTAATGACCTCAATGATGGAACGGAATGCACCTTTAGCAAATTTTTAGATCTTACAGGACTGCAAGGACTGATTGATACACCAGATAATTGTGGTGCCTTTTTAGCAGGACAAATGGATGAACAGGAATATCAGGAAATTCTAAAAGGGCAGATTCCTTCCTTGCACCTGGGGGGAAATAACCAAGTCAGGCTGCAGGCTGACTGGCTGGAAAGCAACTTGGCAGAAAAGGATCCAGGTGAACAACAAGTTGAACGTGAGCCAACATTTCTGCTTTGCAGCAAAGGTGACTGACAGCATCCTGGGCTGCTTAGGAACAGTGTCACTAGCACATCAAGGGAGGTGATCCTTCTCCTCTATTCAGCGCTGGAGAGACAACATCTGGAGTGCTGCGCCCTGGTCTGGGACCCCTATTACAAAACAGACATGAACGTACCAGAATTGGCCCAGAAAAAAGCCATAAATGATCATTAAGAAACTGGAGCATCTCTCTTGTGAGGAAAGGCTGAGAGAGCTGGAACTGATCAGCCTGAAGAAGAGAAGGCTCAGGAGAGATCTGATCAACACCTGATGGAGGGGGAAATTAAGAAGATGGAGCCAGACTTTTCTCAGTGCCAACCTGTGCCAGATAAAAGGTACTAAGCACAAACTGAAACACAGGAAATTCCATTCCAACATGTTTTTATTTTAATTTTTACTGTGGGGGTCATCCAACACCGGCCATAAAGGCTGTGAATTCTCCCTCATTGGAGATATTAAAAATGTGACTGGATGCAGCCTGAACAACTTGTTTGAGTTAAGCCTGCTTTCTGCTGGGGTGGGGGGGTGAACTGGACGATCTCCAAAAGTGTCTTCCAATGTCAATGTTTGTGTGATTCTGTGATATGCATAAGTATTTATATTTTTTTTCTGTAGTTTGAGGAAAAAATATATAATTTGGTACTGCTTAACCACTTAAGTCATCTACCGTTGCTTTCGCTATACAGTTTATTACCTTACACAATGTCAAGGTTTCTATCTACAAAATAACCTATTTTCTTTTTTCCTCAATAACTATTCAAGCACTGAAACAAACAAATTGTTATGTACAAGTTTATATGCTTATGCAACTTGAGCATGTACATTTTTACAAAAAAGTAAATGTGAAAGGGTCATGAACAATGCCAACTCTACATTTGCCTTTGAATTTTAATGCGTTTATAGTAATTTTCTGTAATAACTTTGATCCACTATGCTGATCATTAACAAACATATTATATCTTCTAACTGCACTGAAAAACCTTTTTTTTTCTAGACTAGTGAGTACTCAAAGTCATATATTTCAAACGGTCCAAAAATAACAACATAAATATCCAGAACCAAACACAGCATAAATGGAAAATACTTTATGTGTACAGCTTTTTGTGTGGGTATCTGCTAAAGAAGCATGATGAGCAGGCAAACCTAACAGGGATTCCGCAGTTAATGTGACAATTGTTTCACATTTACAAACAGAGCAGTACTTCTGTTTCTGTTGATTGTTTCCTGATTAGAGTGTGCCTATACTTTCTGACTTTAACTGATCCCTTGTTCATTTGGATCAGGAATCCTATTCAACCTCTTATTTAACTGCTGCTGGAGAGCACCTAAGTAAAGTATTGGTCACAATGCTCAGGAAACCTAGAAAGAGGATTAGGTAATAAGGATGTTAGCACTTTGCACAGAGGATAGCCTGGGACATGCCGGAGTGTTAATCTGTGCAATAACAGCAGTGACACTAACTGGAGTAATAGCCCCTGGCATATTGGAGGCCTTCTGGAGCTAATAGAGGGAGGATGTAGCAACAGAAATCTCAGTCTGCAGGGGGTACGTGTCTAAGGGGTGCGTGTAGGGAATAAAGGTGATGGCAACTTCACCAGTGGGAGGTGTTGGCACTGAGCTGCCAGGTGAACGGCTGTGACAGTAGGCAAGCTGACTGCAAGATGTCAGAAAGGAGGAAGAAAACATTTGCAGAGACAAGAACCTGAATTCTGAATTGCATGGAAGGAGGGACTGCTGCGGGCTGTGCTTGAAAAAGCAATGGGTAGAGACTCCCAAGATGAAAAAACCTGAAAACCTGAGACTTCTAGCCACAAAAGGTAGGCTTTTTCTCCCGGTTCAGACATACACAAAAGGTAGGCTTCTTCTCCACCTTCAGGCATACACCTACAAAATAAGTGCAATGGCCTGGTAACAGCTCAAGAGAAATAACAATCGTTAAGGCAGGCATTAGCGGCAGCTATGGCAGTTAGGCAGCATCTGCAGAACAGCCTGACTGGGGACTCTTCACTAAAAGCAGCACAGCTGGATGCTTGTTTTGAATGCCTGTACAAGATTATATAAAACATAGGAAATGTTGGAGAAATTTGTAATCCATGGGCAATTTCAGAGGTATGCTATCAATGGGATCACACAAATGTGGGATAGGTCACCTGGCTGGAATACTGTGATAGATAGATAGGGGCTATTTAGAAAGGATAGACCAGGCATGTGAAGAGAAGTTGTGCTTGTACTCTAAAGCAAAGGACTAGTTTGAATGCATGAAACTTTGGTTTATCATGGATGACAAACCAAGCCTGTTTAGAGTTTCTAAATTAAAATCAGAAGGCAAACCAGTACAGCTGATGTCACAGTCTGAAATAGACCACATGATCAAGAAGAAGAAGTAGATGAAGTTTTCCTTAGGGGGTTGAAAGAAGTCTCATCAGACAACCCTGGCTGACCTCCAGAGACTCTTTCAAACTTAAATCAGTCTTTGAACTTATTCTGAGAAGCTACTTCAGGCCAAATTAAATTAATGACATTTACATAGATCTAAGTTCTTCGGCATCTGTTATCCATACTATGGATACTGTGTACGTATCCAACTGCATACTATGTACATGTATGTACTATGTAAAGTGCTATGTACTTCAGCTGCCTAAAGTAATTCCAAGTTTTCTATTTAATCAAAAGAGTTACAAGCTATTCTAGAGAACCAGACAAACCTCTCTACGGGAGGTGTCTATCTCTCAGCAGTCTTAAGATGAAAAGGTTAGAGTCTTTGGTAAGTGACTGAAATTAGGTGGGTGAATCTGCTGGTAATTCAGTATAATGTATTATGAAACTGACATTTTTAATTAGTGTCAGTTTCATCTTAAAAGTGGGGTATGAAAATGGAGTTTATTTAATGAAAAAAAGGAAAGAATTTTTAATTATGATCAGGAGGCTAATAAAGCCAGAAAAGTGTGGATCACAACAAAATCGGAGGACAAACGATAAAAATTATAGTGGAGTAATTCACTGAGTTTCATAGGTGTTTGTGTACTGATACACTGAAAAGCCAGGAGGAGCTGTAAGTATTAATACACAGGACAACCATGGCTATACTGTCTTTGTTTAGCGTACTTATAAAACAATTTATCTTGTTATATTGGGAGATAGGAAGACATCTTAAAAAATAGGAGTGATGTTTTTCATATGAAGAATGTAAACTCTTGGTCTGAATCCCAACCATAGAATGCTAGGGAGCTCTTTAAAGTAACTTTTGGGAAAAGAATAAGGGTGCTTCCAAAGTGCTATCAATAAGATTAAACAGAAATAAGGAAGGTTTAGATCATCTACTGTAAATATTTCCAGTAGTAAGGATAATTACACTCTGCAGAAAAGAGCAGGAAGGCTGTAAAAGCCTCTGTAGTGGAGGTTTTTAAGTATAATACATCTAGCCACAAAGTATTTTGTTTTGTCACTTGTCTTTCTGTTTTGTTTTGGGTTTTAATTATTATTTTCTTTTTCCTTATTTAAGACCAAGAACATCATAAGCACTGTAACCAAGAGGCATAGCTTCGGATATAAGCAAGGAATTCTTTCAGATCCTGTGATTCCAGTATTGTACATTTTTTCTATGATTGTGTGATTAGTTCATAATCTGAATGGATTTGTACATCTGTTACGTTTCAACATCATTCTTTGTGAATGTAAGAGGAGCAAAGCTTGGAGAAAAACTGAGTCCAGAAAAAAGAGGGAATCAGTATGACTTTACTATTTAAAAGTAAACAATTGTGGAGTAAGTTAGATACCTAAATACAAGAATTTAGTAGATGCACTGAAGTACTTGAAGTGTCTGTACAGGGCTGGTAGACACGCCATGGACCTGTGGGAGATTCTTGTCTTTCTGAAGCAACAGCTGAAGACCTGCTGCGATACTGTGTAGAAGTAAGCTCTCAAATTACGCTATGTGTCTGTATTTCACCACTTGAATTGGTCCCCTGGCCTGCAACAGTTGCCTCAGCAATTACATTTCCAACGAGTAATTCTTATTTTAGAATATATGGTCTGTTTAGAAATTGCTTTTTTCTCCTCAAGGATTATATGAAAAAAAAAAAAAAAATAGATGTAGAACTATTTTCTCAACTTTTAAATAAGCTAATGTTAGATGAAATATACATCATGTAAGATCATTCTCAGACTTAGGAAGTTCAGCACCTTCTTTTTTGCATGTCTCTACAAATTGCATGAGGAGACCTGATGTGTAGCTCTAAGGTGCGTATTATATTACTAGAGTAACAGCAGAAACTGGTTTTTAGAATTCACCATTACACCATCTCAGATCTTCAGAGACTATAACCCTTAAACTTTCCATAGCTAATTGTTAGAGCTAAGGAGTTTAAAAGCATGTTCAAAGTCATTAGCTAAAGGACAAAAGCAGTAAGAAAATCTTTTTAGCTAATTGATATGTTTTAATAGAAGCTTTAATACCTGTTAGTAGTAGCAAATTAAATATTCTTAAATACACCACTTAGAAGAAAAATATAATTGCTTACTACTCTTGCTGGAATGTTGAAATATGCAGCACAAAATACAGTATTACAACACCCTCAATAGCATCAACAAACAAGGGACATGACAGTGTGTAATCAAGAAAACTGACATTACCATGTATCAATGCACTTTACATTACACATTCAACTCACATGTTTTAAGGAGGTTCTTAAGTTCAAAACACAATTTTGCCTAGCTTCAAAACAATAATACATCTCTAAATGATGTTCAGTTCTGTGCTGATATGCAACTCAACTAGTGCGAACACAACTAGTGAGGGCAGAGGAAGTAAGTGGGGGCTGTACAGTTCAAAAATATGCTTGCTGTGATTGTCCACTTTTAGAAGCATGCATATCAAGAAAATTGAGAATGTATTACACAATTCCAGCTAAATGCAGGGTTTGCAAAATTCCTAAATTCTGCTTATAATCAAATTTTTTAGTCATATCTACATCAAATTTATTAATAATTCATATTCAAGTGTTTTTTTCTGCACACTTTTTGTGGCTTCTTGTTACAGGATTTTATTCTCGTTCTTTAGAACTAAACAAAATAGAAGAATCACCTTGATTCTGAGGCTAGTTTGATAAACTTTTTACAACTTAAAACAAGACTGTATTTTATTAAATTACCTACCCCTATGGTAGTTATTCTGTTCTAGCCTAGCTGAAATGAAGCTATGAAATCTACAGTTGTATCCAAACAAAAGTGGGGGGAGGTTTGCTTGGTTGTTGGGTTGGTTTTTTTTCTGCAAATTCAGCAGATAATGGTATACTGGGGACTAATAAAACTAAATGAAGCTTACCTTGACGTACCAGAAGTGATTCAATACTAATCAGGATCTCACCGTAGTCAGAAGTATTCTCTTTGATAGGTACATTATTGATATTGATCCTTTTACATTTCATATCCTGATGTGTTTGAGAAGTGGAGAAGGAAAAGGAGAAAGAATATTTTCTCTATCTACAATCAAAAGCTGAATTTCATTGTACAGTATTTCCTGCCATTGATCACTGTAACAGCATTTTGGTATGCCATTAAATAGTATGTAATCTGCATGTGAGGAGGAGCTGTTTTGCTGTGGTCTTTGAAATAATCACCAATCAGACCGCATAATCAAGTTCAAGCTTGTGAAGCTTGAGTCCTTCAAAATGAAAGACTGGAGCCCTGAAGCCCTAGAGTACTTCAAAATGAAATATAGTTAGTCTAATATTACAAATAACGCACTTCAAGGACTGTGAGTTTTTTAATAACCATAATTACACAAGCTTTTATGGTTTTGGGTGTTTTTGGTTTTTCGTTTGTTTGTTTTTTTGTTTGTTTTTTTTTTTTTTTTTTTTTAGCAGAAGTACTAGAGAGACTGTGGAAATTGTGCATTTAATAGATTCTCACAATAACTTGCTGGAACTACAGTGTTTATAGTGTAGAAACCTACATTACGTAAAACTTACTGAACTCTCACCCTGAATAAGAATTGATACTGTATGACTCACAACCTTTGAAATCATGGCCAGAGAAGTACAGCAAAAATATTGAAATTGGAGAGGTAAGTCCAAATTTCTTTGGAAATACCTTAAAATGGCAGACAGGAATTTATGAACAGTGTTTCACAGCTAATTCTGATGTATATATTAATATTTTTTATTTAATCACAACAATCATAGGTAAAATAAAAGAAACTTTACACTTTCACTGGTAACATTATCTCCTCAAAGCAAATATGTGAATGAAATTAAAAGATGCAACTTCAAATTGTATGTGGAAGGGGAAATAATCCTATAATTGGCACAAACTATATTCAGTCTACATGTTCACCCCAACCTATTAAGTAGTAGCTAATACTTAGAACTGAAGTAGACCTTGAAAACTTCCAGAGGAGATCTAAAGAAAATCAGACATTCAGACATTCGTAGAGCTGTGAAGGTCCTATTTACTGTAGGGTGCTACAGGTGAGGCTCCATAATCAGCCTTATTCAGTCCGTCTGCAAGCTAGTTCAATGGCACTCAAAACTCTATGATCACATAGTAAGTCAGAGCAGACCGCTGATTCAGTTAAAGAAATTCCCCCCACAACAAATGTTTGGAAAAGATCTCCTGGCTTATCAAGTCCAAATCCCTTGCATGTCATTACAGCAGAGTGTATTTCACATAATTTCAGGTATCTCAACAGAATTAGCTGATCAATATGAGTATGTAAGATTTCACACTAAGAATCTTGTTAAGACAACTTAATATTAACCATGGAGGTAGGCTAAACAATGAATGCAGAGACTAGAAACCTAACTTTTACAGAACTGTAGCTATGTAAGAAAAATTATTCAATAATGCATGAATCCATAAAATGGGCTCCTTTGCTATTTTCTGCAACCTAGGCATTAAGTCAATCTACCTGTTCCCTATAGCTATTTACCGCTATTTCATATTGCAGCATATGCAGTAAATTAATTCAATATCATCTACTGAAGATTCCATACATTGAAGATGGTGACATTTTATTCTTCCCAGAAAGATTTCACATATTGAATTTCCCTAGTTTAACTTTCTGACAGCCACACACCCAGATAATTTTAAAGTCTAATTAAATTGTGGATACATCAGAGAATGACACCAACTGAGATACCCAAGTGCTGCAAGAGAACAAACTCCTACAGTAATTAGCAGTACAAAAGACATACCATACTGCACAGTTATTCTTCTATGATCAGAATAAATCCTGTTCCAGTGCATCAAGGCCTACTTATTCTGTCTGTTAGCATAAACCCATGCACTTTTGCTGTAGTAGACAAACTAACCAGCTGTCCTGGTTTGGGGTAGAGCAGAGCCAACTTCCTGTTCAGTGAGAGAGGCTTTTGCTTATCCTTGTTGCTGTGGTAACCAGGGTCAGCTGACTTGGTTGTTTACCCTGTGGAAGGGTTGCATCTGTGGGGAGGAGTGGATGGGTGACCCAAAACTGACCAATTGGGTATTCCATCCCATCTGCCATGCTCAGTATTAAAGCTGAGGGATCAAAGGGGTCAGGTTGGCCCTTCTTCAATGGCTTGGCTTCTTTAATGGCTCTCTTTCATCAATGACTGGTGTCTGAGGAGGACCCTGTCAGTTCGTCTCCCTTTGATCCCTATCAGTGTGTTCTGGAATCCAGTTCCCATTCATTGCTGAGTCCAGTCTGGAACTTTCACAGCGGCTACCAGTGAGATCTCCCTGGGGGCTTCATACGGTTTTGTATATATATTGTATATATTTCATTATTTTCTTTTTATTTTATTGTTAGTATTTCATTAGTGTAGTTTTTTCCTAAATTCATGAATCTCTTTATCTCTCTTCTTCCTCTCTGTGGCACAAGAGGTGGGGGAGAGACACCCAGGGGAGAGTTGTCATTGGCCAACCTGGCCTAAACTGCGACACCAGCCTTTTGTTTAAGCAGAAGTAGATGCAACATGATCAACCACCTGTCTCAAACAACAAAACTACCATTGAATAGTTTTTGTGTGCTCAGGGAAATAGACAGCCAAACTATGCAAACAACCGTTGACCATCGAGATGTGCAAACTTTTAGAAGTGTCCTGAACAAGTAGGTATTGCACACCAACAAAGGAGACTGCAAATCAGACAACATTAGTGCAATTTGAATGGACTGGTCACCAAGGAAGTATTCTCCTCCAATTATATAACTAGGAAAATAAGGAGAGACTCATCAGGGAACCTAGAAAAAGGAGAACCTGAGACACTCTGAAGGAACCCCACAACCCTCCCCCGGGTCTACATAATGGACAACTGGAATGACTGTGTTGCTGTATTATGACATCTCTCCCCCAGAAAGAGGAAGTTATGTAATCCATAAAATTGCATGTATTTGTGAATAAATTGCATGTATTTGTGTTTTGGTTTCCAATCTCTTCACACTATTTTGCCTTAAAAAGCAACGTGAGAGTGTTAAAAAGATTGGTGACGTGGATCCCACCATTGGTCTAAAGCATCCATGGACAATTTACAATGATGCTCATGTTTTACACCCTCTAGCATTTAATTTTTTTTCTTAATGTAGGGTGGAGAGTTCTTCTACTCTTTCGAACCCACAACTCAGATAATTTTAGCATCTAAAAACTAATTTCTGAGTTTGAAGTACAGCTTTTGTTGTAAGCATGTGAATATCTTCTAATTAGTATAACTTCCCCTCATGAATAAAACATCATCTGTAGTGCTATACATTTTCAGTTTTGACCTCTGCTGCCAATAAAGAATAAATCATTTCCTGTCATAAAAAAAACTTGCTGGACAAGATGTGAGAGTATTTAATGAAAGTGAACAGTATGTTTTGTTCCCTAAGGTGACATACATCGCACTTACTTTCCTTAGTCATGCTAAGGATCATCATGATCAGGGAACGACTGTTTAACCACAGAACAGAACGACCTTCATACGATATAATTTTTCTCTTGTATCTGCAATTGGTTTAAGAGCTGAGGATACAAACGTTGCTATTTAAGCCATGTTGGATAAAGTAGTTACCATGGGACTTTCACTATTTTAATTAAAACCAACAGTGTTATTCCAGGTTTATTAATTTAAAAGCAAACACCACAAGACCATTTCACACATTAAAAATCTCACATTTTTAGCATGAAATACCAAGTGCAGCAGAAAATTGTAAAGGGAATATTTAAAGAAAATCCAAAACATCTTCCTGAAATCTTGTTACCCAAGTATAGTACTCATATTTGGACAGGAATTATGTTACAGCAACTGACACTGTGGAATAGAATCGCTTACTTAAGAGGCAGCTCCTCCTGTTTAAATAGCAGCCTTTTGACTTAACTTGTCCTTGACAAGTTAAGTCCTTGACAGCTGATCAGTCTAGATGCTTAGCAATCTCACCTTTATGTAAATAACTTACTAGTGCAAAGATACAGTCCTTACATTTTGCAATGTTACTTTGTTGCCTGTTTTTTAATCAAGGAAAGTGGCTTGTGATCGATACAGTGATGGTTTTATGCTAATCATCTGCCATTTATTCATAAACCTGCAGATTCTAGTCTTCTAGAAGCACCATTTACATTTTTTTCAATGTACGATAAAATGGGGTGAAGTAATTTCATCCTTCGTTAGAAGCTGTAAAACTGCTACACATATTACATGAATATTACAAGGACACATTTTTGCCAATGCTTTGTTTAAAAGTTGTACAGTTTAGTTAGTGTCAGTTCTTGGATGAGGTCATTTTCTTACAGCGTTGCTCCATCACTAGTAATCTAATTTCACCCTCTGACCGCGTGACCCCAAATATATCCCTCAGTTGCCTATTACGATATGTTATCTCCTAAATGGCACCAGGTGATATGAAAAACAGTCAAGCTATTTTTTTTTTGTTTGCATACAAAAACATCTACAGAACTTTCAAGACTAAAAGAAAACAATTCAGAGGAAAACAATGACTTAAGTTCACATTAAGTCAGCAGAGGCTCAAACCCATTTGCACCAGCTCTTGAAATACAATTAACATGTATTTTATTTAGATAAAACTCAGCAGCCAGGTCTAGGGTCTCCCATGTCCCATCAGCCACAGCAGGAGAAGCAGGCCCTCTCAGGGCAAGAACCAGGAACCAGCCTATCAGAAAACGGATGGCAGGTGACATTACTGGCAGGAGCTCCTAGAAGCTTTGAGAAGTAGCTGGCATCAGGGATCCAGATTTAACAAAAACAAACACAAAAAAGATAAGCAAATGAATAATCCCCCCCACAAAAAAAAATATCTGCACAGGTAGGAAGAGCTATTAATATCCTTCCCTCCTCTCCCCAACCCCTGCCAATTATCCTTGCCTAAATAGATAAAATTAACCTACAGAGAACTGCCCAAACACAGGAACCCTCCCAAAAAAACCTGCTGAAAGCTAAGATAGGCCAAACAGAAAGTGATAAAACATGTGGAAACATCCTAAAATGCAGAATACTAGAAAACGAGGCTGGGGACATAAACACACACTCCCCTCAGCAACAACAGGATCTCACATTTAGAAGTTCAATGTACATATAGCTGTTTAGGATATAAAAGTCGTCCTCTCTAATCTCAGCTGTGCTAATGACCTTCAGAACGTCACTGCACCTTCTGTAATCTTTGTATGTAATACTCTCATATAATCACAGAATGGATTGGAAGGGACCTCTGGAGGTCATCTGGTCCAATCACCCTGCTCAAGGAGATCAGCCTGAAGCCTGCTGCCCAGGATCATGTCTACACGGCTTTTGAATATCTGCAAGGATAAAGAATCCACAGCATCTCTGGGAAACCTGTTTCAGTACTCCATCACCATCACAGTGAAAAAGTGTTTCCTTACATGGAACTTCCTGTGTTTCAGTTTGTGCTTATTGCCTCTGGTCCTGTCACTAGGCACCATTAAAAAAAAACCTGGCTCTGCCCTCTTTTCACCCTTCCTTCAGGTGGGTGTACATTGATGAGATCCCCACCTCAGCCTTCTCCAGGCTAAACAGTCCCAGCTCTCTCAGCCTTTCCACAAGATAGATGCTTCAGTCCCTTAATCATCCCTGTGGCTCTTTGTTGGACTCTCTCCAGTATGTTAATGTCTTTTGTACAGGGGAGCCCAGAACCGGATCCAAGACTCCAGATGTTGCCTCACCAGGAAGGACCACCTCCCTTGACCTTCTGGGAGCAATCCTCCCAGCGCAGCCCAGAATACCATTAGCCTTCTTTGCAGCAAGGGTACATTGCTGGCTGAAGTTCAATGTGGTGTCCAGCAGGACTGCCAGGTCCTTTTCTGCCAAGATGCTTTCCAGCTGGGTAGACCGTAACATATACTGGTGCATGGGGTTCTTCCTCCCCAGGTGCAGGACTTTGCACTTCTCCTTATTGAACATCTTGAGGTTCCTGTAAGCCCATTGCTCCAGCTTGTCAAGGTCCCAGAGGGCATCACAGTCCTCTGGTGTGTTGGTCACTCCTCCCAGTTTGATGTCATCTGCAACGTTGCTCAGGGTACACTCTGCCCCATCACCCAGGTCATTAATGAAGATCATAATAAGACTGGATGCAGTAGTGATCCCTGGGGTACACCAGCAGTCACTGGCCTACAACTAGAATTTACACTGCTGATCACCACCCTCTGGGTGGTAATGTGACATGTATTAGTCATGTATTCATACCTTGGAGTATCAGAGAGTTTAAAAGAACTAAATACTTGTATTTGTAACATTGCTGATATCTTTGTAAACAGTACACATTCAACATCTTTTACTAGTTTACTTTAATAAAGGTGTGCCAAATAGTTGAGGTACTTAGCTTAGAAACTTCTGGTACTTTTTTTTCCTGAAGAGAGGAAAAGGAAACTAAAAATATTTTTGTAACTCTTGTATCACCATATCATTGCCTTGTGGCGTTAATGTCGTTCAAAATTTGATATACTAAAGCAATATGAGTAAGGTAAAGAATATAGCATTAATTTACAGTAAGAATGAATGATGTCAGTCTTGTCAAGGCAAACAAGTAAGAAAAAAACAAAAGCTTGAAGGCAGATAGGTATTCTAATAAAAAAATATTTACAGGAGTTTCCTCCTCCACTGTAGATTCAGCAGATTGTTTTGAGTTATAGCACGGATGTGAGGCTTTTTGCTCCAGTATTTATTTTAGATAACAAATATAGACTCAAAGAAACAGGTCAGAGAAATTAAATTAAAAATATTACTCAGATCACCTAATAGCACTTTACACTGATAATGTACTACCCTAAATGGGTTATAACCGTTACTCAATGTGAGTGTATTTGCACTGGTATTTCAGAAACACCAAATAGCAGCTTCTTCTTAAAATTCCGAAGTGATGCAAGGAAACATTTTAAAAAGAACTGAAGATGGGCGAGGAGGGAGGGGGGGGGGGGGGGGGGGGGGGGGGGGGGAAAAAAGGAAATGAATTTTCTCCACTTTAACATAACTAATATTGTGAGAATATTGTGACGACACCACGCTGTGTGTGGCATGGTTGACACGCTGGAGGAAAGGGATGCCATCCAGAGAGACCTTGATAGCCTTGAGAGGTGGGCCTGTGCGAACCTCATGAAGTTCAACCAGGCCAAGTGCAAGGTCCTGCACATGGGTCACAGCAATCCCAAGCACAAATACAGGCTGGGCAGAGAATGGCTTGAGAGCAACCCTGAGGAGAAAGACTTGGGGGTATGGGTGGATGAGAAGCTCAATATGAGCAGGCAATGAGCACTAGTAGCCCAGAAAGCCAACCACATCCTGGGCTGCATCAAAAGAAGCGTGGCCAGCAGGTCGAGGGAGGTGATTCTGCCTCTGTACTCTGCTCTGGTGAGACCCCACCTGGAGTACTGCGTCCAGCTCTGGAGTCCTCAGCACAAGAAGGACATGGACCTGTTGGAACGGGTCCAGCAGAGGCCCACAAAGATGATCAGAAGGCTGGAGCACCTCTGCTATGAGGACAGGCTGAGAGAGTTGGGGTTGCTCAGCCTGGAGAAGAGAAGGCTCCAGGGAGACCTTATAGCGGCCTTCCAGTACCTAAAGGGGGCCTACAGGAAAGATGAGGAGGGACTCTTTATCATGGAGTGGAGCGATAGGATGATGGGTAATGCGTTCAAACTGAAAGAGGGGAGATTTAGATTGGATATTAGGAAGAAATTCTTTACTGTGCGGGTGGTGAGGCACTGGAACAGGTTGCCCAGGGAAGTTGTGGATGCCCCATCCCTGGAAATCTTCAAGACCAGGCTGGATGAAGCTTTGAGCAGCCTGGTCTAGTGGGAGGTGTCCCTGCCCATGGCAGGGGTGTTGGAACTAGATGGTCTTTAAGATCCCTTCCAACCCGAACCATTCTGTCATTCTAATTCTGGACATTGGTACTTAAAGTGAAACTTTCATGGAGTTTTGTGCAAGAGGAAGAAGGAATAGATTCCATGGAATAAAACAATTCATGATCCTGTTCTTCGTATCAGCAGAATATTTCCTAACTTCTTAAGAAAAGTGACAGGCTATGCTGAAATGATGCACAAACTCTTTAAATTTACATGAAAAACTCTGTTGTACCAAGGTTAGATTTAATCACTTTGTGTAAAAGTGTTGTAAATTATTAATATTTAATAAAAGAGCAAGTAAAATAATATCATCTTCTGCTCCTATGCTTTCAGAAAAAAATAAATTCTCATGGAATCATTATTTTTAAAAATGAAACACTTATATTCCTTTAAGATCAAGGGTAGTCACTTAAAAGTGGTGAAAAAGCCATAGAAGCTAAACTGAATACTAATTAGTATCATATTAAAGGAAAAGAAATAGAAATTTAAAATAAATTTAGGAGCTTTGCTTAGTAAAGAGTAGATATTTTATTGAAATAATTAGCACTGGGAGAAACATTGACTGCCCTTTACAGTAATCCGCACCTTCTTTAAACAGAAAGTAGCTAATCTTGGTTTCCATTTAATACACAATGGGGTTTTTTGTGCGATTTATTTTGTTAATGCTACAAGATGAATTCTACCACCTGAATCAGTTTTATTTATTTTTATACTATTGATTCCTGGTAGAAAAGGAGCAAATGTATGACATATGTGACAAAAGAGATCATGTATCATAAACAGGACGTATTATGCCATAAGAAAGTACAGATTAT
The DNA here is from genome assembly GCA_008658365.1 of Alca torda. Taxonomy (NCBI): domain Eukaryota; kingdom Metazoa; phylum Chordata; class Aves; order Charadriiformes; family Alcidae; genus Alca; species Alca torda. The sequence continues at coordinate 164,043,702 of CM018076.1, read as the reverse complement.
GTTAAAATTATGTCACAAAAACCTCTCAACACCTGCAAAATCCATTATAATAATGGAGTTCTGCTGATTCTAGAAATGTTGATGATGAGGGCATACAGAAATAGCTGGTCTCTCATTGCTGACTCTGCCTCTTCTCATATACTAAATTACATTAAAGCTGCAACTATGCAAGATACTTCTGTGAAAGCTATTTTGGATGGAGGTGGTATGAAAATTGAAGGTAGACATTTATGGAAGATAGTAAAAGCAGATTTAATACAGAGTTCAGCATCTCTATTAACACTATAACAAAGGTAGACAACCCACCATGAAACAAGTACAGTGGAAATAGTGGTAACTTACTGAAGAATGTGGTAAAACCTTCTGTTGTTCCTATTTTATTGTAACCTAAATGTCATTTCCAGATTTTGATGGAACCAAGCTACATTTATTAAAAACTTTACAAGTGTTTAGATTTTGTTTAAAACTGGGTGAATTTGTTTATTGCATCTTCATGTCTCAGATAAAATTTTTGAAAGCTCTTAAATAAAATAGAAACCAAAGTTAAATGAGGTCATATTAATTTCTTCAACTCTTATGCCAAGAACAATTAAATATCAAAATTATCATCTTGGTTTGACCACTGTTCAGAGCTGCTATGAGATCCTCTCATTTTGAGCAGCAGAGTTACACAGTGTACATGTGCATACATATCCATTTTATACTCCCAAAAGGCCAAAATTTAATTGGTTAGATACCTAAAATTTACCTAAAATCCTAAACCACTCAAGGTGCCTGATCTATGCTCCTGCATCTAATATAACATTAAGTTGAGCTTAATAGCTGATATCTACCTTGATCAGATCACTTGCTTAGGATATAGGACATCCACATTAAAAAATCCCCAAACTTGTTTATATTGATAAATATCCCATCTCTGCTGCTGAAGAAGAGACCAAACACTGAGATCTAGAAAAACGTAACTCAGGGTCCCTCTCCATGCTTCCTTGAAAGGCAGAAGGTAGTAGACTGTAAAAGAATGCAATATTTATAAGGACCAAAAAACAGCATTAGCAAGAGGGAACTTTACTGACGAAATTACTGTTGCAATCACTTTCCTGAAAAATAAAATTCCCGGACACAATGCTGCTATTGCTTTAAATTGGCTTTTGCAATCTAAATTCATGTTTAATTACAAAAATTCACCTAAAACTGCCATTCTAAACAGTGCCTAGCTGTTAAATGTTTTGTTTTGAGCAGTTGTGTACAAGTAGTAGGGAACAATAAAACAAGGAAGAGTATGTTTTAGGATTGTGTTTGTCAAGCTAATGAAATTCTTAGAAGAAAATGAGATTCCGTAAAATACTTCTTTGAGGGAATGTGTCCCCCAGAAATTTGTTCTGGGGGACACAAATTTAGTATGCAAGACCTCCTATGATTGAAAGATATTTGTGTAACGTCTTCATGAATCACATGCAGTTTATGTGCATGCATTCTTATATAATATATACACATCTAAGTTGTAGCCATGCATATGAATACAAAAGATTCAGTGTAAATATTAACATATTTTTCCCTCTCCTTGAGGGGGGAAAATTTCATATGTTGAAATTTTCACTCTTATTCTAAATTCTCATTATTCTGAAGATTAAAATACTGAGAAAAAATCTAAAAAAAAAAAATAAAAAAAAATTCTTGTTCAGAAATATTCTAAGATAGTCTTCAGTTATAGCTAAATATCTTAGAACTTGTGTTCCTATATGAAAATTTCCAAAAATTGTGAAACAAAAATCAGTACGTTTTATTTCAACAAAGAGTCATTACAAGGTTGAACAGAAGGTTTTTCAATGTTATTATTTTTATCTAGAAATTCTTTCTAGTTTTGGTTCAAGGGGGGTTGCTTGTTTGTTTGTTTGTTTGTGTTTTTAGTTAAGAGGAATCATAAAATTATGTCCTTGCCTCAATGAACATTTAACTATACTATAAATGTAGAAAAGCCTCAACAGAAGAGATGAAGGGTCTGCTTCCCTTTTACCTTACTGTTGAGTCCTATTTTTAAGCAGGACACAAGTTTTATTCTTCCCTGGGAGATCCCATGTAGAAGCTAAGTTGTGAGCAGTTTAGAAGAGCAGTACTGCAAAATGAATTCATGAACTTCAGTAGCACTAGATAAAACTTAGTAGGGATGAAACAGAGCTTGGTGCTTCAGTTCTGACATCTAAGTAATGTCTTAAGTAGCTTTCTCTTTTCGTTAGTCTGCCATTTAACAATGCAAAGTTCTATAAAACAGATGAAAAACGTAACTGCATAATTTACATCAGCATAACCAATATGGGGTGATTTTAACATTTAACTGAAATATGTGTGAAATGTGTGTGAAATGATTATTCAAGCACTCTCCTAGACATAAACAGAGCAGGGAAGATCACTGTAAGTCAGTTTCCTAAATACCTACTTTGCTGTTGGTTTGGTATGAGTAAGAAGTATCACTCTATTCTCTGGTGAAATGCTGTCTTGTTAAAATTGCATCTGAGTGTTAGCTAAAAAAAAGGAAAAAAAAAACCTAATTTCTCATTTAGTAACTTTAGTGAATTGTGTGCTACCTGGTATTCAAAATAAAAATTGGTCTGTATCCCCTGTTGCCTAACAGAGACTCACAAATGGATTAATCTCTGTCTTTTCCACTGGATTGCCTATCTTATTTGATTGTCTATTCTACAGAAAAGAAATTGATCTGATCACTGAATATTTTTATGCAGTCACAGTCATCCTGTCCTCACAAGAAAACTTACATCCCGACAGGACAGGACAGGACAGGACTCATTCAACTAAATTTAGACTTCTGTAATGTACATCCCTATATTCAGGCTAGTTCCCCTAGGCTTCCGTTGTCCTGACTGAAAAGAAGTAGGCTCTTTTAAAATACAATTCACCTTGTCCTAAAAATAGGTCAGATATATTGTTCATTAGAAGTGCCCATTTCCCTTCATTAATTATAAAGGAAGCCTTGGTGATTAATTGAGATGAAGACATTTAGGCCATAGGTATCCGGTGTCTGGTTCAGTTACCTAAACATAGGTGTCTGGCAACATTTAAGATGCCCTAGGTTATCCAAGGGCACATGCACAAGATTGGAAAGTATAACACAAGGCTCATGAGAGAAGCTAGACCTTCTAAAGTAGGAGCTGGAAGTCAGGTAGGGTTCATTAAGAAATCTCACATGAGCTACTTGAGAAAATTCATCAAGTCCTATGGGTGTTTTCAGTTCCAGATTAGATACCTACATTTCAGTACTTATAGTATATGAGGAGTAACCATTCTGCTAAAACTAATTTAGTTACGTATACTTTATCAACTGTACAATTTTCCAGACTCCACAGACTGTATTAACTATACATACAATAACAGAATTCAAAAATTCCAGTTACTTACATTTAAACACCTAAATTTACTTGTTGACAGTCTGGAAGTAAATCTAATCTCTGAAATGTGATAAAATAAATCTTACTTCAAGTGTGTTGATTACAAATAGATCATGTCCGTTTAAATTCATATATCTACCTTGTACACATTTCAGGTTAAGTTAAATAAATATTTTCCAAAATACCTCTAGAAAATTCCAGTGAGTTTTAAGTAGATAGATCATTGTTCACACATTCACATGTTGGAACAGTAGACACAAGGTCTTAGATTTCACTTCTGAATTAAAATCTCGTTAAGAAAGGTCATCAAGATATGGCTCAGGTGAGACATGAAGTCTGAAAATTACCTTTATTAACCAGTGACACCCAGGCAATTAAGAAAGGGAAAATACAGATGATGAAAGAAAGTAGGTGACTTGAGTGAGCATTGGAAACTATATCAAGAATTATTTAATTAGCTAGGTAAACATACTTAACTAGTCAGACTTTTCTTGTGCAGTTTAAATCTCCTTCCTACAACCTTCTGCCTTCTCTTCAGTCCTTGTTCCAGTTCCTTCTTTGCTTTTGTACATTCATTATCTCCCTTTTCTCACTGCTTCTCCTTACTTTACAACATTTTTCTCTTCCCTTATCTTCCTGCTGGGAGCTCCCATATACCTCTACATTTCAGCTTTCTCCTTGTTTGTTTTTGCACTATCTTACGTTTCACTCTCATTCTCAAATAATCCAAACTTCTTTTTACCCAGTTTCACAATAATGTCTTCTGTTGTTCTTTCTCCTTTGCTTCTTGCAGCTCTCAAAAATCCTCTTCATCATTTCTTTCAAATACTTTTCCTTTTATTCCTGCAATTTTTCTAGGCTCGTTTAAATCATTCTTTACTAACACTTGCTCTTATTTATCTGGTTTAAATAATCTGATTTTAACAGATAATACTGTTTGATGTGACTAAGCAAATCCTTCTCAGGAAAACAAAGTGCCTGAGAATCTGGATCCATACTATAGCTTTATTATCAAAATACAGTTCTCTTTGTTATAATGTTTTTGTCAAACTCTATATATTGGTAAATGATAATACAGCTATGTATACCTTCCTGTTTTTTTGAAGTTAAGGGTAAAAAATATTCTTCAGGTGTCCTGATCTGTTAACTTATAGTTTCCTTATTTGCTTTTAATAAAACAATATTTATTGCTTCTCCCTTTCTTTTACAGACACATATATATTTGGGTGAGAGAATATATCCATTTAACTGAAGCCATCTGTCGGCAGCAGAACAAAAATCTAAAACTAATGAAGTAGCACATGCTTTAAATATGAGCAGCATCTTCCCTGATGACAATGCCATTCTTTAACAGCTCTGAAATATTTCTTATGTGTACTAAACCAATAGTCTCAGAAGAATACTAAAGGCTGGGAAACTGATTCAACGCTAAATAAATCTACTTTTAACAGACGAGAATGCAGGGAAAATAACAGAAAAAAGCTCCTTAAATTACAGTGATGTTCATAGTCTAAAGTGAATAGCTAGACAACTGTGTTACCTCTTGTGGGCCAAATTGTGTTCAGAGAAACTGTAACATCAATTTGAGTTAATCCCCTATGAGTTCAACAGTTACTGCATTAAAAAAAAAAAAAAAAAAAAAAAAGACAGAACTAAATAAAAACACTATACTACTTCAGATTATTAGTGCATTTCTTTTTACCAGAACATGTCGCAACGAGTTTCTCCCCGATATTCTCACACATAATTTCATTAATTTTTTTTCTGAAATACTAAGAAAGATTGGATTCCCTGTCCTGACTTGAATTTGAAAGAAGAGACACAGGTATTCAGATACTGTCTCCATTGCAGACTTTATGTTCAGTTTCAGCTTCCCCAACAAACAGGTATAAGTTGAATACAGATTCAACTGCAGCTTAAAAAAAAAAAAAAAAAAAAAAAAAAAAAAAAAAAAAAAAAAAGAAAAAAAAACCAACAAAAAAACCCAAAATAAAACAGCAGCCTTAAAAATACCCTAATCCCTTCTATTTCTCATGAAAAACTTATTCTAAAGCAGTGCTTCTTCATTCTCACTTTTTTCAGCCACTATGCTGTTACAGAAAGTTTTAACTGGGAAATGCTAATTATTGAAAGTTTCATAGGGAACGCATTTACCAAAGGTAAAAGTAGAACAGAGAAGCACTGACCCACTATCCGGTCTAAGACACAGATCAGTTGCACATTCTTCAGTGTGCCTTAAGTCTTAGGAAAATGTATCACAATGCTTCCCAGGAATAACTTCCCACTTTTTTTGTGGTACCTCAAGGACTTCCCTTAGTAGAAGTGGTATATACAAATATAATTGTCTCACGTATTTTTAGTGGTCTACAGCACGAAGATCGAAATCTAAGCTAGTCACCCTAACCTTCCTTTAAAATCAAAAGAGAGAAATAAGCACGTTTTAGTGTGTGATTCATCTTTAGGTTACTACCTTAGGAAGAAGTGCATTGCACTATAAAGCTAGACATACGCAGCTGGCCAGATGAATGCTACATAAGAATATTTGATTAATTGCTTTTCAGTTAGTATGTCTAATTTTCTTTTTATTATTATTACTTCTGGGTTTTATCATGTGTGTTTCTGTTATCTGAAAGTCTAGTAAGCTGTATTGCTTGGCTTTTCTTTGGATTCATTTAACAGCTATTTTTTCAGGATGATGGATTCTCAATTACTGAGTTGACTTCTGAGAAATATTTATACAAAAAATAATAAAACTTAGAAAAATTCTAAATATAACTGAGGCTCCAGCACTCAACACAGAGATTTAGTAATATCAGTACAGGAACTCCAGTATAAATTTTATTTCTCCTGTATATTGAAAAATGTTGTACAAATGCTTGCTTGGCATATTGTCAGATATCAGGCTATTTTAATTACTGTGTCAGAGTCTGAACTCATTAGTTTAAAAAAAAAAATGTTTGAATTTGGAGTAGTGGACATGTTTATTTAAAAAATAAACTTTCCCACAAACAAACCCACTAATTAATGAATATTTCAGAGAATTCACCTACTATAAGTCTGATATAGAAATTTTTATCCTAGAACTTCTTATTTGAAATCTTTGCTGTGTCAAAACAAAAGGTCAGTTGTACCTCTATTTTTCATTCTTTTGACAATTTCCACAATGCAGATGGAATTTCATTTTTTTTAAATCTTTGTAAGATAAGTTTTTGAATAATTAGCTTTTGAGAGGCATAGAACGACCAGAAATATGAACAGCATGTAACAGAGAAATATATTTCCTCTTATACTTTTTGTGTTTGACCACAATACGATTGTGTTTGATACACTTATGTTAGATAGAAGATGGATTGTTTCTATAGCTACTATGATTTCTGATTGATACTCTGTAAGAAATACTGTGTTATCATTTTATAGCAAAACAATTGTTTTAATTAAGGTGTAGTCACGTGGGATAGTGTATTAACATGAAATACATTACGTAGGATAAATTTTATAAAACAAACCCAAAACCAAAAAACAACCAATGAATTAACCCAAGATGCATATATTTGTGATAAAGATGAACATCCAGGAGATTAAACATCAATATATGAAATTGATAGACAAAATAATCCAGTACCTTGAAAAGAAAAAATATTAATTCCTGTATGTGTACAGTGAAAGGGCATTTTCATCGCCTGCATACCAAGTAACTCAGGTACTCATAATTTATTTGAAGCATTTTAATGACTTTTGAAAACAGACTTGATTCCTCCTGGGGAAAAAAAAAAAAAAAAAAAAAAAAAAATAATCCAAAACCCCAAACAAGGATAAATCTTGGTACTTCATCTTATTTGTATTTTAAAATGTTTTCATTGAGATATGCATTCTATCTATTTATCTGTCTTTCTATCTGTATGTATGTATGCATATAAACTCCAAACTCCCTGGGAATGGTATCTCTTTTGCGTGTTAGTACACGTCAATCTATCTTAGGTTTTTATAAAAAAAAACGATATTATTGAAAACATAAATTCTCCTACCTAAACTGTATGATGCCATTCACAGCAAAAGAAGTGTTTTCAATGTTTAAAATATTTTGGTACAAATATAGCTTTAGTTAATGTGTCAAGTCATTGCTTTTTAGCCACAACCTTAGTTTTCATAGCTCTGCAGGAGAGTTAGCGTAAAGAACCACTGATTCTAACTTTAACCTTGGGATACAATGGCAATACAAATACTAAGGATTGGAGCTCTAATTTCTCTAACATAGACATGAAGGAGAACAGCAAAAACCCAAGGATTCCTACCTCCTTCAGATGTCCGAAGGTTATGTACTTCTAAATTCACAGCACACAAGAGAATAGAAAAATCTGATGTGGAGATATTCTACTGTGAAGAAGGGGGAGGAAGTGGATTTATGTTCCTTGCAAAAGAAAAAATGCTGTTCTCTCCTTTGCAGGCATGCAGAGTACAGAAAAAAATTGAAATAACATGCAGCTGCTGTTACAGATAATTCTGAGATTATTCCTTTCTGCATGTGAGAAGCACACTGAAACCAATTCAGCTTCAGAATTCTGACAGTATCTATTGTAACTCAGTATTCTGAGGACAAATCTCTCCATGATTGTGGTTGCTCATAAGAGCACAGCTTAGTCCTATACAGAAAGCATAATCATCAGTTTCATATATTATTTTTCTCTCCCTTTCCTCTTTCAGATTAAATTTTATTTTGTTATAATAAAAATGCATTGAGAGATCATAAAAATGTTGCCTGTTTTCATATTCTATTTCATTTTCACTCTGATTTTCTGCAAAAGTCCAATGACATGAAATAAAAACCTTCATGGTTCCATTGCATGGTAAGTAAAGTAATACAGGCAATGAGTCCCAGGTAATTGCAGGCAATCATCCTATTTGATATTCCAGAAGAAAAACCAGTAATAATCAATATCCAAGATTTTGGTTTTGTGGTATTCCACTTTGCTAATCAGGCTTCATTAACAGTGTAGCCAAAAAAGTAAATCTCATTGTATTTCACTGTAGTGTGCTGTTACTGGAATAAATGCTATCTACTTTCCACAACAAAGGAAAATTTAATAATTGTCATAGATTTTTTTTTTTTCTATTTATTTGTTGAATAAAACAATTAGTGTAACTTGTCTGTATTAAGTTAAAGTTTACTGGAAAAAAATAATACTAATATTTCAAATGTTTGAATTTCTGGTAGAAAAGTAAAAAACATTGACTTTGAGTGACTTGATCTTTCTAGAAGATGAGGTCATGTGGCAGAATATTTAGATTTAAATAGTCACCCTGTGAACACTCCAGCGTGATTGGTTGCTGAGTAGGAAGTTAGCAACACAGGGAACAAGTTTTAATTAGCTGTAAGAATAAGAAACACAAATATTTAGCCAATAGGTATTTGACGAGTGGATGTAGGTAACCAATTATATTATGCCATGTACGATTTGCTTAATGCGAGTAACCAATCAAGAATTGGTCTTCGTAGTACACGGAACTAGAATACCTATAATAACTGAGCTATCTGCGCAATAAAGTGGCATTAACCTGATCATATTGGTCTGCGTGTTATTGTCCGAAGCTTCCGCGTCAACAAGTGGCGCCCGAACAGGGACCCTCGGATCGGGGTTAGGACTCATCTCCTGACGGACACCCGACCAAGAGAGGGGACGGAAAAGCGGTCGAAAGGTGAGTGCTGCCCCGGCACTCGGGATCCCCTGTGCCTGTGCGGGAGGATCGGGAAAAAATGCGTGCAGGAAAGAAGGGAATCTCGCTCTGGCCAGGCGAGCGGCCGGGAGGAGATGGGGTCCACACTCACAAAGGAAGAAGAGGCAGTGGTGAAACTCCTCCAACATATGCTCTCTAAGAGAGGACTGAATTATGATACGCCTACCTTGAAGGCGCTCCTGGCATGGGTGCAAGATAGAGAACTGATCCCCACTGCTGCTGTTGCCTTTGCACAGGATACATGGGCTAAGATAGGAATGTGGGATGAAGTGAGTAAGGGATCCAAGGAGGCGCAAAAACTCTCCACGGTGTGGAGGCTGATTACAGAGACATTAAAAGAGATGCAAGCAGAGCGCCTGGCTGCTGGATCAGTGTTTGTGGCGCTAACGCCCGGAGGTGAGAATACTTCCCCCACAGGTCCATCCTTCGGAAAGTCGCCAGAAGCCTTTCCCCCTCCACCTCCAGAGGAACCTCGGTCATTTGAAATGATACCCTCAGTTGCAGACTTTCAACAACATTACCAAAAGCAGAATTTGGGAGGCGAAGAGCCAGAAGATCCCTTTGATCCTGGTCCAATAAATCCAGAGACTGAACCTGATTTATGTCCACCTTTAACCCCAATTAAAGCTATGGCTGCATCTGCTCCAACTGCGAAGGAGATTTCACAGCAACAGAGACAAAAGTAATTCTTAACCTTCCTCCATTTGTACCAGGTATCGCGTTGTGCGCGGCCGGAATCGGGGTATTGCAGTGTATTGTCAGAATGTCGGCAGAGAAGGACGCAGCCGGAGCCGGAGCCGGAGCCGCTTCGCTCCCGCTGCCGCCCGCCTCGCCCCCTCCCCTCCCCAGCCGTCTCCCTGAGATAGAAGTGGTGTTTTTGTATGTCTGCTGTGTAAGTGTGTGTGGGTGCCAGTTTATACCTGTTGATCAACATCTGTGCTACTGTTTGTTTTTTGTTGTGTCCAGTGTCGTTCGGTGACTCCGCTTGAGCAGGTGTTCTGCCCGGTGTGGTACTGTTCTTGTACGTGACTAGGGCTGACACTCCATCAAGCGAAGAAGTTTGTATGTATACAATGTTTAGACGTAAGGCGAGCGTACCCCAGGGAGATGGACCGGGATGGGCTGTAGAACTGATAGAAGTCCTGAAATATTGGGAGAGTTTTCACCAGCCGACATGCTTACGCTCTTGAAAACAGCTTATCCATGCAAGGCGTATGGCTGGTTGTTTGTTGTTTGCCTGTAAGATCATGGTTGATTGGGAAAAGGAGTTAAGCCAAAATCTATAGGATGCTTTGTAGGAAAATGAGAAACTTAAGGGTGAGCTCTTCTTGCAAAGGCAGACCTTTATGTCAGCTGTAAGTGATGAAAAAAAAAAAAAAAAAAGAGAGAGAGAAAAAAAGAAAAAAATATATACAGGAACAATTAGAAGGGAAATGTGCTGCGTTAGCACAAAAGTATGCCATACGTGGTATGAGAAAGCGGCAGAAAAAGAGAAATCAGACATCTGATTCAAAGCAGTACTATAGAGATATGGTTTTGGTTTTTTTCCTATATGTATATACGTTATTGCATGCCTTTGTAAATTACTGTGTTATACCCTGCGAGACTAAAAGAACCCCAGCAGAAGCGGTCTCTTGAGTGGGGGGGTGGAATATGGGAAAGCAACGGAAGATTGGCGAGGAGGATTGTAAATACGCTCAAGGGACTCGCACCTGGGTGCTGGAAAACACATATATCACACTAATTGTTATTCAGTCTCGGGTGCTTGCAAGAAAAACACTTAGATGATATAAGTCTGTAATGGACTCAAGGACACCTTATCTAGCTGCTTGAGAATCTTGGCCTGTTGTTGCAGAAGATCACAGCATAGTACCAGCAAGAACAGGGGAGTCCGCATGCGCTCTTGCTAACAAGGACTCTTTCGCTGCCAAGGATTCTTGCTAACAAGGACTCTTTCACTGCCAGGGATTCTTGAAAACAAGAACTCCCTCGCTGCCAACAATAAGTTTAGTAATGCTACTATTACAGCTATTTCTGAGTTATTTCAACATGCGACGCTGCAAAACAGAGCTGTTATTGACTTTTTGCTTTTAGCTCACGGACACGGTTGTCAAGATTTTAAAGAAGGACTGTGTTGTATGAATCCAAGTGACCACTCCAAATCCATCCATGCCCAGCTGCAAGAACTGCACCGACCGAACCAGCAACTTGTGGAGACCCCTGGGTGAAATTTCTTTGCTGGATGGACTTGGGGGTGGGGATGGTTGAAGCAAATTATACTCATTGCCTGTGTGGAAGGAATTTGTCTGTTATTTTTAGTATGCTGTTTGCCGTGTTTAATGAGCATTATACGATCAATTGTAGATGTCACTTTGCATTGTACCCTTGTACGAGTTATAGAATACCATCATGTCCCATCTACAGACCACAGAGCGGCATGTGTAAGGGATAATAGAGGATGGTCCGAGTAAGACACGACAGAAAATTACTAGTTGAACCAAACCCAATATATATGTTGGGAAAAAGGGGCTCAGTACTGTTTCTGCAAAAACTATGTGTGTATCCATGAGAACCTGACCTTCAAAGAAGAAGAGAACAAAAAGGGAGTACAACAATGTAGTCACGTATCAGACACCTGCTGTTAGCAAAGCTGGATCATGAGTCTGGTGAGGCTCACTGCATGCACTGGCCACGCATGTAGCGACTCTAGCCTGTACTTTTCCACTCAATCCGGTGCAGGATATGAGGGAGCTGTCTTGGGTCGGAGAGAGGAGGAGAGACATGAGCGCACTTTGCAGATACAGGGGACGCCCTGAAGCGCTGTGTCTGCCCCCCCCCTCCCCTGTAGGTTTCACGTTCATTAACCCCAACAGCTCAGAAGGCATTACAGCACATTGCAGATTTGTTTATGACATATCAAATATTTCAACCTTACGCCCTGATAGGACAGTGGGATGATGTACTTGCAAAGAGCCTGACTGCATTAGAGTGGGTATTTTTGCCACATACCTTCTCAAAAAGAGTAACTATAATGATTGAAATGTTAGCATGATTCATTTCGCAGGATCGCTTGCGCTGACAGCAGCTGGCTCCTCTGCCATCATTTGCGGGGGTTAACCCATGAGGGCTTACACCTGATGGACTTTGGCAATCCGATGTTACACACATTATGGAATTTGGATGTTTGTGTTATGTACATGTTTCAGTTGATTTGTTTTCTCACCTGGTTGTAGCTACTGCTCACACAGGAGAGAAGGCTGGTGGTGTTATTCGACATTGGTTGCAATGCATTGCAGTCATAGAAGTACCGAAAACTGTAAAAACTAATAACAGACCAGCTTATGTGTCTGCTAAAATGCAGGCCTCTTTGCCGACATGAGGTATTAAACAGGTCACCAGTATTCCCCACTCCCCACAAGGCCAAGGCATTGTGGAACGTGCACATTGCACACTTAAAGAGATGCTAGAAAAAAAAAAAAAAAAAGAAAAAAAAAGAAAAAAAAAAGAAAAAAAAAAAAAAAAGGAGGGAGATGTGGGAGACGATGGTGCACGAAAGGCATGAGCTGTGTTAGCATGAGTAGGCCCGAAGCAGGCCTGCCTTTACGTGAGGGTAAGAAAGCTAAGAAGGCTACTACCGGTCAGAAGATAAGGGAGTGCTGTACTAACCAGAAGAAAGTTGCTGAGTGCAGAAAAGAGAAGAAACAAAGAAACCTTGAAGCAGCATACGTCAAGGAAGGTCGACCAATGACAGAAAGGGTAAAGGCACGTGGATGAATTTATCTGACCATTCTCAGTCTATTCATTCTAAGTTAGATCAGTTGCAGAAAAATATGCATAAACTAACTGTTGAAACATCTTGGCTAGATCAGTTCTTTAACTCTTGGGGAATAGGTGGTTGGTTAAAAGACTTTATAACGCATAGCCTTTTGGTTTTGATTATTATATTGCTTGTTTTATCTGTATTGCCTTGTTTACTTGCCTGTATTCGTAAATCGCTCGAGGCTTCGATGGAAAAATTGTTTTCCGGTGCTTGGATTGTTCAAAAACAAAAAGGGGAATTTGTGGAAGGATTTTTGGTACAGAATGGGCACCCTGTGAACATTCCAAGCACCGGTAATTTGTTAACAACAGTGTAGGCTGTAACAGGCCTTGAAAGTTATGAGAGGAACATTGTTGCAATTTGAGAATGTTGAGACAAACAAGATATTTGAGCTGAATCAGGCATTTTGGTTGGAGTCTTGGCTAAGTTCTTGGGGAATTACGGGGTGGTTGGCTTCCTTTGTTAAAGCACGGTTGTTAATAATCTTAATTGTTATTATTGTTGCATTATTTGTTCCCTGTCTTGCAGAAGGCATTAGAGCGTATGGTATGAAGAATATGGTATAATCAAACTCCGCTGACCAGGGACGACAACTGGAGTGTTCAAAAACAAGAAGGGGGAATTGTGGCAGAATATTTAGATTTAAATAGTCACCCTGTGAACACTCCAGCGTGATTGGTTGCTGAGTAGGAAGTTAGCAACACAGGGAACAAGTTTTAATTAGCTGTAAGAATAAGAAACACAAATATTTAGCCAATAGGTATTTGACGAGTGGATGTAGGTAACCAATTATATTATGCCATGTATGATTTGCTTAATGCGAGTAACCAATCAAGAATTGGTCTTCGTAGTACACGGAACTAGAATACCTATAATAACTGAGCTATCTGCGCAATAAAGTGGCATTAACCTGATCATATTGGTCTGCGTGTTATTGTCCGAAGCTTCCGCGTCAACAAGGTCATTATTCTTTTGTTACTGAATACCTGGATAATGACATTTTGCATGCAAATATACATATGAATTATATGGCAATAATAGCATATTTTTCTGTTCCTCTACTTCTGAAAGAGGAAGAAAGAGAAGGTTAGGCTATTGACCTAATTAATTTTGATATTTTGTTAGCTCTTGGTTAAAATTAAATGTGCAATGAATAACTTCTGTGCGAAAATATTTGCCTTAAATTATTTTTATCAGGTATTCCTTTAAACAATTTATTATGGACTTACTTAAAAATCTCTGTACCTTGAGAATATATTTAAACTACCTGATATGTTGACAGTTTATAAAACGATTATTGTCCATATTAATCTATACACCATTATGTCACCATTTTTACGTGATGGATAACCCAGTGTTTTTTGTCTCTTGCTGCTCCTCATTAGTCTGAAGACATACATGGAAAAATCTCAGCAGATTAAGATGGAAAACAGCACAGTGGTACCACTTTCCTGTATTTCTCTTTCCCCAGCTTTCATTTTGTTTCCTGACATTTATTCTTGGGTGCCAGGTAGAGCCAATGATACACTTTTGTTTGATTCAAATTTTATAAGCAAAACATTTCTTCTCTGCATATATTTCTTTTCTTTTTTTTTTTTTTTTTTAATATCATTGGCGATCAAAAGCAAATAAACAAACTCTGGAGAGTCAAAAATATTTATGGAGTTGATGAAAATGTTAAGGCATTTGGTTGATAAGAAATCTTTAAAAAATGAGTGTTTTGCCATTGACTTGTTGCAGGCATACTTTTATAATACATTTTGCAAACTTCTGTTGAGATTTTTTCTTGTAGTTATTTTTTAGAGAAGAGTCATTATTCCTTAGAGTTGCTGTCAGGATATGATGTCATGTTCATTAAAGTAAAGGAATTCCTCAGCTTCAGGATTTTTATTTTTTTTTTTTTTTTTATGATGTTTAACCTCAATGTAGATGTAATGATTAAATAACTAATCTTATAGGGGTTATGAAGATATGAATGTTATGAATCAGATGCAGCATCCCTACATGGAAGGGGACAGTATGCACTTTATCAAAGTCTGATTTTCAGATGCATTAAAAATATAAAATGCGCAACTGTTTTATCACAGGAATATATTTAAATATGTATATATGTACTGAAGTATTTTGTAACTGACTAAAATTAAAAAGATAATTCATCTGTGGCTGGAAGCCAATCAAATGGAATTAAGGATACATATGATTTAGGAACAAACCAAACCAAACCAAAAAGCAACCCAGACACAAAACCCCACAATTTTTAAACATACAGATCAGTTACAAATTAACAGTAACACATTTAATAGACAAATGAATATTTTCATCTTATATTGCTTAGTGGTTTTATGTTTAATTCCCATCTGCAATTACATCTATTTCCACTGTTTTGAAAAATGTAAAGAAAACTAAACACGAGGGTAAATCTAGTATTTTTACTTCACTGACATCTAAACTACCTTTACTGTCCTTAAACCCTCTCAAGGGTTTAAGTTTTGTACAAGGCATAGAGGCTTTTCCGTGCTAGGGGGAACAGACCTATTAACATCATAAAATACTCTATAACTAATTTTTATGTGTCAAGAAGGCAAATTGCAACGTGGAAGCAGGGGTAAAGACTCCTGTCTGGTGATGTACCTGCAAATTCCATGTATCTTTAAATATGCATTGAGAGAGAGAGAGGATGTGTGTGTGTGTGTACAGAAAGTAGTAAAGGGTTCCTATGGTAACAGCAGCTCCTAATTAAGACAGCATTATTTGTACCAAAATTGCATGTACTTTTGAAGCAGTTTTCTAAAAGAAGCTTTTTTTCAGCACTTGAACAAGATAATGACAACTCTAAGTGCGTGAACAGCACCAATCCAAGTTACAGACATAAATGATTCAAACTGTTTGTTAAAGTTCTTTGTTACACCTTGTATGATCAGGAAAAACAAATTCTTAATGGGAGTGTTTTAAATTCAACTGACCTTTACCATGTTTTTCTTTTTTGTTAGATGAATCCTATCAATTGGCAGGAGACTTACAAAGAAGCTCAGCTATTTCCTGGTGAAAGGTAATAAAAAAAAAAAAAAAAAAAAAGAGTCATGCTTGCAGAATTCATTTGTATCAATGTCTTTGGATGCTAAGTAGCAGACAAAAGGTACAGATTTAGTTAATACATTCTGTTAATCAATAACCCATCCTATCAACTATGACCCCTCCCCCCCCCCCCCCCCCCCCCCCCCCTTGCCTCGCTCCCAAACCAGCAGTGTTTAATAACTGTTTATGATGGTAAAATTGAGTTAATTCTAGGATTATCTTTACAACTAGTAAATGTATTGTAGAATGCCAATATCTACAACTTCACCCGCTGAAGTACTAACTGAGGTATATTCACTGCCTGTGTTCTGCCATCCGGCCAAACACATGCTGAAATTCATCCTCCAGTCTGGGTCCTCCAATCATCCAGAACAGAAAAATTAACAGAAATTTAACAGATGCATTGCACCTCCCTTTTCTGTATTTATACCAATCCTACAAAAACATAGTGTATCTTCTGTAAACACAGACTGGTACGTGCATATTTTCTCAATAAAGTCAGTGGAAAGTTAAGAAAGATGCAGTGTCACTGTTGATGAAACATAACATACAGTATACTGCACAAAAATAAATAAAAGTTGTTCTTTTTCTATGGTATGTGCCATACAGTAAACAAAATAAAAATCAGTGTTCCTATGATAAGGGACACTAATCATTAGCAAAACTACTTCACTACATATATACATATTTAAATATATTCCTGTGATAAAACCGTTGTGCATTTTATATTTTTAATGCATCTGAAAATCAGACAAATTTGGCAAATACTTATTTAATCTTTGCAGTGATTTCTGGACATAGCAATTTTGTACAAGAGTTGAATTGATTTGTTTTATCCAGCTCAGAAACCACTCACAAACTGTGTTTTTGTAAATTGAGGAGAGAACTTGAAAGGATTGGAATAATTTTAACCTCATGCAAAATATATAAACTTGATATAACCCTGTGATGGTTACTTATTATTTTGCTTTTCATTTAGGGAGGTGAATTGCTAATTCGATATTTTAATTATTTGCACAATACCCCTTTGCATGGAACAAGAACATTTTTCAAGTTTGTTTTTCATTCAAAAAATAATCGAAGGTTAAAAACTAGCTTGCAAGTGGCCTGCAGAAATTTAGAATTCAGAAAGAAAATAAAGTACTCTATCTATATATCTCAACCTAATCTACTGATGTATCATCTGATACCTTTTTTTTGTTACAGTGACACGTCTGAACGACTGGCACAGATAAATGTCCAAATGGGTAACTCCTCTAAATCTGGAGATAATAAAAGGCATTATTCTGTGCAAGGATGCTGTTTTTTTTTTTTTAGATAGGCTCTGATGAGCTGAACTGTTAATGCGTTTTGGACTTGGTTGGCTGCCAAGGTCAAAGCATCATTATCATCAAGCTGGTTTAGCTCAGCAGCCACAGGATGTATTAGGGAGGCTGTGCAGAGGTGCCAGACTGGTATTAAAGGAACAATCCCTTAATGAGAAGTGCCTCAGTTGGTAGGTAAGGTTTTATCAAAGCCGCACATACTTTTATAGTACCCTGTCCCTTTTAAAGAAAAAAATAATTCAAAAAATCATAGGTGTGAGAACCATTCCTTCAACTCAGTTTCCAGACACCTAGGAGCATGAAAGTGCAGTCAACTTTACTAACAGGACTGAACAATTTTTCAAAAAAAGATGATAATGTATAAAATCCTACATATAGGGACAGAAACAAATGTTTCCTTTTGAAGTTGAGAACGCAATCCATGGATCAGACAGGGCCACTCTTGGAAAAAACTATAGTTGTGGAGACAAAAACTGAGATTTAAAAAAAAAGAAAAAAAAAATCTACTTGTTGGTTATTTTCTCCACACCTAATATAGGGAGTCTCATAATTCATTACCTGCTCTCCCTCCACCCCTGTTGCTGAGAAGCGACAACAACCTCTCTATGCTGCTTCTGTCCGGGTGTTCTGCTGCCAGGGGATGCAGGAAGCACAGAGCAGAATCCAGACATGTGCCCAGTTACATAATGCCAGGTCCTAAAAGAAATGCAACTGCATATCTGTCCTCCTGTATTCTATAGTCATTGCATTGGTGTTGTTTTCAGTGATGATATGTTACTTATTATATGGTGCTTGGAAACCTGCAGAGAGGATTTTACAATCTCTTTTTGCTTCTCTTCTACTTTTATGAGAAGTAAACGTGAATGTCAGAAAGGCTATTTGAGTCAATTTATCATTAAGCAATTCTGTCTCTGACTGAGGAGTGTTATTCAGTCTCCAAGTTACATATGTTTGTTAGCTGCTTGAATACTTACAGACCTACAGATATCATGGTGATGAAGACAAGATGAAAGATGAATTGCTGTTACAAGAAAAATACATTGATTTATAATAGTAACTGTTAGTAGAAATCAGCACAGCACCGTATATTCCCTTCTATTGAACTTTTTATTTTATGCTTGCATATGCATATGCAATGCATTATTTATCCTTTTTTGAAGGTGTGTATTTGATTTAATGCAGTTCAGTTTCATGAAGAACAAGTTTCTATTAAATTTTCAGGTGTCATTACAGGTCTTTTTTCCTGTCAGGTGCTTATTCCTATTTCAGTTGCAGCCCTTATACACCCTCTGCTTTCCTCTGTGATGAGCTCCTGTTATGAGAAGACCACTTCATAAAAAGCTGCAATGTTACATTCTTGCGGCACCTCTAGTACTTCTTAAAACCCAATAGTAGCACATCTGTTTTGAAATACATCAGTCTTAGCTGTGTTTTCCTGCGTTTCTCCTTATTGATTCATGTTAACATCATATTGTTTCTGTTCGTATAGTTTGCTTACAAACTATTTGAGACAGGGCCCATATTTTTCTTTCTAAATGTTGATAGTGACTATAGCACAAAGATATGTTCTTTTATAGGGCCATTATCTATCTAGAGATTTATCACAAATTAATATTCAAATAGGGTTCATATAGCTGTACAAGAGACTGTCTAATATTATTTAAGATTCTCCAGGATATCAAGCACCAAGCTGCTACTCAGGTACAGCAAAATTCCCTTCTATGTCGTGCAGGTCTATAAAGATACTTCAAATTTCCTAGGAAGCTGCTTGTCTTTAGACCATAGATTTCCTCTGACTGTGATGAGAGCTTAGCCACATAGCTCAGGTATGCACCATTATCTAAATGTAAGTATATAGCCATTTGTGGACTCCGATTCAGTTCTAAATGCCTACAGTGACTCTAATATTATAAACACTCTCAGAACAGGATAATAGCTATAGATTGGCTGCCAAATTTACCTATGCTGAAACCATGTAAAGCCAAGCTGATAGCTGCCACTTTTGCTCACCAGGGGAATGGCATAATATGTAAGGAAGCAGCTGGTCCTGGGGTTATTGACCAATATTTCTTCTTTTTTTCCCCCATACTTCATTCCCCTGCACCTTCCACCCTACTTCAACTAGAGCAGTAGGCTCAGCTCCCTAACACTCAGTGTACTTGTTCAGCTCCTTCTCCCTTTCCCTCCTCTGACAACAGGAGGAATACCTGCCCCTTAGATTCTCATCCTTTCGGAAGTTTCACATTCAGTTCTGTCTGCCTCGCTAAGAAGCCTGAGATGGCTCTCACAACTGAATCCTTACTGTAATAGAGCAGATGGTGAATAAGAATAGCAGAGAAACTGAGCATTTATAATGTTTTTTTGAAAGGGAAAATTTAGAGTTCACTGCTTTGTTCCATAGCCTATAAGTTTGAAAAGTTATACCTTCAGAACATGCATCAAAAAATGTCTTGAAAATAAAAAATGTAATTTGTTAGCTGGTGATGTGGTTGACTTCTCGAAAGAACAATCCATTCTTTTTATTCCTTCAGAAAAGTATGATAAGATATACTTACAGTAATTACCTGAAAAGTCATGTTGGTTTATTACATTTTATAAGCTATCCCAAATTAGAGGCATTTTTAAATAAAAAGAGAAAGAAGAGTCCAGAATTCAAAGCTACAGTATAGCGGTCTGTAGTTCAGAGAAAAACTAATGAGGCTTTTGTTTCTTTTTTTGGTTTTGTGTGTTTGTGTAAAAATTACTCAGTCTTTTGATCAGAGGAATAAATTTCTTTAATTACATTCACAGTAAATAGAATGTCATTCTCTGCTCAGTCCCACAGAATGAAATACTCATTCAAGGTGTAAGTACTGCTCAGTGTTAATAAGACCTTGGCTTTTAGTGAACGCTTCTGATATATGCAACAGTTTTTGGTTAAAAAAATCTGCATACAAAAGAACATAATAAAATACCATAGTTATGCTATTTTTCTTTTATTTCCTTATAATTACTGTGTAAAAATAGCTGCTTTATGACAAAGCCAAGAAGTACACAATCTTTTATGTGATTTATCATCTTTGCTAACAGTTCTTGAATTTGATGTTTTCAGCAGTGATATTTCAAATGCTTAATTATTCAAATTGCACGATGGTAATAATATTAAGACCATTAGAAAAGAATAGCCAAAGCTTATATCTTGGTTGGGTTTTTTTTTTGTTAGGGAGAAAATGAGAAAGCATCAAAAGTAAATATGAAGACTCTCAAAGTGATTGTGTTTGAATGTCATCATCTCTCAGCAGTTTAGGATAATCTTTTTGCAGTGCTGTGGATTGAAAAAAAAAGGATTTGTGTGAAAAGATATCTGCTGTCAACTCATGTCACATGAAGCCTATTTTATATTTTAGAGTTAATGATAAAACACCATGAAAGAAAGCCAATTTTAGAAATATATATACACTCATGCTTTGAAAAAATTCTTCATTTTGATTCTGAACAACTTGCAAGTAAATCAACTAAGTGTAGAAGCATAAAGCAAGCTAAAGAGACTAATATTATCTGAAATGAATTAATAGACCTGTCTTTCATTGCAGCATATTCTCTCATACTCTGTTGCAGAAAGGCAAACTTTACAATATTTGCCTCTGGCTCAGGGATATCGTTTTCTGTTTTGGTTCAGCTTGGTTATTTCTCTGAAGAATTCACTGCAGTTGCGGAAAATTAGGTTCTCTGCAAGACTTTCTGAGTTGTGTTCTCCAGAAGGAAAGCTGGAATGTATAAGTATCCTGATAAAATTTAATTATTTGCAATATTGAAGTAATAACTGATATGTATCTCTTATATTATATTATTTACACTTCTAAATAGGTAATGATATTTAATTTGCAAATGCGACACACAAAACCTCCTTATCTATTAAATTACCTGAGGGTAAGGCAGAGAGTATTATGAAGAACGTGTTGCAGTCTAAAGGCTTCAGATGTTAGTATTCATTGAACAGATGTACACCAAGTCCTTGACTGTGAAATATTTAGAAAGCTTTAACACCCACAATTGACTACGGTAACTACCACCATGTCAACACTATGAATCAATCTCTTAAGATGTTAATAGCTCTTTTGTTTGCCCTCCAACCATCTGGAATATTTAGTGGATTCAGACACTCAAAATGAGAAAGCAAAATGCTCAGGTGCTACCGTCCCTTTCATCTGGGCAGGTTTTATGACACAGCTATCAGCCTGAATATTCTCCATCTGTAGTGGCATTGTCCATCTAGAACACATGAATTATTTAGAAAATCCATCCTTTCTCATTAGTTTTACATTAAAAGGTAGTTCATTTAGACAATTAAATTGCACATAACATTAATGCTGTGAAGTATGCTGGAGATGACTGCATTGAATTTATCAGTCTATTTTACCTGGCGGACAGAAATCTGACACTAATGACGTCATTCTGTAGATGTAGCAAATTGTAAGGTGGACATAAGTCAGTAAAAGCAAACATTAGGGAAGACAGGGGAAACATTTATGCAAGTTTTTGAGAACATCTTGGAGCTAATTTGTTAACTGTATTTTGTTTGATTTGTAGAAACACATATTACCTGCAAAAATTAAAGGAGTTGTTTAATCAAGATGAGAATACAAATGTGAATACAATTCTCCTACAACTGCCCAAAAAAATAGTTTACAAGAAATATTCAGTAAAGAACCCTAAATTTAAAGATCATATATGGTCAATTGTGACTGACTAGACTTTTCTATAAGTTTCTGAAAGCAGATTTTTATTTTGTTTTGAAATTTTCTACATGTTTTCTGGTATATTTATGCATAGGAACCAAAGCTCTACTAGTTTTCCATGTATTCTTTTTTTTCCCCCTGATACCTTGGTTTCTAATACTACCTTGCATGTTATTTCCAGCAACTAAGAATTTCTCCCACTTCCACTTTTAATTTTCGTTCATAGCGGAATGGTTTATGAGCCTCTGAAAGTCTTTGTGAGGAAGTCACCCTTTCAGTCTAGTTTGAAAGGCCAGCAAAGGCAGAACTGTATTGCAATCCATTCTGTCATTTCTTTGTGCAGATTACCTCTAATCAGTTAGCCATCCTTGTAATGCTACATTTTCTATTTTTTTTTTTAAATTATATTTGGTGTTTCCACGTTTTTTTCTGTTTTTGAAAATACACAGTAAACCTAAAGTCCTATTTTAGGTTCAGAGAAAACTAATTTTGTACAGAACTCTACAAAACTTATCATTATAGTTGATTGACTTCAGAATATATTTTATTAAATCTCAAAACCACAATCAGCATATTTTACTTGTGAAGTTATTTATTCAGTGTATTCAGACATATCTTTTTCAGTTTTATAATTAAGAAACAATTCTTTCAAGACTTTGCAAAACTGCATAACTGTAATCAACACAATGTTGAAGACAAATATGTAATTTGATACAAATGTATAGAATAATTTACACAATATAAATACCTCATACTAGAGCAAATATTTATATTTTGTACTATAACATTACACAGATTCTTATTTCTAGCTCTGGTTTACAAGCCTTCAAAAGGAAAATTAGAATGTTTATTATTTTTATTTAGTCTTTGTCAAATAAAGCAGTGAGTTAACTAAATTTTTGCCCCCAAAGTCATTTCTTAACAAATAACATTTTCTGATTTTCACACATACCTCTGGATAATCCATTCTAAAAGTCCCATTACTATACAGTAAGCTCCAAAATAACCTGTGTCCTCAAAGTTTCACCATATATAGTCCACATAAAATTCGTATAGATGCAGAGGCTATTGGAGGCATTGGTGACAATGTTTTCTTGCATGTCTCTTGCAAGAGGGATATACAGGAAGCAGGAAGTTTAGGGAGAAGAGATGGATCAAAGATGGGTAGGCCATTTATTCTTTTTCCAAGCTTCTTTTTGCCTTTTCTGTTTCTTAAAAGACAAGTTCCTTAAGTTTATGTTGACATCTGAAAACTTTAATTTATGCAGGTAGCCTTTTTTTTATTCTGTTTGTTGGTTTTCCCCCCCCCTCTACTTTATGTGTGAACGGAGCGGGTAACTCTGATCTTTTAGCAAATAATGTATACTTTTCAGGAATAAACAATATGTAATAGAGCTTTGCAGATACTTCTCTTTGAATTTTCATCATCTTTAAATAGATGCTTTAGGGGATTTTATTATTATTTTTTTTTCAATGTCACTTTCTTGGGTCTTTCAGCTGCTTTACCTGAAGTAAGCAATTGGCATTTGTCTTATAATTGCGTTTTATGTATTATGCCAAATGAAACCAGAAAAACTACTCTGTCAGACTGATTCCTAGGGGAGTGTGGAAATTTTCAGTAATACAATTTCCCCCATAAACATCAAAGTAGACTTCTCTTATTTTACGATAAATTGAAATGTATGTGAGAGGTGAAGAATATTTTTATTCCAATAATCTTCTGGCACAATCTTCTGTTCAAAATCTACTACCTTAATGAATAAGATAAAATATAGATGCAATGTGCAAAACACGAAGATGTACCACAAATATATTTTAGCATTCTATTTATGCTGTCAAATCAGCATTCAAAGCTGATTGTTTTTTCTGGGAGGGTATTTTTCCAGCAGAATGTTTAAAAATCATAGGCTCTACACTGCATTAACATTCCTAATTTTAGAATCTTTCCAGACTTAAAGAGGGATTCATCTGATATCATAGATGTTTACATATGAGCTAATTCCCAGGGTCTCTTCTATAGTTCCTGGACAGGGGGAAAGAAATGTCACTTGATAAAAGGTAGATGCACACTGTGCTAATGAATCCAGCCTAGAAATGCTTATATTTCTCCACTGAGAAAGGAGTTGAGATGTCAAATTTAGCTGTTTATATACATATTCAAGTATCTCAAGTTAAATGAACTGATTATCAGTCTTTGTTCCTATATTACTGAAACCATTTTTTTAACCTTTTAAATGTTTACATAGTTTGCATATCCTTAGGCAAACATGGAACCAATTAAACAGAGCAGAGAAGTCTTACATTAACTAAGAACTCTACAGACATAGATCCTTTGCACGTATTATTAGAATACTGAGGTGTGCCTCTGCAAGAGGTATAACATTTTTCTCAGCATGATGTAGGGCATGACAAGGTACTTTAGCATTCAACCAGAAGTACTAAAAGGAAGAGACAACTGAACGTATGACATGCTTCTCTGACAATCTCTGAAACTTAGGGAATTTGAAATGATTCAAGATCCAAATAAGTTGTCATGAGGGGACAGTGTGGGAGAGGTGTGTGTGAATATCTGTGTATGTGCATGTATGGAGCTTATTGTGGAGAAAACTAGATGGTATTTATATAATTATTTCTTAAACATTTTGTCTCACTTCACCTTTTCTTTTCCTTATATAGTTATGCTATTCTTTACTCACACTATTTTATATTTCGTTCCCCTGTTTGAAACTCTCTCTCCTCTATTTTGACTTACCCAAGTTGTTAATTTATTGCACTTGTATATTTTTGATGCATTTGGATAATTTGATCTTATGCTTTCTCTTCAAGTATTGTTGTGTAAGACAGATGTCCTTAAGCTTTTTTTTTACTTTACACTTAACTCCCATGTGATTTCTGTTGCTGTTTTCTGAATGTAGTTATGACTGCCTCCTTAAAGACCAGTGTTCTATGTTTACTAATATTTCTTCTCCTCATTTTAGGGTTCATAAACTCCGTAGTTGCTCTTACTAAAATTACCTTCTGTCTGTCTTCAAATTCTCTATCAATTCATCCCAGATAGTAATTAAAAAAAAAAAAAAAAAAAAAAAAAAAAAAAAGAGGGTAGTTTATTTATGTTGTGTTTCTTATCCAGCAAATGTTTTTCTAAATCCTAATACATCTTTGAAATATCTAGGTCAATTTACCTATTTTTTCCTGTTGTTGAAAGTGATAGAACTTGATTCTTCCTTGACTCTGCTGTTTTAATCATCCTGAGTCTAAACCATTTTGACAACTAAATTATTACCATCAGTACCACCCAGCACCATCAACTATCGTAGGCTTTGTGTAAATATGTCCTCCTTGCTATCACTGGAGAAAGTCTTACCTGTGCCACTTTTTTGTCCATCTGATATGTTTAGGTAACACCAGGAAACTAAATGAGAAACCTTAAAGGTAAAACCTCTGGAGATTACTACCTGCAGAAGAATGAATCTTCTCTGCAAGAGGTGTAAAAGCTCTGTGAAACCTAGACAATTCAGACAAGCTTGTATATTCTTCAGATTTGGGGTTCTGAAACTCAAGGACTTGTAGAAATGAAGCTTCTAGAAAGAAGTAAATACCAGTCACATACAACAATGGTGCAAGCACTATGTATTTTCAAGATGCATCTACACATGAATTATCTATGAAGTCTGAACAGCGATATCATCTCTTGCAATGATTTGACAATGATAAATGTTACAATGAAAGTACCAGTTTTTAAAATTGTTTCCAAATTCAAGGAAGTATTAAATGTTCAAGTTGTCTGTGTAGACTAAAATTTGAAGTTGGCACTTTGATGGTAGAATTGTTCTGAGAGAGCTGGGTTGATTTTGGCTGAGAGAGTTGGGATTGTTCAGCCTGGAGAAGAGAAGGCTCCAGGGAGACCTTATAGCAGCCTTCCAGTACCTAAAGGGGCCTACAGGAAAGATGAGGAGGGACTCTTTATTAGGGAGTGGAGCAATAGGATGAGGGGTAACGGTTTTAAACTGAAAGAGGGGAGATTTAGATTGGATATTAGGAAGAAATTCTTTACTGTGAGGGTGGTGAGGCACTGGAACAGGTTGCCCAGAGAAGCTGTGGATGCCCCATCCCTGGAAGTGTTCAAGGCCAGGCTAGATGGGGCTTTGAGTAGCCTGGTCTAGTGGGACGTGTCCCTGCCCATGGCAGGGGTGTTGGAACTAGATGATCTTTAAGGTGCCTTCCAATCCAAACCATTCTATGATTCTATGATTCTAGGATAAATATAAACTAAGAATAGTGCTTCTATCTCATGTAATGCAAACAAATGTGATATTTGGAGTCAGTACCTTATTGTTCAATTTTGTGTTATAAAAAAGAGAAGAAAGAAAATTCTTGCAAATTATAAAAGTTGGGATTTATTGGGTGGAATCATTTCTTATGGTTCACAATTGATACCATTCTTACTGAGGCAGCATGTTAGGGGACTAATATTAAAACTGAGTAATAATTGGAGTTATATAAAAAATATTTATATTAAAGAATTTGCTTTTGAGGAACTTGAAGTTCAAAATAAGGAATCTTTCTGCCAAGAACCACTCCATAATGAGGTGGGGAAGTACTGAAGAGAGGACTTAATGATAACAGGGAGGGAATAGTATAGGAACTGGAGATTGTGATTGTCTATTGATAGGAAGGCTTGTGGTAGGATTTTCAAAGGAGCACTAAAGATTGTGAAGAATCTGCAGAAGCGGACTTTGTGACAATTTCTGTAGACAGAGTCTAGTCTAAAACTCACATTAGGTTCTGCAGGGAAAATGGATCTGAAGTAAGGTACCCAGAATCCAGGTATCCTTTGTTTATAATATACTAGATCACTGCTGAAAGTATAGGAAGGGTATAATGCATTTCATCCTAAAGTAGGAATCTAAAATAGTTCAAATGAGTTGTACTCTAAAAAAACCCACACTATTCCTTTCTGTTAAATGTGAAGGGATCTAACTCACATGTAGACACTTGTAATTGTAACCGATTAAAGTTGTGTAGAGTGCTGCTCAACTTTTATGCTTTTGGGATCCCTTGGAAAATAAAAATATATTTACTTTTTCCTTCTACATTTTAGATTTTGTTTGTTTACTAATAATTGCCATTTGCTTGCCATTTTCCTTTGTTTTGCTCAGAATTAACTTTAAGTTTTTAAAAACTGGGATGACTTTAATCTGTTCCTTGTTGATTACATGTATTGCTATTTATTTACATAGCTTGATATTAATTTGTTTTGCTTCCCGGACTTCCTTTCTCTTGCAACTTTGTGACCTTTCATCTAGCTTCTCCAAGGCTGCAGTGGCAGTGCTACTACCCCTGACTTCCCAAATGCTCTTATCCTCACTGCCTTGCACCTGCAACCTCCAACTCTGCTATGGATCACTGCTGTGTCTCTTTTGTTGGGTTTCTCTAGGGAAACAATCACCACCGATGTGTGAATCACCCTTCCTTCCTTTCCTCTTTCACACCTTGCTTTGCAGCTTTTAATTTGTGCTAGGGAAAAACAGACCTTAGTGGAAAATATTAACAGATAGTAGTCTATAAGACATCCAATGGGTATTACCCAAAGATATATGTGCACAAAGTTTAACATCCAATTAGCATGTTCAACAACTACACCTGATCAAGTATGCACCAGTCAGTAGCATAATAATGAGTGAGAGCATAATAATGAATGATAGTTTGAGCAACTTCTGAAGAAATTATGCATTTACTGTGAAAAAGTATTATGAGGGAAAACTTGATACACTCAAAAGCTTACCAGAAAATGTGTGTCTGGGGAGATGTATTGCTTCCCTTTCCAGATGGCCATAGGGAAGGGTTTTATTTTCTCTCTCCTTTTTATTTTTTGTTATTTTTCTTTCCAACACACTTTACTATTAGAGTCAACACATGCCATTAGACACAGACCTTGTGAATAAATGTATGTGCATGTAAACCTGTCTCATCATCCTTTGTATAACAGTGAATAGTGCACATAAGCCTGTCTCATTGTTCTTTGTATAACAGTGAATATCAGAGCACGTGGTTTTGGTCCACAACGTCAGAGCACAGCTACTTCAGAGTTCGTATGTCAGCACTTATTTCAGAATGTTTCTTATTCCATAAAGCTTCAAGTTTTCAACTTCACATTTCAGTTTGTGATTAATATAAATATGTGGGGATCAAATTTCTAAAAAAAATAAAAAAAAAAATAAAAAAAAAATCCTATTGTCACTAGCATGAACCAAGGGAAAGATATAATGTTTTTTAAATGAACTAAAAAAGATAAAATAAGAAAAGCTAATTACTCTTTAGGAATTACATAGCATTTCTTCTACTGCTGTTGTAGAGTCATCTCAATCTCACATGTATTATTCAAATTCTAGTAAATTGTGGTAACTAAAATAGCATGGAGCTAATGAAGAAAATCAGAAATGAAAAATATTTTAGACAATCACCGTACTAATGTCAAAATAAATTTAAGATTGTAACAGTATCTTCTTGAAATCTATATTGTGACAATTACAAAATTACGTAGGTACTTTAGACGCTCAATGAAGATAAGAGGGCTGTTCTTAGGAAGCAAATCTAGCAGGAGTAAGTGCTTACACAATTCACTAGAAATCATGAAAAAGTTGAAAATATTTTGTAAAAAATACTTTTAAATATTAGGATGCTACCCAATCTACATAAAATCCATTTGGCTTAGGATTTAAACACCTACCTCCATATATCTTCAAATAGCATCAAGGCCTATAAGTCACAAAATTCGGGGCTTTTCCAGTTACCTAAATAAGAGGCTCAGACCCACTGTAGATGTTCTAGGGTCTTCTAAACTGCTTCCAATTCCTGGCCCAGAAGGCATCCCATAAATCTTGTTTCATACCTGTTTTCCTTACATAGATGTTACAGACATTTTAGGAAATAACCTGGATAACATGAATTGAACAAGTCAGTTACTTAAATGTTGGCATGTAGTATCATTTCAGATGCTGTAGTAAATTTGTGACTTTCATGAAGTGACTGCAGGTAAGACACACGATCTGTGAAAGAATTATGAAATCGTTATAGCTGGAGGACATTTGGAATACCCTGATGTACTGTAAATGGTTTTAGAAGTCTATGTTTAAGTAACTGAGTTAAGTGCCTGCTTTTCATCTGCTGTCACAAGCACTTAACAATCTAGCTTCCAGGCAGATATCTGGATGTAGGTATCTGCATATAGAACCCACCAGGTCACAGGGTACCCTGCAGAATGGTGCTCTCCAGCCTCATGAAGCTGTGCCGCTGTGCAGCCGTGACTGCAAGTCTACAACTGTACCAATTAATTAAGTAGATCCAGGTAACACTCATGGGAAAGGCAAACTGATTGTCTGTACCTTTAAATAGTTAGAACAATCCCTGGCGAGAGCTGTTTGTGACAATTAATATTAATATTAATGCCTGGGAATGGTTTGGGAACTATCATGTGTCAGAAACCCTTCCCAATAAGTCCTCCAAATTTTTCTGAAAATTGTGAAACTTTAGTATGGTAGACACAATCTTTTTCCCTGCCAGTTGTCTTCGGTCCCAGAGAGAAATCCTTGACACACTTAATGCAATACTCCAAACTTAGTCCAGAATTCTTGTATGCAGAAAGCAAACAAAAAGGAGGCCTTGTGCTCACCTAGAAATGACTGCAAATCTGAGAAAGATTTGGGGTGGCAAGTCCTCATTTCATTCCATGACTGTTTGGTGTTGGGTTTGGCTTTGGTTTCAAATCCAGTGATAAACTACTGTAAAATGTTGTTCCAGAGAACAGATCATGTCCGTCTATCATGTTATACCCAGGCTTCTGCCAACACTAGCATAATACGGGAAGTTATCTATTTATGTTAGGCTGTCAGGCAAAAAAAGAAAACAAAATAGTAATCTCCAAAATCAACTGGATAATCCTCTGGAGGAATTGCAGTCAATGAATATGAAAATTTTCTAAACAGATGTTTCCTCTGCAAGTCTTGACTGGAGCAAATAACCTCCATTGTCTTTATAGTTCCCTACCTGATGCAGACTGGATGCCTCATCTCAGGCAGCCTATCTCTCCTCTCACACTTTTTCAAAATACCAGTGAAATGGCACCTATTTTAAGAATCTATATTTGATGGGTTATATTCCACAAATTCTTTAATCATTCTGCCCTTTATAAACTGATTCACTCCTACAGCCCTTGCCTTCATTTTCTCCCTTGAAAATTTCACTGTAATCAAATCCTTTGCATATCGTACTGAGTAAAATGTGAAACAACATAAAAGCTTACTTTTATTAAAATGTCTGGGATAGTTATGATTTTAAATTTGCCTCCCCCTTTATGTCTTTTTCTTGAAAGGGAAATAAATGTCCTCTATGTGCTTTGAATCTTTGAAATCAACTATTCATATCATTACATAGGATCACTTAATCTCCAGGTGATCCTTTATTTATTTATTTTTTGTACCCAAGTCATAAAATATGTAGGACTGACTTCAGTCAAAAGGCACACCTGTCCATGTTTATCAGGATAACTACCCCTTCAAGCATCATTTTTCTTTGCAGCAACCTAAACAGGGTTCTTGACATACCTCCTCACAGAAAGTACATACTGCTTCACCGCCATCATCTGAGAACACAGCTTATCACATTTGACTTTTTTGCCACACACTGATAATATGAAACAAGGCAGAGGATTCTCAGAGTTATGATGAGTATCCCAGCTGCATCTGTATATGTGTGCAAGAGAGTTTCTTTCTGTCTGCCTTGCATGTCTGTAACCCGGAAAAATAAAATGCTAAAAAGACAAAAAGCACACATGTTGGTCTTTACAGCACTGAAAGATTAATTCCTAGGTTGCTGCCACAAGCAGCTGAGGTTTTCAGTGTAGCAAGGAAGTGAAAACATCTGACACCTGGCACCTTAAATGTCTTTGTCAGTAAGGACAATTATGAGAAAAAAAATATAAAGTTCCTGGGTTTTCTTTCTTCTTATCATGTCTACTTTTTTGCACAGTGGTTATTTTAGGTTTGGTTTTCTTTTTTTTTTTTTTTTTTTCTTCAGTGACATGTTTGTATATTTAAATTGTCACTATGCCCATCCATTTATTTCTGAAAAACCCAAGGAAAGTCATACTGTGTTGTTCAAACAAGAGAATAAAATTATATTAAATGAAATCTGTAGTATTGGGAAAACCAAACACATATTGAGGGCTACAAAGATGATCAAAGGGCTGGAGCACTTATGCTATGAAGACAAGCTGAGAGAGTTGGGGTTGTTCAGCTTGGAGAAGAGAAGGCTCCGGGGAGACCTTATTAGCAGCCTTCCAGTACCTAAAGGGGGCCTACAGGAAAGATGGGATGGGACTCCCTTCCAGCCTAACTCTCTCAGTCTATCTTGAAAGGAGAGGTGCTCCAGCCCTCTGATCATCTTTGTGGCCCTCCTCTGGACCTGTTCCAGGATGTCCATGTCCTTCTTATGTGTTGAGGACGCCAAAGCTGAACACAGTACTCCAGGTGGGGTTTCACCAGAGCAGAGTACAGAGGCAGAACCACCTCCCTCGAGCTGTTGGCTATGCTTCTTTTGATGCAGCCCAGGATACAGTTGGCTTTCTGGGCCGCAAGCACACATTGTCCACTCATGTTGAGCTTCTCATCCACCAATAACCCCAAGTCCTTCTCCTCAGGGCTACTCTCAAGTCATTCTCCGCCCAACCTGTATTTGTGCTTGGGATTGCTGTGACACATGTGCAGGACCTTGCACTTGGCCTGTTTGAACTTCATGAGGTTTGTACAGGCCCACTTCTCAAGCCTACCAAGGTCCCTCTGGATAGCATCCCTTCCCTCCAGTGCGTTGATTGTACCACACAGCTTGGTGTCATCGGCAAACGTGCTGAGGGTGCACTCAATTCCACTGACCATGTTGCCAACAAAGATGTTAAATGGCACCAGTCCCATTACCGACCCCTGAGGAACACCACTCATCACTGGCTTCCACTTGGACATTGAGCCGTTGACTGCAACACTTTGAGTGCACCTATCCAGCCAGTTCCTTATCCACTGAGTGGTCCATCCATCAAATGCATGCCTTTCCAATTTAGAAATCAGGATGTCATGAGGGAAAGTGTCAAATGTTTTGCATAATGCCAGGTAAATGACGTCTGTTGCTCTCCCCTTATCTACCAATGCTGTAGCACCATTGGAGAAAGCCACCAAATTTGTCAGGCATGACTTGCCCTTGGTGAAGCCATGTTGGCTGTCACCAATCACCTCCTTATTTTCCATGTGCCTTAGCAGAGATTCCAGGAGGATCTGCTCCCTGATCTTGCCAGGCACAGAGGTGAGATTGACTGGCCTGTAGTTCCCTGTGTCTTCTTTTTTTCCCTTTTGAAAATGGGGGTTACGTTTCCCCCTTTCCAGTCAGTGGGAACTTCACCAGACTGCCACAACTTCTCAAATATAATGGAAAGCAGTTTAGCAACTTCATCTGCCCGCTCCCTCAGGACCTGTGGATGGATTTCATCAGATCCCATGGACTTCTGTACTTTCAGGTTCCTTAGATGGTCTTGAACCTGATCTTCTCCTATAGTGGGTGGTTCTTCATTCTTGTAGCCCCTGTTTTTGCCTTCTGCAACTTGAGCAGTGTGGTTAGAGCTCTTGCCAGTGAAGGCCGAGGTGAAAATGTCATTCAGCACCTCAGCCTTCTCCATATCCTGGGTGACCAGGTCTCCCGTCTCCTTCCAGAGAAGGCTCACATCTTCCCTAGCCTTGCCTTTATCTCTGACGTACTTATAGAAATTTTTCTTGTTGTCCTTGATGTCTCTGGCCAGATTTAATTCTGTCTGGGCTTTAGCTTGCCTAATCTGGTTCCTGGCCACTTGGATAGTTTCCCTGTATTTCTCCCAGTCTACCTGTCCTTGTTTCCACCCTCTGTAGGCCTCCTTTTTGCTTTTGAGCTTGTCCAGGAGTTCCTTGTTCATACAATTTCATTCTGCCTTAAAGAGGAAGTTCATATTCTCAGAGGAATAAAGCGCCTAAAATGTTCTATATCTCAATAAAATTGAAAGAAAACCAGAAAATGTAGATCATCCTGAAACATTAATGGAATATGTCTACAGCTAGTAGAGTCATACATTTTAACATTCGTATCACAGCATTAGTGAATTGTGCTATGCAGAAATTTCTGGTATCTTTTTATGGATAATTAATTTACAGTCAGGTTGAAGTTTTTACTTTAGCCTTAGTTTAGTTTGTTGTTTTACTCAAAAGAATCGTAAATAGATAACATGGTACCATTGCTCTACCTGATGAAGAGCTACTTCTTTTATAAGGGCACAAAGCAAAAATACCTGGTGTATAAATGGTATTATTAATGAATGAAAATTTGCCAGGAAATATCTGACTTTCTTAAATTTGAGGGGATTAAATTAATGGGATGCAACAGATTAGGCTAAAAGTATTCTGAATATCTGTCAATGTACTGAAAATCTCATTTTTATTTGTATATTTCAAGACTAATTTTCTGTTCAGCATTTAAGCAGAATGAAGGCTATTTCCAACATGCAGGAATCTTATTTGGAAAACACCAGAATTACTATGATACCAACTGTTCTGCATACATTTGAAGATGTAGACAGTTTTATTTCAAAAGGAAAAAAAAAATATAAAGAGAGTGTAGACAGGGAAAATACTTTCTAAGAATCCTGAAAAAAACCCAAATTTGTAAAGTGCAAGGTTTTTGTTTTATTTTCTGTACTTTTCTTCTTTGTATAAACAAAATAGCTTGTCAACATTGCAGTTCATGGTCCTTAGGTAATCAGTAGCAAGACAGCTTCATGTGTCATAGCATAACAGTTATCCTAATGACTTCTGCAAAGCCTAGCTGGAAAACATCTGGAGACACACAAATTTGATTAAATAATGATATTTGAAAATTCTAGGCTTCAGTGTTTGAATGATTTGGGGCAATTTTAATAAAAATTAAACAAAAGCTTTTTTTTCCATGCGTATGCATCTGGAGCTAATCACGCTAATTGCTATCAGTTGCCTGGCAAAATTATAAACTTTATTTTTTTCTTTTTTTTTTTTTTTTTACAGTCAGAGAGGTAAAATATGAGTGAGAAATGTCTATTGGTATAAAGACCTCTTATTCTGTAGGGCAGTTACTAAGCTGTTTCATGTTTTGTAATTATGATTTGACTTTGGTGATCAAGTGTATTTCATTATTTTAGTTCTAATTTAGCTTAAATATTTTGTATACAGACATACGTAGTTATATAAGATGAATCAAAACTCTTCCTCCATCGCCCCTCCCCGTCCCCCCCCTCCCCCAACTTTCCTTTCTGGGATTCTTTTACTGCGCATATAATACAAGCTTAGGGTGTGTGACATTTTCAGTACCTAAGCTGGAAATGTTATTTGTCTTCTGCACAAGATTGTAAAAGTTGAAAATGGCAGGGTTGTTAAGATTGGAATATTTTGATATCATGTGTGGAAGGTTGTTACTCAGATAGTTGAAATTTAGGTATATGGTTGCACATGGACTTCTGAGTAAATATGGCAAAAGTTGGTCCCATACAGATGACCCTTTTCCTCCACTGTTAAGATATTTGTTTAAAAAAAGTGGTTTGTCTTTCCATCTGGAGCAATCTTTCTTCGACTTTTGACCAGGCAATGAGTTGAGGCTCCTAGGTTGGATTACATGCCTACTTTTTTATAGCGCTAAATCTGGCTGTGATAAAACCTACCCCTATGTAAAGCATCTGATTTAATTCTATCAAGCAAATTCCTGAATCAAAATAAATACTGTAATGCCAGGTAGACATTATTCGTATACTCAGACGTCTTCTTAACATACTGTGCTAAGTGGTCTGTTTTAAGCAAAGAAAAGCATAATTTTCAAGGCTTACAGTTTAACATAGTACTTAGTATAATGATTCACAGAGAACATTCATTGGCTTAATACAGAATATAGTCGATGAACAAGAGGAGGCCACAAGATTTGGCATTTACTTTAATTGCACATACTATTTTCTAATCAATATCTGCTAGTAAAGCTATGATGTATTTACAATATTTTCACAATGAATCACATTCTTTGATAGTTCTATTTCTTCTGTTTGATAAGTTGACATATTACCTATTGCAGGAAAGGCCAATTGTTCTGTAATATAAAACAGCAGGCTATAACTAATGACATATATGCTGTTTCAGAGGGAAAGCACTGACTACAGTAGATTCTATTATTTTAAGTGTCATTTTCATGGCATATTCAGAGAATTACAAAAGTGTAATGACAGTTTTGCAGCTTTGAAACTTTTAAAATCCATTTTTATTCCGTTTATGAAATATTTTTGGTGGACTATGGTTTTCTCTTGAAGCACACAATATATTAAGAAGCTGACAGGATGTTGTATATTTAGCCTTTGTGTTCCAACTGCTGTTTCCAAAATGACTCTGGTAAGCCACAGCATTTTGAAAACATTGTTATATTGAATAGATCAGTGTGTCTTCCTGGCAAGCAGCTGTCTCCAGGAATTACAGACTCTCAGAGACTACCTGGCTACATTTGTGTGAGTCTTGCTTTATTTCTATAAACCTCTCTTCTTGGAAATGTCTGAGGGCTGTTGATCTCCATTACTGTCTTGTTTCTTTCTTTTTATTTTTTTTTTTTTTCTTTTCTGAAGGGGCCAGCATGACTGTGATGTCTGTCTTTCTCAGAGGAGCTGTAGCTGAGAATCTTGAGTAAAAATGTTATTTAGCTCTAATTCAGAATGAAGCACATCATTAACTTCACTGTGTGCAATCTTAAGTATCTTCTTATGCATTTAGTGATTTCTGAGGTAACTGTTTTTTAGGAAGGTAATACTAGGACATCACATACTGACAGTAGAGCAACAAAGACCTTTTTATGGCCCATAAAACTCCCTTGAAAAGGGATGGAAAGAGGTACTTTGTAAGACCATCATGAGATCTCTATTTTTTTAACTGCATCACTGTCAGGATCCGTGCTAAATTTATGTCTACATTAGTTGCAATTACCACAGCTCAGGTATAATCTTAAACTACTAGTTAACTACATCTTGAGCTATTGAAATTTTCACAAATGCATTCATGACTGTCTTCCCAGTTTAGGGATAACCCTACAGTTCACGGTACTTGATTGTGGCTTGGCCAAGTATACCTCTTGTACCATCTTAAGAGTTCTGCTCCCCGCTTTTGAACACATTGCTGTGAATGTTTAACTCTGTCCACATTCTCTATGGGAAACTGATGGTCTGGACTCAGAGCTGATGGTAAGATTCACCTCATCTTAATGTAGAGTAGATGTCTCAAATAGGTCAGGTAAATCATAGAAACATTTAGGTCAGAAAAGACCTTTAAGATCATTGAGTCCAACTGTAATCATGCCCTAACCTCCTTATTTTTCTCTGGACCTAATCCAGTTGCCCACACTTAGGTATCTAGTGTCATCTGAAATAGTTTATGGTATCTCTCTGGCCTCCATCTGTCATTTTGTAGGGTTTGGATCCCCCTTAGGTCCTGTGTGATATCTGCTTGTCTCATAGAAATATCTCAGACGCCGTAGTTTGTCTAAAATTATACTAAGTGCTTATTTGTAGGGAATGAGTTGACTATAAAATGTAATCTGAGAGACTAGTTTTGCTATAGTTTTTGTCTACACCAGAAATACCTAGAGTTAGGCAAGATAACCTGCACTGAGAACACCTAAATATTAAGTATTAAATTGTCAAGTTTCTTTATGAAACCTACTCACACTCAAATATCAAAATTTCCTACACTTAATCACTGACAATGGTAGCAGCACCAACAGCAAGTGCTACAGTAGTTATTCTAGGAATTATATAAGAAAAACAGGGGCACCTAGGGCCTCAGCAGCATTCACTTTGCTGTGACAGTCCTACAACAGTTTGGAAACCCTGTCTTAAGAAATATGCCTAAGGTTATAATAAGGACTACAAAAATCTAGAAGCTCCACACACTATTTTTTCCTGACTCTCAGACCAGTGAACTGATTGAAACAGTATTCTTCCCTGCAGTATTATCTAGGTATTTATATGTATATCGAATACATGAAAACATTCAGTTATTTCTTATGTAACTAAAAATAAAAGTCTTATCTCAGGATTTTATTAAATTAATTGTGTCAAAGACTATAAAAGAGAACCTACATGAGAGTTTATCATGTTGAAGCGATGAGACTTATTCATAAATTGTAAATTGTGCTATTGGCTAGTACATAAAGATGGTAAGATGCTACTGGTCTTGAATCATTAAAGATTCAAATAATTCTCTGAACAAGTATCAAACAGAAATAGTCTGAAGAGTATCCATTATCGATTAAAAATGCATTTATTCAGCTTTTATCTGTGCAAATGTGAAGCAAAACTACTTGTCTTTCTTAGTGTAAGTCAAGGTAACTATATATGAAGAGATAAGAGGTTGGCAAAGTCTTTAATTCAAAAAATTGTTAAATACTTGGGACATTCACCTGTCTTCTGGTATGCATGACAATCTAATTAATCTCTCAAAGAACATTTATGCTATTATCTGGCCATTAGCCATATTATTACTGCCAGATCTTATTGGTAAGGATAAAACTATGAAGCATTGCTCTGTGTCTCATTTACTGGAAGTTCAAGAGTCTATAAAATGATTTACAGATTACGTGCTCAAATTTAATTTACTCACTAATTTGTCTAACTGCTGAAAGAAAAAAAATAGGAAAAAATAATATAATAGCAATTCTTTTTTTAGTGTTGTCATCAAAAAGTTATGTACAAAATAATTGCATTTTTATATATCCCAAATATTAATTTTATGTAACTTATTAAAAACTACAATAAAATGGATGCTTACTCTACCTTACAGCATGTTGCAATAAAAACAAGGAACCTATTTGTGTATTGTCAGATGGAATATCTAAGATATTTCCAGAGAGATGGAATTAATAAAGGAAACATAGAACAAGCAGGATGGTAGTTTTAAGTTTCCATGGGTATGTCTTTACACTTTTTTTTCAGAAGTATTTATTTAGGATTTATTTATTTAAGTCACATGGTAAGTTTACATATACTGTAGTTCTGGTTGACGTAACGAGATTGTGAATACCTAAATGTAGGTGCCTAAATGTAGACATCTACATGTGAACTAGAGCCAGGACTCAATTGTCTAAAAACAGTCATGTACTGACTCAATTTAAGAGATATTAAGGTACCCCACCAGTCCTCTATTTGCCAGCTTTTTGCAGCTGTCACTAATACTCTATCATCTAAAAAAGCAGTAAATGTGTATACTCAGGAAATGAACCCTGCCGCTGTTTAGTGGAACATAAAACTGATCAGATGTATCTTCCAGTTAAGCTGAATATTCAGCTTGCCACACTTTCATTAACTCTAGGAACAAGATATTCATTGACTGTTGTGAAAGTTGAGTAACACAGCTCACATTTAGACATCTGCACCATAAGCACTGAAAAGCAAGTGTCTGAATGTGGATCTGAAACCAAGCCTTATTTTTCTCATGATTCTCCACTTTTTCCCTTGTTTTTTTTAATCTTTTAAATGATTCATTTGTCCCATTATACATATGATTTCTCTTCTCTAATTTAGGGCTTTAATTCAGTTGCCTAAACATAAGCCCTCAATAACATCTGAGACACCCTGGAATATCCATGACATTTCTGTGGGGCCAGTGGACATCTAATGGACCAAAGTCCTGGTCTGACAGCTGGGTGCCCAGTCAGACACTGATGGATTTCTCCCCTAGCACTAAACTTTTATGTTTATACAGCTGCACTGACCTCTGTCTCTGAGTTATGTTTATGTTTATGTTCAGGATTCATTAGATTTGAATATATAACACGGGTGAATCGTATTGCCCAGAACCTGCCCAACAAGGAAAACTTAACGATTACTTACAAAGTCAAACTTATCCAATCAATATCCATTGGTGCTATCTATTACATACTTGGATTATGTTGCAAGCTTTACTGAAAATTGTTCTATAGAGCTTAGCTAAGAGTTTTTGCTAGGACGTATCGAATGTTGCAAAGCACTGCAATCTCTTGTCATATTATTTTGTTAGACAAGAGTTTATCAATGGGGTCTCTGAATCATAAATGACTATACATGCACAAGAACATCCTGTGTTATACTTACTATCTCCTGACTGTTTACTATCTTCTGAGTTATTTACCCATGTCTGCATAAAGTGGTTGCCTTGCATTATCATGATTTTGGCAGTTTTCAAATCACTTTGTCAAATTTAACAAAAGACAAACAAAACAACATAGATCAAGAGGCTATTTAGTTATGGGATGCAATAAATGCATATTTCATAGGATTACGGAGTAGGTAATATCAGAATATTTATTTCTGAAATATTATATGGAGCAACTCACAAAATAGCTACATGAGAGAATACTTAAAATAATCCATTGGCACAATTTGTTGTATTCAGATCTTAATTTTAGTCATGGGCCTACATATTTGATCACATCCATTAGCAAAAATAGTATGCTAATCGTAAAGAGAGTAAATACTTCATCATCTATAATAGTTTATGGGTAACAATAGTATTTCTCCCCCTCCCATTAACCTTCAAAAAGGAAGATAAAATATAAATACATGTTCATCCTGAAAACTTCCTAAATATAATTACATTAGATGCGGACCAGGTTTCATTTTGATTTCTTATGAAATCACAGCAAAATGGAATTAAAAAAAAAAAAAAAAGTTTTCATTATTTCATTCACCAATGCAACATAATTTCAATAACTTCAATAAAACAATTTCAGGTACTTGGCATAACAAGTTAAACTCTTTTGATTGCTGAAAAAACAACTATGCCTTTTTAGTGATTTTTTAAAAAATAATTTTGTTGCCCTCATATTTTTCTCACGCAAAAACTAAATTACCATTATTCCTATGATTAACCTGAAACATCATAAAAATTCTAGATTTTCAAGGTGATGAGTAATATGTTTGTAGAAGTGAAAGATAAATTAATAAATTAATAAAATTAATAAATTAATATAAATTATATATTAATTTATATAAATATATATATAATATAAATATATATATATAATAAATTAATAAAATAAAGAAGATGAACAAGAAGGAGAGACAGAGAATAAAATTTTGCTGGTATTCTTCTTTAAATACTAATTTTTCAGCCTCCATTTTATTTTTAACTACTAAATATCTGTATAACTTGAAATCTGAGATGTGAATTCAATGAATTAGCAGATAATTTTAAAGAGTATGCATGAATGACTTTGAAATTAATTGAATCACTCAAAGAACTACCCATAGACCCTGACTGTGCTATTTCTTCTATGGGGAGACAAATTCTCTTTGGAGTCCTGCTGGTAAGTATTTATCACCAATACTGCTGTGTGGTGTGCAAAATGTGGTCAGGTACAATAACATATTTTAGTTGTCAACGTAACTTATTAGACTATCCTATTCTCGTTTACTGAGCTGTTCAAAGAACTCTTCTCGCTGCGCATGTTCTCTGCTAACATATGTTATTTAGACTCTCTTGTCTCTACCTTCACCTTGTCTGATCAGAAAAGGAACTTCTAGAAGCACATGGCATTATATCTGTTTATATTCAAATTAATTAGTTATATTTACATAATGGGAGCAAGGCCTAGTTATCTAAAATACTTTCACTAAATACTTTTCATAAAAGAATGAGAGAAGATTTGATGACAACAAATGATGAGAAAAAATTGTAAGAAATGGAAAGTACTTTTCAGGGATAGGATCATAACTCAAGAAAGTAACAAAAATGAAATCAATGTAGATGACAAAAACGTATTATATCTGATAAGAAAATGCATAAATAATAGAAAACTTGGTGGTCAAAAGACTTTACATTTCTGGATGCTAGTAGACCTCAGATTGAAAGAGTCAAGAATGTAATATCAATGTAAAATAGAATAAATAATCTTATTTTAACATTGAGTCAAATATAAAATTTAGTAGTGAAATATTTACGCAATATTGATAGACTTAGCTGCAATATTATATGTAATCTCAGTTCTACATTGTAGAGAGAGCCTAGTAAACTGTTGAGTCCTAAGGAGAAACAAAAGAATCATCAGAAGTTTAGAAAGCCACATTTATGATGAATCATTAATGGAATTTATCTTTTGGGGCAGGTGATATAAAAGAAGGAAAGTAACAAAAAAGGCAGAAAATAATGGGGTGAAAAGGTGGCTTTTTTTTTTTTTTAATAAACTGCTAAAAGGGAAAAGTTATAAAATGTTTGTTTGCACTGAAATGAGAAAAGAAAATACTTTACTTTTACACAGATTAAGAAAGATAAAGAAAACCAAAGATATTCTGAATGAGGACTTAAGCATGATAACAGAGTACCTAAGGATCTTGTAAAATCACATTCAAGATTGTCAAGAATAAGTTAGGCAAACAGATACAGGGGTCGTCTGCAAATATATCTTTGTATCTTCTCACAAGAAGTATACTATTCAGCTTCCTCGTATACATTCTAGCACTGTATTTTTTTTTACATTATTAAAAAAGAAATTTGATAACAACTATACTCCAACCCCAGGCTATAAATAATTTGAAAGCACAAGAAAGAGGGAAATCTATTTTCTCCTTTTCCCTTGAAAATCTTCAACTTGTAAAAAATAAATAGCTTTAAAAGATTCATTTGAAGAAGACTTCTTGCTGCTATGTGAGTGTTAACAGACATCTGGCTACCATCAACCTTTTGCTTCTCTTGGGTCAAAAAACCTTGCAATATTGTTTTGGTATTGAAACGTAACTTAACAGAAGGAGCGTGAACTCCACGTTGGTTTGGTAGCTCAAACATCCTCTGATTAAGAAGGCTTTGTAGTTTGTACTCCCTCAACATGAAAAGGTCGCTTATCCCATCAGGAATGCCCTCAGATTTCCAAACCCCAAGCAACTCATCGACAGAATGGGGCTAATATATACAAGACTCTTCTGGCTACATTTAGAAGACAGTTACTGTCAGTTCACATCTGTGGAGTCTAGTTGATAAGGTGTGCTCTAAAAATATCCATTGGGACGAGCTTCTGACAATTAATGTGTAGAGGAACAACATCTGAACACCGTAGTTCAGATTTGAGCTAGTCACCAGCATGCCTGGACATGTTGAGACAGAGAGTGTCTCAGAAGCTAAACATCCAGGGCTATGGAACTTACATAGCAAATTCTAGTAAACCTTAAAAGTTGCAGAAGCTGAACAGTTTCTCTTGATCACTATTTTGGATTCATTACTTAGACTTCTCCAAGATAAATAGTTTAACCTTCTTTTGAAGGGAAACAGAAACAGAAATAAATGGATGTATCTGGAAAAAACAATTTTCTCCTCCTACTGCAGGTATATCAAATAGGTAAGATGTATTGTACTCTGTAAAAGTCCCCTCCAAAAAAAAAAAAAAAAAAAAAAAAAAAGGGAGGAATGGAAAAAAATGGAGGAATAGTGATGGCTAAATGCTGGCAACCATCCACTTTGATGTACCCTAGTGCTTTTCAGAACATGGAGCTGGAAAAAATTACCT
Source organism: Alca torda (assembly GCA_008658365.1). NCBI lineage: Eukaryota > Metazoa > Chordata > Aves > Charadriiformes > Alcidae > Alca > Alca torda. The sequence continues at coordinate 164,001,035 of CM018076.1, read as the reverse complement.
AGGAACTATCCATCTGGGAACCTGCAGGTAAAGTGGGATACCTTAGGTTATCTCAAATAGTATAAAAACCTATAGTAAAGTATTTGAATCCTACCTTTGCTATATTCTCTATATTGGGTTGTATACTACTGGAAGTATTGACTGGATCCTTTGTGACAGACACCTGGGACTGAGTCTAAATCTGGGTAAGTAATGCTGCTGAAATGTGTCAGAGTGTTTAAATATTTGCATGAGCCTGAAAGTTATGGCACAATGCCTATGAGACACCAGGTTGAAACCAGCTGGGTTTATACTAGGAAATCTCAAGTTGATTGAGACATCTATGTTTAGGCAATTGAATCATATGTGTTTTAAACCCATCTCTTCTCTTTTTTCACCTAATGCTTTGTGATTTAGAATGCTTTTAGCACATGAAGGACAGTTTCTCCTTTCTCCTCAGCAGTTCCAAACCTTCACCTAAAATAAACAATTGGATTCAACACAAACAATATTTTATTTTAATGAATGATTTGCCAATCAGATATAATTACAAATATTACCTGAAAGCTGATTACTACTATCCAGTGATGAATACATGAAATATAGGCATATCTTCCTAAACAAAGATAAATTGGATGACATTACTAATTCTGCAATATTTTCCACCTGTGCTTGTTCAAAACCACTTACAAATCAAACCAAAACAACAATAAAAAAATCCCGGAAAAAAATACCCAGCTATCAGATGTATTGCTGTTTAGCTTGTTATGAGACTTGCTACCTTCTACTAACACTCTTAATACATGATATTACATTGTTAATATTTTCTTGGCATTATAATTGCCCTTTTTTTAATCACCATAACCATACCAATAGTATTCGATAATAACAGGACCCCAAGATACCACAAAAGTGTAACAAACAAGTCTAGCCTTAAAAGTACATATTTCATTGTGACTGTTTGTGCTGAGTTTGGATACTAAGCTAATAATGGAAAATGTATTTAACTGTTTTAAAGAAATTTTCTTTCCTATGGTGCCTGGTTTGCACATCAGTTTTGTTAACTACTTTGATGTAATGTAGCATACTTTATAACAAATTAGCTGTGGTGATCCAATTGCAATTTTTTTTTTTTTTTTTTTTTTTTTTTATATATAACAACTGTTACACTTAAGCTGCTTTGATCCTAAGAATTTTGATAGGGTAATTCTAAGACCATTCTGACTTCAATGGTGTTCAGAGTTTCCCTGTGATTTAATCTCATTTGACAAGTAATAAGATCAAAGTCACTGATTTTCCTTTGGCTTTTGAAAAAAAAATTCAATAGCAGATTAAGATGTTTGGACAGGGATATAGAAGATTTAGACATACCAAAAGACTGCTTTATATTCTGGTATGTATTTTAAATTGAGATTAGTGCAAAATTACAAATGAAAGAATCATGCTTACTCCTTCATTAAAAAAAAAAAAAAAAACAAAAAAAACAACCAAACAAAAAAAAAAAAAACCAAACAAGTAAATATGCAGTGATTACAATTTTCAAGATCAGAAATAAAAGGAATAAGCTTGTGTACATTTTTGTATATGATCTTCAATGTACGTACCAGCTATGCACAGCTCAACAATCTTACTTCTGCCTGCGATTTTGGTTTTGCAATTGTCTCTTGCACAGCTCTATCTGATGTACTCTTTCACATAATTTTTCAGAATTCAACATTCTTCTCGAAGTCTGAGCCCAGGGTGCACAGGTATGAAATACTAAAACTAGACCTAGCATAGCAAAACGGACACCCTGGGAAAAGCATTGATACAGTTATCGTGCCAGGAAGTAAAAGCACATAGCTACCTGGGTCTTCATTTCTTTTATGATTTTCTTCTGAAACCATTCAGAAATCCAATGTTTTAGTATTTCTTTGTGTGCTTGTGTTGGAAACAAACAGCTCTGGCCTTTTCCTTGAAACTTTTTCCAGGTGCTCTTGGATACTCCATCCTGACTTGATAACTTCTATGATGTCCTTTTGAATTCACCTTTTCCTCCATTTCTTGTATAGCAACCTTAGGGATATAACACATAGACTCATAGAATCATAGAATTGCCGAGGTTGAAAGGGATCTTTCAGGTCTGTGGATTCCTATGCTTTAGCGGTAGGATTTGGTTTGCCTACATTTAGCACTGTAAAAATCAGGCACTCAGTGTAAGTTTTATAGTTTACCTCTCAAAAGTGTTATTTATTCTCTATGTCTTCTATATACAAGGAAGGGATGAGCTCTGACCTGTAAGTACAGCTATCTCTTCATTGACTTGTAACAGACACTGGGCAAGTATTTTAAACTAGACACCTAACTTAAACAATTAAAAAACAATGGGATCAATTTAAACCGTGTCAATCAATCTCATGTCAGTCCTGAGGTTTCCTCTGGAAACCTTAGACATGTGTTTGAATTCTGCCATAAGAAGTAGTCATTTCCTGACCTGAGATTTCTTTGCTGCTTGGACAGAATAAGGTTAATGGAAAGTCCTGTCAGAGGACTTTAAGACTGATCTTCATGTTTTCATTTGTTTTCCTGTGACAGTAGGACACTGGTTTGCTTCTTAGTTTACAAATGAAAGTAGCATCTTCACATGGTTTATATCTTAATTAGTAAGTGCATTTTTCAAAGACTTGTGTCTCGAGTTTCTGACAACTTACTAAGTACAATGGTTGTCAGGTAGATAAATTTGATCTTAAGACTGCCATCAAAGGCGCTCAACATTTCTTAAAAGAAGCGCACAATGATGGGAAGTACTTTTTGTCATGATGCTGGCATTACATTCCTTCTTTTTTTGACTTCAGTCCTTTTGCAGTTTATTCAAAATATTTGTGACGTCTCAGTGTTTGCATAAGAACATTTAAAATCATGTTCTAAAGCCTGATTAACATGCTGGATTGAAAGCAAGGTTTGTGAGGTTTAAAAAGCAATAAAAAAAGATGTCCTTGCAGGGAGAGCATGCTCAGAAGGACTTTAATTTCCCTTAACCCTTTTCAGTTCATGGCAAAAAGGAAAGTAAATACTGTCTAGCTTCACCTGTCTTGTGTAGGTTTATTCAGACAGGCAAGTTCTAAGAGTATACTGTAAAGTAAATCCATGTTCATATTTCATGTTTAAGAATGCAGTTGGCTAATCTTTTAATCATAAGCAAAATGTTTTTAAATAATCATAAGAGTGAAAAAAAAAATGCAGTAGACTGCTGATGTTTATATTATGTGATTTTATATGCTTTTCCAAACTTGCTGTTTACATTGCAGTAAATACCTCAAAGGGCTCTTAGTCCTATAGCACCCATAACTGTATCTTCTATCCAAGAAGAAGAAAGCACAGACAATTTTATGTCAGTGGAATTTAATAACTGAAGTTGCTTTTTGCAATATAAATGAGATCAAGATATAAGATTGGGATAAAAATTAAGTTTTGAGAACTTAGCTTTAGTGTTTAAATGGGAACCTGTATTTTTGTTTAGATGCAAATTACAGTATGATAACTTAAGTATTTACATCAATAGAGTTAGCTTAGTTTTTATGGCTACTTGCAGGGTCTGTAGTAAATTCCATCCAAAGAAATTTGGTGGACTGCTTTTACTTTATATTTTTACCTTACCACAAATGTCTCTTTATTAAACCCTTTTCTATTGTATCCATTTGTAATGAAAGAATTAAAATCTGTTTAGTACCCAAATATATGAAATGAGATATGGTGAGTACTGCATCCAGCTCTGAGGTCCCCAGTACAAGATACAGACCTGTTGGAGAGGGTCCAGAGGAAGACCATGAAAATAGTAAAAGGGCTGGAACACCTCTCCTATAAAGAAAGGCTGAGTGAGTTGGGATTGTTCAGCCTGGAGAAGAGAAGGCTCTGGGAAGACCTGATTGCAGCTTTTCAATACTTAAAGGAGCTTATAAGAAAGATGGAGAGAGACTTTTTGCCAAGGCCTGTAGTGACAGAACAAGGGCTCATGGATTTAAACTCAAAGAGGGTAGATTTAGATTGGCTATAAGGAAGAAATTTTTTAGTATGAGGGTGGTGAGACAATTGAAGAGGTTGCCCTGAGAATTTGTGGATGCCTCATAATTGAAAACATTCTAGGTCAGGTTGGATGGGGCTGTGAGCAACATAATCTACTGAAAGATGTCACTACCCATTCCGGGGGGGGGGGTGGGGGGGGGGGTGGGGGTGGGGGGGACTAGGTGACCTTTAAAAGTCCCTTCCAACACAAACTGTTCTGTGATTCTTTTTACTTTAAAAATGTCTTCAAATTAGTTCTGCTTCTAGTTAAAACCAATACCTTTCATCTTGTTTGAGCAAAGACTTTGATACGAGGTTTCCCTTTTCTTGAGAAGTCAGATTGACATGGAGTATTTTATGTTCCATTCTGAACAGAAGAAATAGCAACTGAAATTTTTCTACTTATAGCTGAAAGTGCACTATCATCTGGACCAATTTAAGGGAATAAGCTCAGTTGGAACTCATAAATGGGCACTATCTAGGACACTGTCTGCCATAACAGGGAATGGCACACTGGCAAAAAGCTAGAGTTGTGACACATAGCTGACAGTTAGCACAGTAAGCACTTAAAAATACAGGGGAACTTAAATAGATTTAAATATTAAGAAAAAGTGATAGAACTATGTAATTCTCAATTATTTTTGCCCAAATGCCAAGGAAAAAAAGGTAATTCATTTTTCTTTTAACAACTTCTTTGCAAGGAAAAGAGATTTGCTTTTAGATGTTACGATTTCCTGTATTAGATGGCCACAAATTATTACAGATAATATTTCATATACACCTTTAAATTTGCCTGGATTCTTGGACTATAGCACAGTCTTTAGTTATCTCATATGTCATTTTATTCATATATACGTTGTTAATTTTCTGCAAAGTTAAATCCTGGAATACAGTGCACAGTACTTCTAACACAGAAAAGATACAACAGAAGCAGAAAAACTGAAAAAAAAAAAAGAGTGATTGAGAGCCGACTTCTGAACAAGGAGAAACTAAACGACCCTGGAAAAGAAATTATTGGCAAGGAATAACAAAGAAACACGAAAAACAGGAAGCAATTGTTCACTTTTTCAACAGAAGATTTTATTCAATTAACTAGTATAGACCAAATTCAAGATGAAAAAGAAAGCAGATTCTTTACACAATACACAATTAAGATATGAAAGTCCCAGAAGAAATAAAGTTATACCAGTTCCGAAACCACCGTAAACAACTCATGGAAATAAAATACATCTGAGGTTATGAACTACAGAGCACACCATCCTTTGCTGAAAAGGTTTCTGATCTATTCTTAGCCAGAAGCTAGGAAGGTATTCTGTTGAAATTTAATTACGTGTATTTCTTTTATTTCTCTTAATTTCTCAGCCATTTGCATTGGCATCCATACTGGGTCTGCCTGAGGTAGAGTCAACTTTCCTCATAGGAGCCCATATGGTTCTGTATTTTTGGATTTGTGATTAAAAGAGTGCCAATAACACACCAATGCTTTAGCTATTACTGGACAGTGCTTGCACAGCATCGAGATTTTCTTTTTCCTACTCTGCCTGTCCAGTGAGTATGGTGGGAGCACAGAAGAAGCTGGGAGGGAACACAGTCAGGACAGCTGACCCAAATTGACCAAAAGGGTATTCTATACTAATGACATTGTGCTCAGCAATAAAAGCTCAAGGGAAGGAGTAGGAAGTTAGGATGTTTATGGTTATCATGTTTACCTTCTTGGGTAACTGTTACAGGTAATGAGGCCCTGCTTTCCAGTATGTGACTAAACACCTACCTGCCATGGGAAGTAGTGAATAAATTCTTCATTTTGCTTTGCTTTCAAATGCAGCTTTCCTTAATCTATTAAACTATTGTTATCTTGATCCATGATTCTTCATTTTATGCCTGTCTGATTCTTTTCACATCCTTCTGAGAGACAATGTTTGAATGCTTGCATGGGTGCTTAGCTGCTGTCCAGAGTCAACTGTCAGATGAATTTTTAACTGATAACTAATGCCATTCTTTTGTGTCCATGAGACCGGACAGTATTCATTTAAATTTAAAAGATGCTAGCTGTCTGCGGTGTTTTTTTTTTTTTTAATAATCAGGTGGTTTGAGTACAGAATTTATTACTTTGCAAAAATTATTAATTTGTAAAATTGAACACTATAAACATATGAAAAGTGCCTCAGAATGTAGAGCTACCACTGTCCATCATATCTAATCCTGGATTTAGCTGTGTATGGGCTATTAATGGGAGCCATAGTAACAAAAGATTGTAAAATCTTTCAGAATACCATGGCCAAAGCAACGTCAACTAAAAATACAAGTAAATGTACTTTACCACTGAATAATTATCTTTATGCTAGGTTTAGTATACTATCTATATAGAAGAATATAACACATTCTGTAATGTATTACAGACAAATTATGGCTGACATTTCTACTTTTTTTGTCCTCTATACATTGTGATCTTAGCTGTATGGAGTTAATGTTAAGGAACAGCAATTGAATTTGACTCAGTCATTTTGAAAGTTTTGATTACTAAATTGTCAAGGACAACAGCAATACTCTTAATTATGATTTCCCATTATTATCTTAGATGTATCAACATTTTTGCTGAGCTTCTTGGATTTGAAAACTATAGCCGTATCATCCTTACATTATTCTGCACTTGATCTTTGGAGCTTACTGCATTGTCTGCAACACAGAAAAGAAGCAATGAACAATAAATTCCAACTTTAATGTAACACAGTAGAAGAGATAGATTATTTTGGCATGTCATAGAAGCTAAATGAGTTTAGGAAAATAAACATGTTTTGGAATTTATGGGGTATAACCTTCATTTGGTATGGCTGTTATAAATTACTGGACAAGAAACTGTAACGTACTTAGTATCATACTTTGTTCCACTCTACCACCGAGCATTTATATCCATCAAAGCAGCTCAGATAGAATTTAAGGTGTCATTTATTTACAGGTGATAATGGCAAACAAATCTATACTCACTGCATTGTGCAAGCTCAGCAGCAAAACTGAAAGACACAGTAAAACATGATATCAGCTCAATAAAAGTAACTATTTTGTGGCACTTTCTCACAAAATGAGTTCAATAGGATGTAGCAAAAATCCTGCTGCACATTATCAATAATTTATTTTTGAACTTACAGGAATTAAATGTATCATACAAGATGGTTGATTCTGTGTTGAAGACTTAAAAGATGACAGACACATTCTGAGGAGATGATTACAATACCTACAGCCTGTTGTGTGTTGGTGGACTCAGTTTGATTACAAAACATCAGCTGTTTCTAATGAGAAATTATTTGAGATTTGCATATTTTAACATATTTTTATTGTTTTTTTTCCAAATTTTCTATTTAGGCAAAGTATGGAATGTATTGTATAAATGACTAAACGCGTACTTAAGCCAGATTCTTTTTCCTTGCTAACTTTGACTAGTGTCTATTCTGCAAATAGCCCCAGAGACATCCATGGAAGTACTCAAAGAGGATAACTTTCAAAATCTGACCTTTAGTAGAAACTATTCCAATTATTCAGGGTAGTCAGAATTTCATTCTTTACACAAGAAGAGGGCAAACCAGCCTTTTATAGGAAGAACAATATTTTTTTTTTTTTTTTTGCTTTAAATATCCTATTTTAGACTACACAGAAGCATTTTCAGAAAATAAACATAGGCAATAGGATACACATTGGAATAAAATGTTCCTTTTATAATCAACAGAGAGAAATAATTATCTTTAGTGTGAAAGCAATCTGAATTATTATTGGCATGAAGTATATAAATATGCATCTTATATAACTTATTAGATACCTATTAGACATACCTAGTGTTTGAATATCTTCATTCTCTCATGACTAGCACTCATAGGATAGTAAATTAACAATAAATTACACATGTCCAGAAACATCTGCAGGCATGGAGGTCAACTGGCATACAAGAGCCAGGCTTATTCTAGTAAACTCTCTTGCAAGGATGTGTGGAAGGTGAGAGCTTTTGACTCCTTCATGCAAAGGGGCTAAGTAAAGGGATGGAGCAATAAATAAGAACAGAGAGTCAAAATCTTGGTAAAAAAGAGTCAACAGAGACACTGGAAAGATCAAACATCTCCATTTACTAATTGATGGGTCATTCAGAAACTCCAGACACAGCTTTGGACAGGGACACCTGGATTTTGTAACTGATAAGAAGGGGAAAACAAGAGGAACTAGAGGATTTGAGAAATTCAAGGGATGTTTATGGTGCTATGTAAAATTTACAAAGGGATGTCTAGGGAAAGTGGATGGGGAGGAGCAGAGCGAGGATTAGACAGAAAAGGGTACAAAGGAGGTAGTTATGTGTAAACCGTGACTCTTTAGCACACTTGTCTGACGAAGCCCAACACCTGATCACCACAGTCTGTCCTGTCTTCTTGTATCTTCTTATTAAATATTTTCTTAATTATCTCCTGTGCAATCTCACTCTCTGTCTCATATGTGCACATGCTGCAGAGCCTAAGTGCTGGCTAGTGGGTGGACCAGTGGGAGTGATTCCAGCCACTGCAGTCAGACCTGGGTGTGTGGGCTTCAGTGTCTGGGCAGGAGGAATCTCCAGGCCTTGGCATTGGTGGAGGTGGTAGCCTCCCTATATAGCCTTCTATAAGGCCTATATAGCCTACTATAAAACCTACTAAGAGCTTTCTCTTCTCCAGGCTCAATAACTCCAGCTTCCTCAGCCTATCATCATAAGAGAGATGCTCCAGCCCTCTGATCATCTTTGTAGCCCTCCTATGGACTCACTCCAACAGGGATGTGTCCATGTCCTTCTTATGCTGGGGTCTCCAGAGCTGGATGCAGTCCTCCACATGGGGTCTCAGAATAGCAAAGTAGATGGGCAGAAACACCTCCCTCGACCTGCTGGACATGCTTTTTTTGTTGCGGCCCAGGATATGGTTGGCTTTCTGGGCTGCGAGTGCACATTACTGGTTCACGTTGAGCTTCTCATCCACCAACACGCCGAAGTCCTTCTCTTCAGGGCTGCTCTCAAGCCATTCTCTGCCCAGCCTGTATTTGTGCCTGGGATTGCCCTGACCCACATGCAGGACCTAATACTTGGCCTGGTTGAAGGTCATGAGGGTCACACAGGCCCACCTCTTAAGGCTGTCCAGGTCCCTCCTGATAGCATCGCTTCCCTACAGCCTGTTGATGGCTCCACACAGCTTAGTATTGTCAGCAAACTTGCTGAGGGTGCATTCAAGCCCAACATCCATGTCGCCAACAAAGATGTTCAATAATACCAGTCCCAGTACTGACCCCTGAGGAATGCCACTCATCATCGCTCACCACTCAGACATAAAGTCTTTGCCTGTAACTCTTTGAGTGAAACCATCCAGACAGTTTCTTATCCACCTAGTGGTCCATCCATCACATCCATGTCTCTCCAATTTACAGACAAGGATGTTGTGTGGGATAGTGTCAAAAGGTTTGCACAACTCCGGGTAGATAACGTCTGTTGCTGTCCCCTTATCCATCAACACTGTAATGCTGTCATTGAAGGCCACCAAATTTGTCAGACATTATTTGCCTCTAGTGAAGCCATGTTAGCTGTCACCAATCACCTCCTTATTTTCCATGTGCCTTAGCAGAGTTTTCATGAGGATCTTCTCCATGATTTTGCCAGGCACAGAGGTGAGACTGACCGGTTTGTAGTTCCCTGCATCTTCCTTTTTTCCCTTTTTGAAAATGGGGGTTATGTTTCCCCTTTTCCAGTCAGTGGGAACTTCACCAAACTGCCACAGTTTCTCAAATATGATGGATAATGCCTTGGAAAATTCATATATCAGTTCCCTTAGGACCCGCAGACAAATCTCATCAGGTCCCATGGGCTTGTGCACCTTCAGGTTTCTCAGCTGGTCTCAAACCTGGTCATCTCCCACAGTGGGCGATACCCCATTCTCCCAGTTCCTGACAGACAGGATGCATGCCAAAGACTCTTTTCACATTCCATTTCAGTTTAAGATACTAATACAGACAGAAACTGCATCTCTCCACTGCATTTCTGGGTTCTTTATTCTTGTTTGTTTGTTTGTTTGTTTCTTTCTTTCTTTATTATTATTTGTAATCTTATGGTACCTATATTATCTTACAAATTTTAAGAAGCATTCTACAAGTTTAAATTCAATGGATTATTCAAGTTTTTTCACAGGTGTTTCTTTTTGGGAGATGTAATGTTTATTTTATTAATTCTAGAAAAGAAGGAGTCTTAAAAAATATTTTAAATTAATTTTAACAATCAGTTATCAAAGTCAGCACGTGCACAGACACACACACAAACACTCACACGCCATTAGAAAAAGACCATCTTGGTATTGTCTCTTTTAAATCCTAATGTCCTTTGAACAAATAGATTACTTCAAAGAGGTAAGTTTCTGTATACTTTTCTGACCACATAGGTTGCATGATACTAGGAATCATTTCAGCTGTAATGGACTTCTGGGAGGTCTTTTAACAACTTATCTCTTGTCCTCATCCTGTAATGCCTGTTTTGAAGTAAACTAATCTACTGAATTAATTGGCCAAGATAAGAGGAAACATTGCATACAAGAGACAATTAAACAAATATTTTTTTAACCTTCATAATGATTCATCAACTAACAGTAATTAATTTTATCACACAAAAAGAAGTTTCTGTTTTCCTTCTTTTGTCCTCTAAATTTTTATTGTTTATAAAATGAGGAGATAAGATGTTCTCTGAAATTGTATTGCAAAGACAGGTTAAACTGATTGCCAGAACTCCCAAGGGAGGCAATGTTTCTACACCAAGATAATGAAATATTCTCTTGTGACATCAAGATTTACAGTGTAAATTTATTGTTCATTAACTAGGATAGTGGTAATGGATAGTAAAAATATGGGATTACAGGATATCAAACAAAGGACTCAAAGCTCCTTAGTACCTAATTGCGGTCTACTGCTATCAGAAAGTTGGATAATGAACTTAATTCCTTAACAAACCAAATTCTACTCTACAGCATTTTTCTAATTTTGATATTTTCCTTCTGACTAGAAGCATAACAGTACAAATTTTATGAAAAACCATTTCATGAGAGATATAGAAACTTTAAAATCTTCCTTCACAATAGTTTGAAGGGCAGTATATTGTGTGTTATGCAAAAGTCAAGAAAGCAGGAGTAGATTAATTAGCAAAACAAAGCATATTGAGGGACACAGGACAAAACTCAGGAGGAGGTAGAGGTAAAAAGAGGAAGAAGTAAGAACAGAATTATAGATGCCAAAGAGCTTTAAAGATAGGTCTGAGGATTTTCAACTAAATTTAACTTTTTGCAGTCACTGCTGGTTAAACTACAGGGATTCATGATACAAACAATAAAGAACTTTTTTTTGGGGGGAGGTAGATCTGCAATTCTATACTCTTAAAGGCACACAGGTGTAAAAAAACTAAACCTGGAATATTGCTTACTGAGAAAAAAGGAAGTTAAGGGAAATATAACATCAGAACTGACTAGTACTCATTAAGAGTAGACATTAGTTACTAGTAGCACTGCACTGAAGTACATATAAATTATTACAAAACTTTATGTTTTTGTTCAGACCATAATTTTTTCTTGGGTATTTTTGAATTATGATAGTAAAGACAAACAACATTTTTTTTTTCTTATAATAACTTAATGAAAATAATGATAAATAATGGAAATTGGGATATTTAAATTCATGTAGGAAGCCACTCCAACACACAGTGAGTTATAGCTGAAAGAGCAACATTTTTTCACCAAAATTGCAGTACAGAAAGAAACAACTAGAAACATTCTCACTTATAAAACCTGTAATTAGGGCTTGCTTGTAGTTGCAAAACCAAATCCTCAAGGGTACCAAAGATATCCCTGCACATGTTGATGAAATTATCCTTGTATAATTGTTTGCCTATTCAAATCTCTCATGCCTATTAAATTGTCACATTATAATAAAAAAGCTACAAGGGGAACATCCTAATTAATATCCTTCAAAATTAGAGCTGTTAATGCATTCTCCTAGAAGGGCATTTCTAAATGTTCATGCCAGGCTGGTGGATAAAGGGGAAATAAAGATACATTGACTTCAGTTTGTATATCTCTGTCTCAGGGCCTCATCATCCACCCTATGCGAAAAATGTTTACGTTTTGAGTGGACGAACTGAACTTGATTTTACAAAGAAAAATGTTGAAAAAAGATTTCAAGTTTGGAAATCACAGACTTTCATTAAGAAAATTTGCATCACATGTAGTCCCAGATTAACATTTAGGAAATCAGACCTGGACGCTATGTGTATACTGCTAAAATAGCAAGCCACTCCTCAAATGTGAGTGTCCAAGCATAGCTTGTACCACAGATTTGGTCTCTCCAGGGATCACTTATTCTGTGGTAATTCCTGGTCATTGTTTCACAGATATCAAGAGTTAGAGGTCACTCGCAATAGATGGCATAGATAAGTCTTCTTTCTGAGGAGAAGGAAGTTTAGCAAAATGAGTACGAATAGTGCTATGCCACTTTCCTCAGGTCCGGAGAATGAGCCTTGGCCCTATTTAATTTGCTAGTATAGGCAGAGTATCCACATAACCAAACTGATTTTATATTACTGTGTATATCTGATTGAGGTATGGTATATACGTTGTCTATAAAATTAATTTTCAGGTTAGATTAAGCTAACCTAAATTGGGTTAATGACCCCCTGAGCTCCTTTACTGTTCAATCAAGGGGGGAAAAATAAGAAAAGAATAATTTAGCCCATGTAAGAATTTGATTGCTCTCTTAAGGTAATTCACTGCCTTCATTGACTACAAAAGCAGCCTAGGGACTTTTTCAGACTTCACTTATTGTCAATTTACGCATCTCAATTAATTATCTTCCATTACATGGGATGAATCAAGTCCCTGACAACCAGCTCTGTCTTGCTCAACTACTAAAATGAATTCAAGTTTTCTTATTTTTCAAGTGGTTATGTTGTTCCCAGACATTGTTGAGTTTAGTCTTGAGGAAGTTAAATGAGTAATGTATACATTTTTGCTATATCAGCTAATAAGTAAAGTCATAGCATCTGGAGAATATTAACATTAGAATACAAATATAGAACAAACTAAAAGCAGGTAAAAACATATAAATTTCATATACATATTGAAAGTGTCAATCACATCAAATTAACAATTGAAAAAAAAAAACAAACCCAAAATATTCTCTCCTGTTTGAAATACACAGCATAACTCTTACTTCTAGTTTCATAAAGATTTTATCTTGTGCCGAAAGATTTTTAAAAATGTACTCTATCCAATAAGCATAAACATCAAATAGAATTTTGCGTTGAGAAAGAAAGAAGAGTACCCTGTGAAGTTTTGTGGATGTTTTTCCTTTTGTTTTTCCTGGACATAGTCCAGGGCAACCAGCTGTGGGTGACCCTGCTTGAACAGGGGATTTGGCCGGAAGTTCCTTCTGGGGTCAACAATTCTGTGATTCTGTAATTAGTTTCAAAAATATTTTATGACTTTAACTGTAGCTTAGTAGTAGGATTAGTCAAAAATGCTGTAGTTTCATTGTCAGAATCTCTTTTCATTAAATTATCTCATAGTGTAGTAAAATGTTGTGGAATAATTACTAAATTGGCCAAGAATACAAAATTACAACATTGTTCACACATTAAGGAAAGTCACAAAATCAAGAGGCTTCTGAGGTAGAATACAGCCGCAACTGGCACGTGAAGAATGCAACATCTGCGATTCCCTGTACAAGGTTGTTTGTGAAACTACACGAGGGACGAAACGGAACACAATTGTTCCGTGGCCTTCCCTTGTGATGAATGGCAGATATGGGAATGAGATGGTACTACGGAACAGATAAGCTGCCTACTTGCTTACTACGAAACAGATAAGCGGCCCTACTCGCTATGCGAGCCAACATTTCATCAAATGTTGATGAGATGCTGTCCTTTGTGCGAACTTTGCTCATCACAGTGTACCAAAACACTCCTCCATCCTGGAGGCTACCCACCCCCAAGGTGCGACCACCCCTCCTTGAGTACACCAATCATAATAAAAGTATTTATGACTAAAGTCACTCAAGCTCCACTTTGAAGATAAAAAAAATAGTATAAAAATAGCCCGAGAGAAGGGGGATATCGGGGAAGACACCATCGCGAACAAGTGGAGGAGAACTCCATCACTGACTTCCGGGATCAGTCAAAGGGCTGAGCCTTTCTTCCCCCCTATAAAGATGCCTTTGGGTAAGACTTAGACTATACCAAGTGCTTTCTTGGGAAAGAGAAATTTCTCTAGAGAATCTCTTTCCTACATTTGTAGCCAGGCTGCATGGTTTATAACTTTGTCATGCGCTTGATATATGTAATAATACTTTCATTTGCACGTGCTTTGCAGACAGTGTATTTATCACTGGCAATCGTAAAAACCTATATATCTGTTGTTTAAATAAACTGCATTATTTAAGTAGCTAGTTGTTTCAGTTCCTCAGTGAACGCGACCAAAGATTCAAGAGTGGCCGTGCTAGTTCATGAGCATGACTAGACTGAAGGTGCAGTCCACTATTAGTGTATCCAAATCGTAATAGTTTAATACATATTAAACGCAATTGGACTGATAGTGCTGAATTGGGCATCACTCAGAATTTAAACCTAGCTGCACCTAGCTTCCCACTTCGGTGAGGAGTGTTAGAATGCAAGGGGGTTTATCTTCTGCCAAAACCGCTTTGCCTCCTTTCACGCAACAAATGTTGAAATTTTTGAGGGCACAAGGAAGTTGATTTGTTCTCAAAAAAACAAACATGTTAATATACAAAAGTTTGTATTTTGTCATTATTGAGTTTAAATCTTTTACTTCATCAATTCCCAAAATAACATAAGATAAATCACAAAATGACTGATTATGCTCAGTATTTAAGAAAAAGTTGTTTGGAAAATACGGAGCATTCAAGCCAATATAGAATTTAAAAAATTACAATAGAACTGAAAAGGGAGTTAAATATTTTGACATCGCTCAATTTTATTTGCTCTATTATTTTTTTTCAGATTAAAATATTTTATGGAGACAAGTTAATTTTGCCAAGAAATATTTGGGCATAGAATGTTTAATTTCAGAGAAGAATAGTTGTTATATTAGTTAAAATGCAGGGGATACATATGAATGTTACCCATTCAAGTCAGAGCAGTCTGAGATGAAAATCGCTGTTCCGTATTTTTCAGAAGAGCTTCAACACATTGCTCTGTATTCAAGGTTAGTGTTCTAATTTTGTGTACTAACCAGTGTCCCACTTCCTGCAAACACCTTCACCTACATGAAAGTAGTATCAGATTTCTATGCCAGAACAGAGATGGTAGAAAGTTCTTTTTCACCTAAAAACCCAATAAAATAAAGCAAAGCCTTGCAAATTTTTTTGTTTGTTTGTTTTCTTTTGTTATGTTTTGTGCCCATACAAAACAAAAGAAATGACAAACCCCAGATTTGGTTTGATCAAAATAGATTTTTTTCTACCTGCACCTACAAAAGTATTAAATATTAAATTATCAGTGTTATCTTGTTAACATTTGAAACCTTACGACAGGAAGGTTTCCAGTTGGAAAATTCATCAATAAGAATGAAAATATATTAATACTCATCTGTATTTACATTAGCTCCAAAGATGTTCGCTCATCTTGCACATTTTAATTAAAGATTTAAAAGACATTCATAGTTTCCTGGATTCAGATCCAGGTATTGTGTAATCCCACAGAGTTACTTTAGTGGAATGCTATTGGAATTTGGAAAACTGCCTTCTTTTTTAAGAATTATACAGATCCTATCATAGATATGCAATTTTTGCACTCCTACTCAGGAAGAAGGGTGAGTTTCCAGTTATCTTGGTGCCTGGCTAAGTCCTAAACAAATTGTAAGGCAGGACGCCTTATCCTGCTAGCTGAAATTCCTAAGTGAGGTTTTTCACGCTGTCACCTTTACATTCTATACAAACACAACTTACTATATAGTATTGTTTAATACTTTATAACTGGGGTTAAAGCTCAGCATAATACTCATTCTTTGTGAGCAAGTAAAACTAAACATGACTTTCTTGAGATGATAATAAATGTGGAGATATCTGCCCCAAGTTCTCTTTGTCAGTATTATGATGACAGGAGCAAGGAGAAATTAAGATGATCTCTCTTTAGTGGATGGCACCAAAAGTATTTAAATAGAAGAAAATGTGTGATTTTGAGGTTCTAGTTAATATTTAGCCTTTATAGTTTCTCTCCAATTTTAATGGAACATTTTTTTTTTTTTTTTTTTTACCAGATTAGTAAAACATTTTTTCTAATTATGTTTTGAAGGACTGTCAGAAATATTATACTTGATGAGAAGTGCCCATGCCACCATACAAGAGAAGGATTGTGGGGACTCCCCGTTACAGATCAAGTCAAGTTTACCTAGTTCAGAATTAGCTTACCCTGTAGCAGATCTGTCCTGGAGAAGCCATTTGAAGAGATCTGAAAAAGAGATGAAGACTGAACTAATATTTAAGCAGGGTAGCCTGCATAAAGTCTGATGTTTCAACTCACTCCTGGCCCTCTTATGTTTATTAGAATGGACATACTAAAAATGCAACTGTTGGTGATATATTGTACCTGCATTTTGTTCTCTATCTGCTACATTATTTTGCAGTGTTAGCTATCATATCGTGTATGCACTAACTCAACTAGAAAACCACTTTACAATGTTTATATGCAAAATACTAAGCTTAAGACATTAATAGAAACATCAGTAATTATAATGAGTAAAATTAAATTAAAAACAATTAGAAAGAATCTTTTATAAGTAATAAAGAATGTGAAAAAGTAGATTATGATATAAGCAGAAACTGGAGGAAAACCTCAATGTATTTGCTCTAATCTTTTAAATTCACTATCTGAAAAGCATCTTCACAAGCTCTGTAGGCTTACTTTCAAACAGCACACTCTCTTACTTTGTTTTTAATAATAATATAATAGTTCTCATCTTCTATGACTTAGCTAAACATCCTCATTACTTCAAATGAAATACAAATGGATTTTTGAAGGTTTGTCTGTAGAGGAATGAGCTTCACATATTGACCAATCATTATATAATATGCTATTCAGAAGGCTCTGATAAAATTGGGGTACCTACTTTTCCCTTGTATTAGTTCAGTGTAATGAAGTAACTCATAAATAGACATTTTATGATGAAGGTATACTATAGCAATGTAACAGAATGTGTAAATGCTTTATGCACTTGCCTGGAAATTATACCACCATCAGGGGAAGAAAGACAGCTGCTGGTGTTTGCGATCACCATGGTAACAAGAATATAAAGCAACTGAAAAAGGAAAAGAAATAAAAAAGGTAAAGGATTACATAAGGTATGTTCTTTGTAAGTATTAAAAAAGGTGAAGAGGAACAAGTTTTAGTACTGGAGAGCAGTAGAGGTTGATCAAGGCATTCGGTTTCCCACCAAAAGATTTATGGCACAAGATCCTTTCAAGGGGCTTCTAAGGTATGATGATGCTTCTTGACACAAAGACTAAATTTCCAGCATGTTATATTATCTATAAATGTGCTTTTAAAAAAAAATTAGGAGCCATTTTTTTAGTTTTCAGCAACCTGGGGAGAACACTCACAGCCTTGAGAAAAGAAATGCGTAGATTTTTTTATCTTTTCCACTGAAACTTGGTGTTCCAAACAATATAAGGATATGAAAATTCTGCAAATAGTTTCTAAATATGAAATAGGAATTTAGTATTAAGCTCACCACAATACATGGAAATTTTAAGTACTATGGAAATTTTAAGTACTCTTGGGAGAATGTTTCTAGGAAAATTTTGTTCCATAGGAGTACAGTCACAGACTAGATACAGGACTTCAAATAATGTTCTTTGGGAGGGAGGGGAAAGAAAATGTGAAAATTGACATGTAGACAGTGTTTATTAACATACTGGAGCTTACATTTCTGTGTCTTCACTTCATATTTAGCTCAATGGGCATATTTCTTAAAGAAGATAGAAGATGCAGTTAACTTAAATATAGTCAGATATGAATACTTAATTCTTTTTATCGATCAGTATCATTTTTGGTTAGAAAAACTACAAAACCACATAACTCATTAAAAAAAAAAAAAGAACAAAATACAAACAAACAAAAAAGTAAACATAGACCAGAGATTAAAGGATGTAAAGACAAAACTGAAAAAAAAAAAAAAAAAAAGTTTGTATGATTGTATGAGCCTAAGGACTCTTTTTTTTTTTTTTTTTTTTTTTTTTTTTATGAAATACGAGATTGAAATATCTTTTCAAAATAGAAATATCTGAAACCAAATCTAAACTTTTTATCAAAAGCATTTTGATTGCAGTGTTTATTTATCTATTTTACCAGGATGTTGTGCCTGACTGTTTTTTCCCTAGTGGATAACATTTACCAGCAAGACTGTTTCTAGAAATGGAATGGTACAAAAGTATTGGTACGATGATAATGAAAAAAAAATAAGAATCAACCTCCCCCAGAAATGACAAACCACCCTCAAACTTATAAATGTTTCTATTTATAAAAAAAGAAAAAAAAAAGTATGTTTCCTAAATCCAGCATCATAAAAAAAAAGAAAAAACTTCACTTGCATATGCAATATTCTATGTTCACCAACAGTCCCAAACAGGAGAATAAAATGTTAATTGCAAATTGTTTTCATAATTAATGTAACACTGACTTCATGAAGAACCCAATAAAATAATGATTAACTATTAAAAATAATTTTATATGTATCAAAGTACCATATTAAGATACCTTGCACTTTAATTAAGCTCATCAAAGCCAGTACAAGATAAGGATGAAATGAACAAACAACATAATCTAATAACATTCCTGTTGACAATATAATAGAATTTCCTTTTAACTACTTATGAGCATGTTTTCTGTAGTAGTGATTCTAATTGCTCCAGAAAACTGGAAAGCTAGTTACAGAAATCAATTTGTGAAAGCTCTGCAACTTGTGTAAAATTTTGTGCATCAAAAGAAAAGGAAAGCTCCTATTTATATCAGATCTGTATTTCATGGTCTTTAGCACTTCAACACAGTCTTCAGCATTTCAGTCAGTAATTGCAGAAAATTTTGTTACTTAGCTTGGTTCTAAAAACTTTTTTGCACTTTTTCATGTTGTTTTGAACATTTTTTTTTTTTTTTTTTGTTCAGTAATTGAAAAACAAATATGGAAAAGCGCACCCAAGTAATCATGACACTTTCCTAACAAGCATTATTACCATTAGGTTGCTTTCTAGCATAGAGTTTTCCAAGCATAGCATTAAACTAAAGTTGAAGCTAAAAGAGCAGAAAATGGGGAAGAAGGTAGGTGGATAAGGTAGTGCACATACACAAAATGAAATCATAAAAAAATCTCACTTTAGAAATTTAAACAATGAGCAAGCTAGTACATGAATGGTGAAGATGGTATACAGGCGGCTTGTGTATGGTGTTCAGCAAAACGAGAACAGATCTATGGACTGAAAATCATTAATATTTCAAATCATTCTCAGGTTCAAACTCTAAAAGATCTGGAAGCCAAAACTTGGGAAAAAGTCAGTGTCAGTGTCAGGTGGCTGACTAAAATGTCTCTTCAAGAGGTTCCAAGTCCCGATAAGTTTTTGTCATTACTTGTTTCTCTTTTGCAAGACTGAAAAATTCACTTTGGTGCAACATTTTGAAAGTTGCCAATATCATTGCCAACAATAATATCATTAGCCCAAATAAACAAAACAGGGAAAGATTTTTATATGGAATTGTACAGAGAATTTAAGTCTTTAGCTAAACTCTCGCCAAATTTCTTTTCTCACTTTGCTGTTTGTTACATATGTATACATTCAAGCATGTATAATTACACACAAATAGACATTTTCAGTTTCCAAAAATGCATTTCAATATTGGATATGTACAATATTGGATATGAACAAATTGTTCACTATTTTGGACAGAAATTACTTAATTCAAATGGGTACAGTGAAGCCTTACTTATCAACTGTAGTTAGGACACATTGATTTTATTATACAGCTATAATGATAACATAACAGTTAGGTACAGCAAAAAACAATAGTCATAATTCACTATAAATTATCCAGAAGTAAAATACAGTTTAGTGGTTTTAGGGGTTTTCTGATTCATTACTAAATAATTGTGGGCTTCGTTTTAGTGAGAAGTTATCAAAAAAAAAACCAAAACAAAACAAACAAAAACGAAAAAACCAACACCAAAAAACTAACACCAAAAAACCCAGTAGACTAGTATTGCTTGGGGCAGTTTGAGGTTACAAAGTGATCACCTGAGTACACAAAGGCTGTAAATATATGAGCACATTTAACTTTAGAGGTTAAATATTTTACAACTTGAGAACACGGATCTTATTACAAAACACCTGAGAAGTATGTGTCACTCAGTTGAACTGGTATTTGTGCAATGGATCATTAAAGTGATTTTTTGGAAGGCTTTCTGAGGACTCAAAGCACACTTGCCCACGTGATTCACATAGTTTCCTGTCACTGCCAGAATCACCTCTGTGTGTGTCAGTGAAAGGCATAGTAAGTATTTTTGATTTTTAGAAAAGCAGGAAAGAAACAGAAATCCTTCCAAGTCCTTTAAATTGTTACAGATTAAAGCACTTAGAAGATAACAAATGTATAATATTAAGCAGAAAGTTTACTTGGTTACCTCTGAATATTCTTAGATCAAAGTACTCCTGTAGTGGAAGGAGTGTGTGTTTATCTAGACTGTATAGTTTGCAGTTTCTTCTTCTTGTCTGTGGTGCCTTCTCTAGTCCGGTAAATTTGCCTATCACTCAGTGAGGACTCCAATTAATATTAATATATAATAGACATATCTCTTATTTTTCAAGGCTTTACATTACTTACTAGCAAGTCATTCCCTTTTATTTGTGGGCTAGATTGTTTTTACAATCTCTTTTCTTATGTCCTCATTAATAATTATAATTTCACCTGTTGTTTTTTTCTCTATTATGTCAACCCGTATAATGAAAATAAATTGATTCAAGCAGTAGAATGTTTTAAGGAGTAGAAAGCGAAGCTTGGTTTGTTTGTTTGTTTTTTTTTAAATCAGCAGGTGCATCTTCCTGTACATATATATGTAAATAGTTCACCCAAGAAACTCTTTAAAGTATCAGTATATATTTTCAATAAGACTGGAAGAACACTGAAGGCCTGAGGAAACAAATGAGTATTTGTTTAATATTAAAAACTTGCAAAAAAAGATGACCAGGTAGTTTAAGAATTGACAGCCTGATATTTATTTCTAGCAAAATAAGGCAATGGCTAACTCAGAACTCAAAAAGTAAACATAATAAATCACTAATAAACATGTGTTTCTAGGAAATAACTTTAAGAAAACTAACACAATATTTTTAATGAAAAAAAAGGAATTTTGCTGTTAAGCTTTTTAACATCTGATGTGTCCATTTCAATTTAAGAAACAGAAATATTCATAAGCAACAATAGATCAAAATCACACCTTTTCTGCATGCATGTGAATTTTTTCTTCAGGGCCTATGTATGGACATAGAAGTTCTGACAGGAATGATTAATGTGACCCCTAATTTTTGCAGTACTCAAATCTGGGAATCTTAAGGGAGTGTTAATGTTAAAATATGCCTATCAAGCTAGGTTACACACTAAAAGCTGATACCCCTTTTCTTTATATGCAGTATTTCTCCCACTTCAGTTTTACTGACTAGATCGGGCATTTCACTCAAGGTCTTCTAAATCCCAGATTACAGTATATTCCTGAAGAATTTGTCCTCTTTTTTTTTTTTTTTTTTTTTTTTTTTTTTTTTTTTTTTTTTTTTTTTTTTTTTTTATCTTTTGGATGAAACTCTTCTACCTTATCCTCCCTAGGTCATGCACCTAGGGAGGAATAACCCTATACACTGGTACAAGTTATGGGTTAACCTGCTGGAAAGGAGCTCTGCAGAGAGAGACCTGGAAGTCCTGACGTACAACAAGTTGGCCATGAAGCAGCAGTGTGCCCTTGTGGCCAAGAAGGCCAATGGTCTCCTGGGGTGCATTAAAAAGAGTGTGGCCAGCAGGTTGAGGAAGGTCATCCTTCCCCTCTGTCCTGGTGAGGCCACATCTAGTGTACTGTGTCCAGTTCTGGGCCCTGCAGTTCAAGAAGGAGAGGGTACTACTGGAGAGAGTCCAGGGGAGGGCTCTAAAGGTGATCAAGGGAATGAAGCACCTCTTTTACAAGGAAAGGCTGAGAAACCTGGATCTGTTTAGCTTGGAGAAGATAAGATTGAGAGGGGACCTTATCAATGCTTCCAAATACCTAAAGGGGTTGGCAAGAGGATGGGGTCAGCCTCTTCTCGGTGGTGCCTGGTGACAGGACAAGGGGAAACAGGTACAAGCAGAACACGGGAAGTTCAGTCTCAACATGAGGAAAAACTTCTTTACTGTGAGGGTGACATAGCACTGGAACAGGCTGCCCAGAGAGGTTGTATAGATATTCAAAACCCACCTGGATGTGTTCCTGTCCAGACTGCTCCAGGTGAACCTGCTTTGGCAGGGGAGTTTGACTAGATGATCTCCAAAGGTCTCTTCCAACCCCTACAATTCTGTGATATAAAGTAGAATTTTAGTATTTATTAGAGTAAAATATTCTCTATTTGGGCATTGCTGTATATTATTACATCTACCTATATCTATATCTATATCTAATCTGTATCTATATCTATGTTTTCTAGCCAGGAAATATTTTTATTTTTTATGCAAAATGGAACAATATTTCAATTACAAAATCTCTAGACCACTGATAGGACACAAACGCTTTGACTCTACAGGTTTCTGCAAACACTCTCCTCACCAGGAGAGGAGTCCTCTCACTATTCTCACAGGAGTCTTCCCAATCTCCTCACCTTGTATCAGGTGCCATGTGGAGACATGTTGTTATACTCTCTCTGATCCTGTTTCATGTTGTTATTACTGTACCTGTGACCCACTTGAAATGCCCTCCCACTGATTTCCAGCATCTGCCAACACTTGTAATCTGTCATGGTAACAAGCCACCCTGTCTCTTTCCTTTAACACCTCCCTAGGAATGAGCACCAACAAGCTCTTCTAGGCTCACTCCATCTGTCCAGAATAAAAATTTTGCTTCTTGCTTCTTGAAAAGGTTACTAATTTATTCATGACCATTCATGGCTTATCAAAGTTTACAATATTTAGGTATGAAAAAAAAGGATTGGAACAGATCAGTAGGAATTTGAAGTTATCATTTCTTTATGAATGGTGACAGGGAAATTTGATAAAAAATACATCTTCAGTTTAATTTAGGAGAAAAAAAATAATGTTACAAGATCCAATGACTCAAAATTAAAAGTAGACAAAGTCGGACTCAACGTGTACATTCTTACTAGTGAAATTAGTTCACACAAATTAATTAACCTATTATGAAGAATCCCTCTTCAAACAAGATTTTGAAATTAACTGTTTTTTTCCCCTAACGTATGCTAATGAAGTTTCATCATTTATTGTACACAGTAAAAGATGATTACAGTTGTCCTGTGAAAGTACTCTAAAATGAGATGGATGCTGCAGTCTTGAAAAACACTCTTAAATAAGTTACTTTGTTCCATGTGTACACTTCCACAGAGTATCTTCAAGATAAACTTTCTGAACTAAAAAAAAAAAAAACAAACAAAAAACAAAAACAAAAACAAAAAACAACAACAAAAAAACCAACAGAAAAACCCAAACCCCTCCATATTACTCAGACTGTATCATTTGTAGTTTAACTACTGTATTTTAAACAGCCTGTAGGGACCAAAAGCAAACTGAAACATAAACTAAGAAATGAGCTAATTAAGTTATGGAATTCTATGTTAGCCAAGTAAGCCTGAAGAAAAAATGATAAACCGATTGTCAATGTCATGTGATGTTCTAGTACCAATCATGGGAAATGTGAGACAGACGGATAAATTTCTATTCAATTGCAAATTTACTTAGCCAGACACTACTGCATTTTGCTTTTATTTCAGGAGCAAAGAACAGATTTCAACTAAAGTACAACTATTTTAAACACATGGCAACTTTATTATATGTTTTATTATTTAAGATTTGACCTGGAAAATTCCTGAAGGAATGTCTTCTGCTGAATTCTGTCACACCATTAATGATAAAGGCAGGGTACACAAAAGAACATGAGCCTGAGGATACTCCATGGCATCATACCTGTTTCAGTGGCCTGAATATGGGGATTGAAATCACAGCTTTAATTCACTCTGTGGGGTCTAGTAATTATGAATTCAAATGGGATTGGATTCACAGCTATCAGCACACTAAACAGAGGATGTCTAAATTAGGTGATAGCAAGCACTTCAAAAAGAAGTTCCTGAAGTCCCAACCCTCTAGTGGTTTTTTTGATTCCTACCTGACTGCTTTTATTTAGACACCCTTAATGCTGTTGTCTGTACCTGTCAGACATATAAGAAACTAAAACATTTTTATTTCTCTCCACTTATATAAAAAAGTATGCATTCAGATGTAAACATCCACATGGGTAATGGTCTAAACCTAGATGATGTGAAATCCATCTCTAATTTCCAAATGGCATGAGTTAGACAGCTTGAATCCAATCTCAAGTATGTGAATCCCATCTGGATTTAGGTCACTCTAATTCTGCCAAACTGCTGGTAACTGTTGATATATTGAATAGCAGGAAACTAGGTTTATAGACAAATAAAATGAGCAATGTTTTATGGTAAAAATATTCCATGCCAAAATTATGAGAAGTCCTTTTTTAGGCCTCTGAGATCTTTTGGACTTTCCTATTAATGATTTAGTGATTTGGAAAGCGAAAGCTGGTCTTATTATTGGAGCCATTGGGCCCACGCTCTACACTACTCATTCTCATAAAGCTATTTCTTTCTTGGTTTCTCTTCTCAGCCACAGCTGAAGTTGCCCAACAGCTTGCTTTCTAGAGTGCCCATTTGAAATATGGATACACACGTCTCCTTCCAGCAGAAAGCACAGCTTCTCTGCAGTCCTCCAATGCAGACAGATCTGTCGATTTCTGGATGATACATGGAAACTCCATCTAAAATCACAATCCTCACACTGAAGGTTAGATTACTAGATAACTCCAGAGTATGTAAGAAAGATCGTTTCCGTTTAGAGCCCTGGTTCTGCCATATAGCCAGACACTCAGTTCATGGCTGTATCTTGGCAGAACAAGACCTTTTCTGGGGGCTATATTCTCTCAGGGAGACCAACATTCACAAAATATACGACAAATTAAGCTGCAAAAGCCAGATTGATCTAGGTCCTAGGTGTGGCAGACTTGATCTCTGTGTTCAGATTCAGTCCATATCATAGTTATATAGGCAGAGACTAGAGGAGAGAGGAGAAATATTTTTTTATCCAAAAGACTATTAATTAGAAAATCTTACTGTATTTTTTTTTTGTTTGCAAAAATGCAAATTCACATCTCTTTCCAGGAGAGTAGCGTAATCTAGATTACATGGCTGTTCTTTTGATAGAAATATTCGGGAGAGAGAAAGAAGCTTATCTGCAAAAAATGTAGGTCAAGTCCCTAATTCAATGTTTAGGTTATAAAGTGTATAGGAATTTTGGATTCCAGTCCCTGTTCTTTGGACATTTTACATACTATTTTTTTTTTTTTTTTATTATTATTTTTATTTAGTAAACAGTATCTGAAGAATAAAGAAATTATGGGATTCAGATTCCTAAACATCATTGTCAATGTAATTTCATATACCCTTACAGCTATCACTCTAGAAGCACACAATTCTTACAGAGGTCTTGTCATATTTATTAAACCCATGGGATATCTCAGACAACCAAAGACATCCTCTGTGGTACCAGACTGAGTAACTTATTTTCAGGCACCTGAATTCTTTCCAAAGGGTCATTGGAAAAGAACTTGGTCGATAGGGCTCACTATTTATGGGTGAATACCTTAAGGCATTAAGGTATACCTAATACTCAGGGAAGTAAATTGTCCTGCTGTAGGCTAGTGAATTAGTAATTATCTGACAAAGCAGGATAATTTTACTTACCTACTAAATATACCAGATCCCCTCCCACAAAGCATACACCAAAACAGACACCTGCAACTGACCCTGATAGTTTCAAATCTTTTACATTTTCTCAGGCACAATACAGTCCCAAGCCTAAGTACACCATCATTAACTCATTTGCATTCAGTGACAGTAAGGAGGCATTTCTTTATGGATTTTAATGAGTGAGAAAAACATTCTTTTTTTTTTCTTGGGCGGGGGGGGTGGGGGGGTGGGAGAGTAGCTTTATTTATTAATAATGCTCCTTGTTAACTATTTTCTTATTCAACAGCAGTCTGTTGTTTATTATTCATATGTCTATTATTCGACAACATGTATCCTGAATTCAGCTGACAAATCTAATCTTTAAAAAATTATGCCTGCTCACATTACTTAATACATAAATATTTCCTTACTCTCTTTTGATAGTTCAAAGTTGACAGTCTTACTCTGTCTTTCAAATAATGATCCTACCATTACAATTTGAATAAAATAATACAACTTAAGTTCCCATATAAAAGCACAAGGTTGTACTATAATATTTTCATAGTAGCTTTTCTAAAACTTATAATAATTTATGTTAACGATAAGAAATTAAACTGTTCAATTTAAGGTATTCTTAGGTAAAATATTTCAATTCTACCCTTGCTTTTATTAATGACCAGTCTTTAGAAGAAAAAAAAAAAAAAAATAAAATAAAACAGTGCTCAGCAGTAACTAAAACTTGGGTGTGTTATCAACACTTTTCATCAAAATCCAAAGAACAGCATCATACAAACAGATATGAAGAAAATTAACTCAATCCCAGCTGAAACCAATCCATACAGCCAGGAAAACTGGGAATGTGAAAAATACAAATTTGAAAAAGTATTTTCTAGTCAACCTCTTTACAGAACTGCATAAAATACAGCTACAGGAGTATGCTTCTGATGCTTCACTGGAAAAAATGAATTAAAAAGAGACTGTTCTCTATATCCAAATACCAAAGGAAAAACAAATATTACTTTATGGACTTCAGAATTTGAATGGATGTTGGAGATAAGTATTCCCATCTATTTAGTGGCATTCTCCAGAATCTCTTTACAGCACACACTAATCACAGGTAATAACAATATGACCAAATAAACAAGGGAATCTGAATGTAAATGAGTTCCTCCCTAGGAAGAACCATAAGTAAATCACAGATATATGAGGTTCAATTTACTTTTCCTTTAAGGAAGAAGTTTTCCTCTTCTATTTTTGATAGTGTGCTACATAGTTTTATAGTCATCACTTGCCAGCACGTTAAAGGTTTCATTTTGCAATAATATTCCATACACAGCTGTGTTTTGGATCACTAGCTTTTCCCAGATTTACATTGATAATGTGTAGTATTAGTGAAAAACAACAACACAACAAAAAGACAGTCTGGAATGAGCAAGACTGCTGTGAGTGATGATCACAGTCTCTACATCATCCTCCAAGCCCTGTTCTTGGAGCATTGTATGTTGATGACATCTTTATTGCCTTTATTCTCTATATATCCCTGCACTTTGGGTAATGTAGATGGGGACCAGAGCACACATCATATGTGTGATTATGCAAGTTATGCTATCACTTGTATGCTCACCACAGTGGAACAAACTGGTAGATCAATAGACATCGATGGCGGCCTCACAGAAGGACACTTGAAGCCTAAATTTCTGAAATTCCAGCTTAGGCCTTACCATACCAGAACTTTTATTCTCACAGGTACGCTTTCACTGTTCAGGTGCTTGTTTTCATTAAAATGTCACATACAATTTACTCTGCTGGGTTACTAGGCCGTAACTGGACAACAGTGGCATTTGTGTCTGATTTAGCTGAACTTTGACCACATGTGACATGGACACTGAAAATGTTTTTGGTTGACTGGACACCAGGTGATAAGACCAAATGCAAAAACCCAAAACAATGGACAACAAAAGCAAATGCAAAGTCTTGCATCTGGGACAGAATAACAAGCTGGGACCTATTGCATTGAAAGCATTTTTTTTTAGAAAACACCTCAGGTTCTTGGTGGATAACACCAATATCCTAACATAAAAGAAGGCCAGCATACTGCTGGGATGGATTAGGAAGAGTGTTAATAATGAACTTGAGGGAGTTGATTCTTCCTCTCCACTCCGCTCTCATGATACCCCCCCTGGAGTACTGTGTGCAACTCTGGAGCCCCCAAAATAAAAAGGACATAGACCTGCTCAACTGGGTCCAGAAGTGGGCCATGAAGATGATCAGAGGGCTGGAGCACCTCTCCTGTGAAGACAGGCTGAGAGAGTTGGGGTTGTTCAGCCTGGAGAAGAGAAGGCTCTGGGGAGACCTTATTAGCAGCCTTCCAGTACCTAAAGGGGGCCTACAGAAAAGATGGGGAGGGATTCTTTATCAGGGAGTGTAGTGACAGGATGAGGGGTGATGGTTTTAAACTGAGAGAGTAGATTTAGATTCGATATGAGGAAGAAATTCTTTACTGTGAGGGTGGTGAGGCACTGGAACAGGTTGCCTGGAGAAGTTCTGTATTCTCACTCTCTGGAAATGTTCAGCACCAGGTTGGATGGCACTTTATGCAACCTGGTCTAGTGGAAGGTGTCCCTGGCAGTGGCAGGGCATTTGGAACTAGATGATCTTTGAGGTCCCTTGCAACATCAACTATTCTATGACTCTATGATTCTATGGTAAAAGTGAAACTATCCATCGTGACAGGAATAAAAAAGCATTTTTTTATTTTTGGTTACCATACATGCAAGCAATTAGGACAGTTGTGTGTACCACACCTTCTGTACCCTCTTTCAAAAGGGGGTATGCAGAAATGGTGGGTATCCAAGATTGGACTAAATGGGATTGGAAAAATGTATATCAATGACAAATGCCATAGGGTAAATAATAAATGCAAGAGATTGTCAACACCTGCCTCTGTGATTTGGTCCTCCCATTCCTTTTTCCTCTTCATAATCTAACTAAATTATATCTACCAGTCTTTTGCACAGACATAACTCTGACTGTGTGTTCCCTGGTTCGCTTTGACTTTTTTGACCTTTTCTACACAGTGGCATGTGCCTGAGAATGCTGCCTCAGCAGGGAAAGACAGCCTTCTTACAGAACCAAGCAGTTAGCTGGGGAAAAGTGATTTGTAAAATGGCTGCAGCATACCAAGCAGGAGAAAGCAAGAGGGAGAATGAGGAAAGCTTTGCTTGCTCTGCAGTTCTTTAGGAGATGGCAGGAAAATGCTGGTGTCTGTCTGTCCCCTCTCCGGGGGGGCTAAAACAACTTTGTAACGGCTAAGGAGGCGGTTCCAGCTAAGTAGGCCCTGAAGATCAGAAAGTAAGTTTTTACCACTCTTGCCAAGGAATACCAAGCTTCTTCCTTGATGAAACAACAGCTTCTGTCCTTTTCCCCTTCCCTTTCCCTTACAGTTCTTGTGAGAAATGATCGATTGTTTATGTGCCTCAGCTTCTGGCTGAAGTGCCCTATGAAGGGAAGACCATAGACTATTTCCTAGCCTCTAATAGCTCAGAGGTTCTGCTCCAATGTAATTTAAAAAAAAAAAAAAAAAAAAATTTACTCCTTCCCACCCTGCACAAGAGAAATCTGCACCTTTTCTTCCCAGTGCAAGACAGTTTTTCTGAGACACGCTGCCAGCTCATGAAGTGCCATGAAAGCCTTGCAGTCCATGATCCCTTCTGTACCACTCCACGCAACACACATACTAAGAAGGCATGGGGTAATGGACAGCAATGAAAAATCTGCATTTATAGCAGAAATATGTCACAAACGTATAAGAAAAACAAAACTTCATTTACTGAGAAAGCCAAAATCACCTATAACTTAGTGAGACAAACATGTTATAGATAAAAGAGCCTAAAATTTTTGTGACAAGGGAAGAGATAGGATGAGATTTCAGGGGGTGCAAAATAATCCAGCAACAGAAACAGCAGTGAGTGGGCAAACAGGATCCCTGAAGGAACAGCAATAAAAAGACTTGCCAACATCACCTTATTTTTGTTTCTCTCAGGTATATGGGATGGCTTCAGCCAGTAGAATGAAGTTCTGAAGTGAATGAACTACCAGGTACTGTGAAGTTGTATGAATGCCCAGGCTACCAGTGTGCTGCTGGAGACTTTGTCTTTTGTGAATCTCCAAACCTCAGCATCAAGAGAAGGCAGAATTGCAGAGGTAGGTGCTCACTTGATATGTGTGTCAGGTGAAAACTGGTGTCAAATTGAGAAGGAAAAAAAGAAAAATTGTGTTCAAATATTAATGTTAATTCTTTTCTTTGTTTTTGTGGTCTTCCCTGAATGAAGAGTAAACTTAGAATTTCCTATTCTTTCAACAACCCAAGTGTACTGAATGAGACCTTGAGCATAGCACAGCTGTTTCATCAGTATTTGTCACGATTCTCCTTCACAATATACTCCTGATGGTATTCATCATAAAATCATTGAATAATTCAGGTTGTAAGGGACCTCCAGAGGTCATATAGGCATCATCTTCCTGCAGTCCTGAGCCAATATCTTTGTTCAAATTCCCTGCAAAATTTCCCTATAACTCCAGACTAAAACACTAGTGCTCAGAGTCTACTGGTATTAATATGTTTATTTGAGGAGATCAATTTCTCAAAGTTTTGTAGGAAGCTACAATAATGTTTCAAAGCTGAAGAGCATCTGTATATTTTACTGCCTCACCCTTGTGTTGATTTTATCGAGCTATTGACACTATGCCAGAATTCTAAGAGATTGTTTGTGTACTCTTTCTGATTAATGCTATTACCACCATTCTTCGATCTTGCAAAGCAAGATATTATAAGGAAAGGTTAAACATCCTTTTTGCCTGAGACAAAAAGTATGAACATAGAGAGATGTCATTGGTTATAATTTTTAAAAGCTTAATACAGAGGATGATGAACAAAATTCCATGTTAATAAATACGTGTGTAAAGGAAGCTTTTAGGAAATCTTACACCATTTAAGATCAGTGCACTTGTGTTAGGCAGAAGTTGTATTGTAACTTATACTAGCTGGCCTCCTTTTACTCTCTAGCAAACAAACTCATCACGGAGTTTAGTGTACCCAGTCTTTAATCATAATGATTTTCAGAAGAGATGTTCTCCCCTTGTATTCTTAACATCAATATAATATTACTATAGTTTTCTTCATTATTGAGAATGAATGAGTGGCACCGAACCAATCGCTTGTGCGCTGATTACAAAATATATTCTGTTCAGTCCTCATTAACCTCTATGAACCACTGAGAAATATTGAGCTGTCCTGACACTGTATTGTGTATTAGATTGAGTCACTACCTGTTGGGGTAACCTCAGTAGGCAGCTAAAACCATACAGCTGCTTGCCCACTCCACCCCAGTGGGATGGGGGAGAGAACCAGAAAGGTAAAAGTGAGAAAACTCCTGAGTTGAGATAAAAAGAGTTTAATAGGTAAAGCAAAAGCTGTGTGAGCAGGCAAACTAAACCAAATAATTAATTACCTACTTCCTGTCAGCAGGCAGGTGTTCAGCCATCTGAAGGAAAGCAGGACTTCATCCTGCGTAACGACTACTTGGGAAGACAAACGATGTAAATGCGAACGTCCCCCCATTCTTCCGTCTTCTCCCAGATTTTTATTGCTAAGCATGACGTTATATGGTATGGAATATTCCTTTGGTCAGTTGGGGTCAGCTGTCCCAGCTGTGTCCCCTCCCGACTTCTTGTGCACTCCCACCCTACTCGCTGGTGAGGAAGAGTGAGGAGTAGAAAAGGCCTTGACGCTATGTAAGGACTGCTCTGCAATAGCTAGAACGCTGGTGTGTTATAGACACTTTTTTTCATCACAAATCCAAAACATAGCACTATCCAAGCTACCATGAAGAAAATGAACTCTAAATGAACCTAAGCCAATACACTACCTCAGACATAAATGTCTACTATGCAGCTGTCTACACCTGGTGAAAAATCCTTCTTGTGTTTGAATGCATTTCCAACTTTATTTCTTCACTGCAAAGTTTTTGCTTTTACAAGTTCTTCCTACTCTTACACTTTTTAAAACTCTTTTTTTTTTTTTTTTTTTTTTAAATCAGTTTGCTACCTCTGCGTTGTGGAATGTCACTACACATTTTTTTCTGCATCAGTCTATGGATACTCCTTAGAACTTAAAGTATTTGTTTGTTTTCTCTAGCTGTATTTATTCTTGGACAAAGTATACACAAATAACGTCATCAGTAAGTTTCTCATCTATTGCTCCCTTTTTTCATGTTGTCTTACTTTCTTCAAAATAAAATAATTTTCTGGAAATAGTTATGATGAAGGATGCAGTTTTATGCATCAAGGTATACCACTACTGTCCTACAGATAACTTGTATTCAGATATCTTGATTCAAATGAGAACTGATACAGATGAGAAAATGATACAGAAATAAATTGAGTAGCATTGATGAATGACTGAAGACAGGAAATACATAAGTTTCTCTCTTGTGTATGAGCAGCACGTGACATTGCTGATCATGAGACATCATTAACCTGACATACAAGAGACAGAGATACTGGAAGAATATATCAGTCTCCATTTTCCTGGATTTTTCGTGTCTGAAATCATAGGAGGTATTTTTACTACAGGAACTTCTTCCTTGTAAGACTTCTTAAAAATCTGTTTTTTCTCTAGACAAAGTGAAATTTTATGTGTCTTTAGAATGTAAAACGTCTATGAAGTTTCATCTTGATGAAATAAGCAGTGTAGGTTTCCATACTTAATTCAAGTGAAAATGAACTGCACTAGGGAACAGTGAAAATAACTTACAGTTCTGGTACAGTTTCCTTTATCAGAAAGCCCCACACAATACATTTTATCTGCAATTTGAGTATATTTCTGAATTCCATACTAGTACATAAAATGAGGTAACGTAGCAACAGCCTTATAAATATTTTATATAGTATGACTGGCTAAACAGATTCAGATGCATCCCAGTGCACGATGACTAGCATTAGTCATAGTTACCTCTTTATGGCCTTAGCCTTCTGGAAAATTTAATTCATTTGTTATGCTACTATGCATAACCTGACAACCATGAATATAACAGGCACTTGTTCTTCACCTGCAACAGTCAGGTCACGTTAAAGTGTTCACAATGCACATTCAGTTGTACTGAGCAGCAAGCACTGAGGTCATGTTGTTGTCAGATAGGAGCTTGAGGTCATGTAAGACAGGTTAACTGCCATCAGTGCTTAATGGACATCCATTTCCACAGAAGCTAAGGAT
Organism: Alca torda; assembly: GCA_008658365.1. NCBI lineage: Eukaryota > Metazoa > Chordata > Aves > Charadriiformes > Alcidae > Alca > Alca torda. Next base: position 163,967,677 of record CM018076.1, on the reverse strand, counting down.
CAGTACAGTCTACAACACTTCTGAGCCTGAGTATGTGCATGATTTGACTTTGCTTTCTCTAACAGGGTAAAACACAGTAGATAGATGTTACAAAAACTAAACCCAAACATGCAAATAGGTCAAGCCAAGTCCTCAATTACTATACAAACATACCCATAGCAAAAGAGTATGAAAAAAAAAAAAAAAAGAAAAAAATCAACAATCCACTGACTGTACTTTCAGATTATCAGGGTTTTAGGTATTTTTTTAATGTGAATGCTACACAGATATTCTTAAATTTTGGAAAGAACAAAGAGCCAACAGTAGAAACAAAAAAGTATTCACTTAGAAAGGGCAAAAGTTGAAGTAAGTATTTTCTACATAAGAAAACCCAAAAGAGACAGAATGAAGGGAGCAGATGGGGAAAAGCACCTATCGTGGGCATACAGAGAGCATTCCCCAAGTTCCAGGACTAGAGTAAGGTCCTACATTGTCATGGAGATTCCACAGTTTTAAAATCTTATCGAGTCCCTTCTCCACCTACAAAAAAAAATGAGAAGATATCAGGGATACAGCCATGCACATTGTTCTTTCTTTTAACTACTCAAACACAATTCAGACTAAAGAACACCCAAACTCTAAGTATAAGCCTATTGTAAGTATTGTCCCTTTTTTTGTAGTCACAACAAATTCTCAATGTGGACAACATTTATTCAGAAACACCTTGTGACCCTGCCTCAATGTGGATCAATGATTATATTATTTGTAAATGTGAATTGTAGCTTTTTCCATAAACGTACTCATGTAACTCCAAATGTCATTACTGTCCTCAGTTGGAATACAAGTGAAGGAAACAACTCTTTCCTCTCTGAAAGTGACACAACTCTTTTTTTTTTGTATTTTCTAATTGGAATATATGCTGCCTGCTCCTCTTGTCACAGGAAATTTTTACTTAGGTGTTGTTTAATGACAGCAGGTTAAAATTCCATTGTGATGCTGCGTTAGGTGCAGGTGCAAAGGTTTTAGCAGCAGGGAGCTGCAGGGGCAGCCTCTGTGAGGAGAGGTTGGAGCTGCCCCATGCAGGACACAGGCAGTTCCAGCCGACTCAAACTGACCCCCTATAGGGGACAGCTGAGCCCAACAGCCAAGGTGGTGGCACCTCAGGAAAAACATATTTAAGAAAGGGTAAAAAATCCAAAAAAGGAAGGAGGAAGGTTTCTGTTCTTTTTTGATTTTATGAGAGATAGTAATATTTCTAGGCAGAGAAACACAGATGTAATACAAACATGGGTTGGATGTAATGACAAAATTACTGCAATTAGGAACCTGGATTTATTCTTCTGCTTTGAGAACAAAAAAATATTTACACAAATAATCACTCAACCGGAATATGACTAAGTCTTAAATCTCTGTTGTGTTTCAGCTGGTTTACCAATCAAACTGACCCCTTATTTCCACTCTATATAGAGGGTGATTGGATACTTAACTCATATATCCACATTGCCCACACTTAACTTAAGGTGTCTAAATCTGGAACTGAATCCAAGTGGCACATACCAAACATAGGCTTACTCCAAGGTTTTAAAATAAACTTAATTACAGGACATAAGGGATTTCTATACAGAAGAAGAAAAATAGTAAATGCAGAAGCTGATCCATAGCCTACTGAATTTATGCACGAAAGAGGACAAATAGACATACATGGAATGACACAGAAATATCTGTGTAAATGCACATATTTCCAGGCAAAGCCAAAAAGGTATGTTAGTTGATCTTAAAGGGAAAAAACAAAAAAAGAATAGAGCCAAAAACATAGCTGGGTAATCTTTTTCAATTATTTTCTCTTTCCTTTTAATATTCAGTAAAATCACACATTTTAACAACTTTTTTCTAGTGACTTGGGTTTATCTTTTTTTTTCTTTTTTTTTATAAAGGTGATAACTGAGTAAATTTCAAAGTCTGAGTACTCCCTCAAAATGGGAGAAGAAAATACCTCCATCAGAATCAGAAGAATATTTTTCTGTTCATTTTGAAGCTAAAGTTTAAACTTTTCAGCATACTAGGTCTCAAGACTTTTATAATCACAATTGATTGCAGCTTGTAATGAATTCTGAAAGAAAGAGATCAACCACTTTTATTAACCTAGAATACTGTAGCTTGACTACAGAAAGAAGAGGGAATGATGGAAGATTCTACAATATTTTAATGACTCATAAAGTTGTGGCTGTAGACTGACATATCTATAATTAAGAAAACTAACTCCTCTAATTCAAGGCAGACATTACAGGAAAATTCCATTAGCAGCCTACAAAAGAATGCAATATTTATGTTCTCACACATAAAGAAAGAAAACAATTTGACAGATCATATTTGTGTTTTGGCTTGTGTTCTGTTCTGAGAATGAAATACAGTTCATAAAGAAGAAAATCCTAAACTGAGTCCTTCCTTGAGTTAGTTTCTGTTTTGTCTGTCTGTTCCTTGTTCAGTTAAGCCACAAATAGTTATTTTGAAATTATCACTTTCCTCTGCAGAGTCTGAGAACGGCCCTCTTTACCTTCTGAATGTTCTTTTAGTCAAGTTGAAAAGCTTGCCTTTTTCAAACTATTTATCTCTGAAGCCCACAATCTCTCTCCTGAAAACTGTTCATCCTCTCTTCCGTCCCTTCTCTCTTCCATCAAGGTGAGGAAGTTGGTGTGGGAAAGCGTTAAAGAATTATAATCCCTTTCAGTATGCAAGGCTTATCTTACCTAACTCTAGCCATCTCAGACTTAAGTTTGAGCTTCTGTTTTTATTTTCCTCATATAATGAGTAAGGAGAAATAGGCATCTAAAAGGTTGATTGATGTGTCAACTGTTTAAACCACCTCTTGCAAAGTCAGATGAACCGGTTTTGGAAGTATCAGTTTTTCTTTATTGACCTTAAAAGGAGTTTAAAATGTAGTAACTTTAGATTTCCAATTTAATATGTAAGATTTCCATTAGGTGATTTAGATGTGTTAAGTCATAATTTTGACTTCAGCTCTTAGTTGGTAGAAAATCAGTAAGATATTGTTGAGCCATAGGATTAAAAAAAAATAAAATTGCTCATTGGCACATCAAGAGAAGCAGTTTAGTCATGGGCAAGTTTTATTTTCTATTGCATTTGAATTCATGAGATCATCAAGTTGAAAAGTTATAAAGTCATTAACTCTGGAAAATACCTGAGTCTGTAGTTTGGTTTTGTTTTTTCTTTTGGTTTGGTTGTTTGTGGTTTTTTTTTTTTCATAAACAAGAATACTCAGATAATATTAATGAATGATAAAACAAAAGAGAAAATCATGATATGTATTTGCTCCTATAGGGCAATGAGAAAAAAACAATGCTTGGTTCATCTAAGAATTTTTTTTGCAGTAAGGACAATGCTGGCTTACAGAGAACTTCAGCATTGGGCCATCTCAGTTGTTTTTTGAAACAACATTTTGCCATGAGACTTGCTATGAACAAAAAGACAAAGGAATAAAGCAGATTCAGTTCATGTATATTTTGCTATAGTATGGATATGGGGGTAGGATTCATCTTACTAAATGTACATGTCTATTGCTGACATCTGAGCTTGTTACTTTAGGACAAATTTATAGGAAAGGGAGAAAGTCACTTCTCAAAATGCAACTCACCTCATCCTGATGAAGATGACAACATCATAGGTTTCTTCCTTCAAACAAATGAATATCCTAGGCAGATATTCTCATGAGCCATCTGATGACTCCATCTTACTTTTAGACTTAATGAAATTGTTTTGAGTTATTCTATAGGAAGTTGCTGACTTTTGTCAACAGTGTATTAACTAGTGATCAAAATCTCTAATATGTGTCAGATATTTACAAAGAGTGACTAAATATTTATGGAAGAAGAAAATATAAATTAATATTATTTTAGAGGTGACTTCTTGACTCTAAGACAATACAAGTTACATGCTTTTCATGCATCTATGGGAAGTGCTGTATTGTAAATTAGAACTTCCAAAATCATATCCTTTCTCTGATAGCAATCTGCTAACAACTGCATTATGACAATACTTTTAGCAAATAAAAGAAAGTGTAAGTCTGTATATAATGTCCTTACTTTACAGTTCCTATTACAAAACCATAGAAGGTCCAATTCTTGCTGGGCAAAAGCACTGATCTCCATTTGGAGGCCTTTTTTTCTGTTTAGCAATGCATTTTATGAGGTTTAATGTTTCGAAAAAGCTTTTCAGGTTTAATAACTTGGATACATATTCTAATCAAGTGCAACCTGGTATTTTTTAAAATCCCCTTTCTACTTTTCTGAAGACTGACATTTACAAAACCTCTAATAAACATCCTTAACCACATTTTGAAACAAAGTCAGCTCTCCAGATGTAGCTGAGGCTATTATATCATGTTCTCATTTGGATATAATGACTGCCTTGACTTAGTGTCATCAGTATTTTCCATGAATGCTTTTATTGTAAGAATAAGACATTTTACTTGATACTTTCATTTTATGGGTCTTGGTTACCTAGGCATGAGACTGCCTTTCCTCAATCTTTGGAATAATTAATTATCCAATGAATCTATGGTGTTTACCAACAATAGGAAAAAAAATATTTGAAAATAATAAATGCAATACCAAGATATAACCGTCCCAAATAAGTTATATTACCTTGATATTAAGATGAACTGTTCTTCCGATATAATTCAGATGATCAGCAAGTACTCCTTAAAGCAGATTCTTTCCCACAATCTGCTTCATAGTTTGTGGAATTGTAAAGATTTACATATTAAGAATAAAATTAGATTATGACCCTAATGTAATATATTGCTCTTCCATTCAAACTATTTCTTGCAATATGTCAATCTTCTATGAACACACTACTAAACTAAATTTCAGTGGGTTTCTCTTGTAAACAAAGACTTCAAAAGTTGCCCTTTTAATATGGTTAAGATATTCAGTGATTATTAATTAATTTAGTCCTGTCTTCATAGAATCATAGAATCACAGAATCATAGACTCATGGAATGGTTTGGGTTGGAAGGGACCTTAAAGATCGTTTAGTTCCAACCACCCTGCAATGGGCAGGGGCACCTTCCACTAGACCAGGTTACTCATAGCCTCATCCAACCTGGCCTTGAACACTTCCAGTGATGGGGCATCCACAGTTTCTCTAGGCAACCTATTCTAGTGTGTCACCACCCTCACAGTAAAGAATTTCTTCCTCATATCAAATATAAATCCACACTCTTACCGTGCAAAACCATTACCCCTCATTCTATCACTACACGCCCAGATAGAGTCCCTCCTCATGTTTCTTATAACCCCGTTTTGTACTGGAAGGCTGCTATAAGATCTCCCCAGAGCATTCTCTTTTCTAGGCTCAACAACCACAACTCTCTCGGCCTGTTTTCACAGCAGAGGTGCTCCAGCCCTCCGATCATCTTTGTGGCCCTCCTCTGGACCTGGTTGAGCAGGTCTATGTCCTTTTTATTTTGGGGGCTCCAGAGTTGCACACAGTACTCCAGGTGGGGTCTCACCAGAGCGGAGTAGAGGGGCAGAAGCACCTCCCTCGACCTGCTGGCCATGTTTCTTTTGATGCAGCCCAGGATGTGTCTGGTTTTCTGGGCTTCAAGTGTGCATTGCCGGCTCATGTTGAGCTTCTCATCCACCAGCACTTCCAAGTCCTTCTCCCCAGGGATGCTCTCAAGCCATTCTGTGCCCAGCCTTTATCTGTGTTTGGGATTGCCTCGACCCATGTGCAGAACCTTACACTTCATATTGTTGAGCTTCATGATGTTCACACAGGCACATGTCTCAAGCCTGTCCTTCTGGATGGCATCCCTTCCCTCCAGACTATTAACCACTTCACTCAGCTTAGTTCATCGTCAAACTTGACATCTAAAAATTCTTTAGTAGAGAAAAGGACAGTGAAATCCCAAAAAAAGGACAAAGGTGTTGATATTTTTTTTCACGTGGAGGAAGGGAGAAAATTCAGGATCATCCATCCATCCATCCATCCATCCATCCAAAAATCCCTTCAGACTGTAGTTCTTCAGTTTGCAAACACTCATATGGTTTATAATATTAGCAGACATTACCTAAACATTGCGGAGTTGCATCTTCACTGTTACTGTGCTAGTAGTAGATATGTAAAGATACGAGGATTAGTCAGAGTTGTGCTCTACTAAAAAATGTTTAATGAAGCAAGGGATTCTCTTTTTTAATAAAAGCAGAAATTTAAGTATAAAAAATTTTTATGTGTGTGTATGAAATAAAGTGTTCAAAGCTGTTAACTTCTGTAGATATTACTCAGAAGGTAAGGCTTTATATCCTATGAAATCTTTACGTTGAAGCATTATTCTAACTGAGATGAAAATGCTCTTCTTCATGGCTGTATGAAGCATGACTACCCAAAAACTATCTAATTTTAGATTGAACCATGTAGCATTAAGCAAATTTGTAGTCTTTATTATCCAGTGGTTTGTAAAACAACTTGGACACTGAGGATTAAACCTTCATTAGGGCTCCATGTGACACCTACATTCCAGTAAGCAGCTGGATTTTATTACATGGATTTTCATTTCTGTGCTTCAATTATAAGGAATGTTGTTTTTTCGTACTTCAGTGGTTTTCAAGACATGGGTCTGAAATGTAAGATAATGTCTTTTTTTTTTTTTTCTAATACTTTTTTAATAGTTTAAAAATTGGCATTTAAGGAGGGAAAAAAGTGATCAAGCAGTTTTAGCATACAAGATTTTAAAGAAAATGAAATCAAGACAGTATAGATTAAATGTCTCTAATTCTCTATAATTCAATGTGTTTGGTTTTTTTACAGAATAGCTTCACAGAAGCCATATAGTATGTATGTCATCACTTTATTCACAGGTTAAATCTATTTTTCTAATTGTTTATTTTCTTGCTTTCTGTGAAATAGATCACCATTATGCATTATATTTGCAACAAGTTGTGATCCTGGATATTTGCACATAATATATATGTATCAAGGAAGGACGAAACAAAAGCAAAAACTGTTTTGAATTTAAACGCTATAGGCAAAGAGAAGTATGCATTGGTCCATTCCATTTTCAAGTCAAATTAAACAATTTTTCAACTACATTTACAGAAAATAAATTGTATTTCATTTTCATTTTGCTTCAACCTTTTTTCTCGTAATATTGTATTTTATATTAATTAGCTATTCTCTTAAGAAATTGCACTGAGAATCATGCACGGTTATACTGAGAAGAATATTAATAACTCAAGATCCAGCACTACCTATGATCATTTAAAAACCTATATATATTCCTTCCCCCCCTGCTCTATTTATTCTATATGACCTGCATGTCCTCAGACAAACCTCTGCGAGTTAAGGGAAAAGCTTTCAGTGTGTTTTCAAACTACCTTCTCATCCACCAACTTATTAGGATTCAGACTCATTCGTTTGTGATTACAGAGGAAATTTTGAATTAATTACGACACATGGCTGTACGGAGTAATAGGGCGACTGATTTTGGCAAAAGCAGCATTGCTATCAGTCATTGGAATTCATATTCCTTTTTTATCACGTTCACTCCTTTATATATTGTTCAGTAACAGACATGTAAAAAACCACCAAAGAAACACACACACACACACACACAAAAAAAAAAAAAAAACAAAACAAAACAAAACAAAAAAAAACCAAAAAACCTAAGGAAGAAAATGCTAAGAAAACCTGATAAAAATAAAACTTTTGGTTCAGGATGTCACAGTTAATGACAAAATTGACAGTGTGAAGACTAAATGGTCCTAGTTATCAAAACACTTTAATTATATACCTTCTTAATAGTATTTTTTAATAGTTTTTGGTTTGTATTTTTTTGGTTTTTTTTTAATATTGGTTTGTTTGTTTGTTTGTTTGTTTGTTTTAATATAGTTAACTTTTAATGCCAACAGCTGTGGCTCCAAAATCCCACTGGCTAGACTTGGACTTTTTCAAGGTTCTTTCACCATGCATTCTAAGAGATTCTGTCTTCTGAGGAGGCATAGAAGACATTTTTTCCCCCATCACCAGTTTAGACAGGGGCCAAGAATGTTGCCATCACTACTTTTGGCCTTACTTGTTAGAAGGCTTCTTATTGCTTGGATACGCTCTCAAACTTGTTTCACTTATGGATCACAGTATACAGCGGTTTCACAAGTTGACTTCATCCAATCATGTGCATCCTCCAAATGTGCAGTACTGGACAGAGCCTGGATGGATTTCCCTGCAGAGTGCTGCACAGATTCTGTCTGTGCAAAGAAACTCTACCTTTTGTTCATTCTAGCTATTATATAGCAAGAAAACAACTGTTCCTAATGGGTTTTCACATGAGAAATTCTTGCCGCTCTTTGAGACAAAGACAAAATTGTGTAGGGGGTGTAATCACTGGTACTAAGTGGGAGCTGCCTGCAGGTTCCTCTGTTGCAATGAGTTGGCTGAGGTTACCCTGCAGCCAAAAGATTTATGCAGCACAGAGCAGCCTGAAAGCCACACTGGACGTGCTCCTACTCAGGTTATCTATTGTGTGGATTGCTATGTCCTCAACGTGCAAGCATCTCCTACTCAGAATCAACACATCCCCCTCCTCTTCTTGGGCAGCAGTGAGGCATCCTCATCTTGGGGTGTCAGTTTTATACAAGTCATTAAGCAGTCATTGATAAACTTTCCTTGAAGGAAAGGTTCACCTGCAGCTTCCTTCAACAGATGTGTCTGCTTTCCATTCATCTGTTCACCTAACTCCTTAGCCCGGGCCTCTATCCCGTGGGTGTTCACACTACTTTTCTGTATTTTCTCCTTGATCTTGAGCCTCCTCCAAAATTTCTCTGTGATGGGGTCAATTTTTCATTCATCTTTTTTTGTCTTTCTGTCTTTTATTGAGAAGTTTCTCCATAGATTGCAACCTTCACAGTGATTAACAGGTTGCTTATGCTCAAGATACTACTCCTTTATCTTACAGGATTAATTGAAGTTTGTATGCTAATACTGTTGTCAGACAAGCCCAACCAAACCCAACTGCCACATAGGAAGCTCCTAAATCAGAAACTTCTGAAAATAAGAAATATTTTCAATGAAATATATTTATGTCTTGTTCTTATAAGTTTCCTTAAACACCCACTTTCATCCACTGATGGGAAAAAAAATGCAAGACTTTGTGGATGCTTGGATTGATCTGCTACAGCTGTTCCTGTGCTAGATAACAGGAAGTCAGGAAGATTTTATTTCTTTTTTTTTTTTTTTTTTTTTTTTTTTTTTTAATGTGTTTCTTATTTGGCTAGTGTAAGTCAGATAATTTCAGAACAAATAATTCCTGACTGCATTCGTTTTTGTTTTAGTATTTGTAGTTAGCTGATTCTTCAAAAAATTGTACTAAGGGAATAGAACTGACATGCAAAATAGGTACATACATACTTGTCACAAATTAAAAAAGCCACAAGAAAATTTGTTAACAGCTCATGACAAAATGGGTTGACCCTTAATATTGAATAAATTAGAGCATTTATAGTAAAGCTGCTCAGAGAATGGTGTCTTCTATCCCATTTTTGTGTAAACTAAATGAAAACAAAACCACAATTTTCTTACAGAATGTTTTTTTAAAAAGAAATTTTCAGTAATAACACCTCTAATACTATATTTTATTTCAATATTTAAACCAGCTTAACTGTAAAAAAAAAAGAGAGCATGAGTATCTATTTTCAATATTTTACAAACTTTATTAAATGCTAACATACTTTGGCCTGAAGATTTTCAAAGAAAACCAAGTACAGAAGCGAAATTATGTAGATTTGTAGATAAAAAACCTCCATGCAAACATAGGGCAGGGATTCCTGTGAGCTGTGAGATGATGAACTGAGAAGATAGAAAGATTCAGGTTTCATTTGCTGGCAGAAAAAAATGAGTGGTATTTTTCATTTTTATCAGGTACAATGTGAATATTTATGCCTGAATTCACCATTCTAGACCTAGTTTATGATCAATGGGACAAAAAAAATCTCAACTTTGGGGCATGATTCATGCAACATTAGCTTGAATAAAAGGCAAGCCCTGGACTTTCTCATCTTTTTAAGATTAATCCCTTCCCCAATACTAGGTTCTACAGGAAGCAATCCCGAATTTGCAAAACGGGGTAAAATTAAGGCCAACTCATTTTCCACAGAGACTTATGGAAGGAATGGCAAATGCATGTTTGATAGAATCTTCTTTTTTTCAGAACCATGTATCTTTTGACAAAATTAATCTAAATTAGAGAGGCATGGTTTTACTTGAAAGATGTTCACAACTGAAACTTAGAACAGCTCTGAGGAACAACCACTTTATTCAACCTCTATGAACATTACCACATCTGCTGTGACATATAAATGTATTTTATTTGTAATTGTTCTATAATGAACTGGGTCTCTAAATCAATGATTGTGGTTTCTATTTGAGAAGACAGGAAAATCATCTCTGTGCTGATATTTTACATTAGGATAATGTTACAAAACATTATTCATCTTGACATTAAGCATTTCTTTGTTTTGAAATTTTCAGTTATATATTGTTTGAAGTTTCTTTCTAATTGTAATTTTTGTTGTAGAATAAAAGAGTATTAATGTCACATTGTGACTAAAATATATTACGGATTTCACAGATTTTGGCAGAGTAAAATCTATATGGTTATGTCTTATTTAGTGCAATGATTATATTTTAAATTAAAAAAAAAATCCACAATCCAATACCACATTCTGTGATACAGGCAGACGTTAGTTTTCTTCTTAAAAACACTGGGAATAATCAAATCAAACCTTGCAATATTTCTCTCTCCTATTATATTGATTTAAATTTTGTCTCAAATGCATAAGAAGATTGATGTAAGGAAGAGTACATTTCATTATGTTTTCATTTACAACTTACTGTTGTCAGATGCCCACAGGCATAGATACCCCCCAAATTAAAGTTTATTATTATATTATGTTGTGACATTTGTCAGTTTGCATTTAAGATGGTAATGTGTCCAATTCAAGATTTAAAACCAAATAAGCTCTGGATTGCAGCCAAAATGAATGAGAAATTATTTTAGACAGAGAAAGAGTGTTTGCATTTTTTCATGTCTTTTAGAATTTCAAACATTCATGATGAATTTTTTTTTTCCCCTCAAGTTTTAGAATCATAGAATTGTCTAGGTTGGAAGGCACCTTTCAGACCACCTAGTCCAACCATCAACCTAACACTGACAAAAACCATCACTAAACCATGTTGCTAAGCACCACGTCTACCTGTCTTTTAAATATCTCCAGGGATGAAGATATCACAACTTCCCTGGGCTGCCTGTTCCAATGCTTGATAACCCTTTTGATGTAGAATTTTTTCCTAGTATCCAATCTAAATCTCTCCTGGCATAACTTCAGGCTATTTCCTGTCATCCTGTCTCCTGATCCTTGGAAGAAGAGCAACCCACACCTCGCTACAACCTCCTTTCAGGTAGTTGTAGAGAGCTATAAGGTCTCATTTTTATGGATGGCACTTCATAAAAGTTCCAAAAAGGTATAAATTATCTCCCTCTCACAGTCCTACCACCCACGTTGGTCCCTCCTTGTTCCCATAACCCACCATATGTTTAATTTCCTAACCATTTTCTACCTCTGCTTTATTCTGCTTCTTCACCCTTGACATGACCTAGCTTGCATGACTACCATACTCCTGTATTAATGCCTCTCGTTTTCCCCCCTTTTTAAATGATACTGTTTCTTCTATGTTCTGCAGCCAAAGAGTTTCCATGACAAAGTAATTGATAATGTTTACAGAGATGGTCTCTGCACCTGAAGAAACAGCACAGAAAGATACTGGCCATTAAAAAAGCTCTAAAAAGAGTAAGAGCTTCTGGCATAGAGACCTACAAATGGAAAACTACTATGAAGCACAGATAAAGTAACTGAGGGAAGGTAATATAGGAAAGGGTCTAAAAAAGAGATATAGAGTTGAGAACCTCAGTGTCATCTCCTCAACAGCAAGGACACACAACGTTGTCCTTGGAAAGCTGATACTCACAGGGAAATACATATCTCACCTACTTGTCTGCAGAGATAGTCTTAGAATCCTCTCTTCCAAAACTGCATTTTAAAAACTTGCTTCCCATGGACTAATAAAGATGGTTTTCTCCAGAGCCCACTTTCAAGGCCCTTCTCAGTTCTCCACACTATAAAGGAGTTTCACAACCTAAAAATACCTGATTTACAAGCCTGATGAAAATTCAGCTTGCACAGATTTTCTGGAACACCTGACGAAAATTCAGCTTGCACAGATTTTCTGGAACACCTGACGAATGTACAGTGGAGCAAATTCTGGAGTTAAGAAGATTACATATCTCATAACATTTAAAAAGTCTCTCTCTTCTGAAGCTTGGAGGGTGCCATATTGTTTGCAGATGAGATCTTTAAGTGAAATGTTATTTACATAGGTTGATAGGGAGAGTTTTCTTCCCAATTTCTATTTTCTGTATGTAAGGATTATTTTCCATGTTTCCCAGTAAGTCTGTTTACTCCTGAATATTAATGCTAATGGGTCAGATCTTCTCTAAAAAGAGATTATGGATATCCATTAGGCTGTGTCTGCAATGGTAAATAAAAAGGGCAGACATCTTCTCCAAGGACATGTGGCACTGATTGGCTTATGTCTATGCTATTTTGGGCCAGTCCCATCTCTTTTTGGAGAAAGGTAGCTGCAGTAGTTCAGAACAAAGCTAGTGAGTGAGATCACATTAAGGCAGCATGAACTGTCAGGGGTCCTCCGTTTGAGTGCCCTCCCAGGCCTTTTTCCTTTGTTCAGTGTGAAAAAAATATGAGGAGAGCAAGATACAACTAATTAAGGGTTACATTAGAGTTATTATATTTACATTTGTTTTTTTTTTTTTTATATTTATTTTTAGAGGAAAAAATAGCAACCTCCCTGAAAAAAATGAGTGTTAACCAACCAACAAGAAGAATATGGAATCAGACATCGCTATGTTCAGCAAAGAGTAAGTGGAAAAATTATATTTGCAACAACAGTCACCAATTAGCCCTCAACCCCCTTACCCCAACCCAACCTAAACCCCCCCAATGTTTATTGAATCTCTGAAACTGCAATATTAGTATAAATGAATGAACACAGCAAATGTTAAGTGGAAGACTATGATTATTTTTCCCTGGTATTACATGTGCGTACCTACTCTGTTGATATTGTATAGTTTCATCATATGTTGTTATTTTCTGAAGTACTCCAGCAAAGCTTGAGAAAAATTCTGTTAGACAAGGACAATTTAATCACTGACACGCATATTGTATTTCTGTCATTTCTGTGTTAGCCTTGCAGTAAGGACACAGGTATTTATGCCACAGTTTGTAAGTTCTTCTGGCAACATTTCAAAGCTGCTTTCTTGTTACTGAACACTGTGAAGGTCTTTTGCATCGTGTTCCTATGTTCTAGCTTTCTGTTTCACTCAGGTTTTATTGCTGATATGCTTGCACAATCAAGCTATATTCTTGCTACACATTCATCTCCGGTACTTTTGAATAGTGGTATATATAGTACTGGGAGATCAAAGAATTAATATGAGGAAAATGGAAGAAACATACCCTTCTCCTCCACAGTCCTCAGTTTGTTAATTTAATCATTGCCCAAATAACAGTCTCACATTATTAGAGGGGAAAAAGCACAAAGTCTTATTGTAATTACAGAAATTATTAAGAAATATTCAAATTTCTACTTGTAACAAGTCTTGTTATTCAAATATCAGGAAATACATTGTTTTATAACATCAAATCTAATGCTAGATGGCAAAAGTTTAAGGTCATCGAAGTCCTATCAATGAAATGGCACAATATAAAAGAACCAATTTGCATAGAAGCATTGTGAAGTCCTACAGATGTTTCAAAATTGTATTCAGTTTTTCCTGATCTTATATGGCATTTATTGCTAACATTCAGATCTCCAAGTAAGTTTTCCCATGGTGATGAAGAAGGAGAGTGAGGAATCAGTTCATTGGAAAGTGGCAACTGAAGGATTCCCTCTGGGCTGTAAGACCTTCTAAGGTGTAACTTCCTCAGAAATTCCTCCTCTATTTAGTTATTGGTTTAGTCTAATTGACAGCAATCATTACTTCAGTCTGAGATCCCTGCACGTCCATAGGGAAATGTAACAACAAAGATTTCCTTAATGAGATGATATGTAGTGGAAGAGATAGTCATAAAAAAGCTTATGGATGATTATTAGCTTTGAAATGGTAGATAAATATCTATACAATCAGGCAAAATTAACATTCTCAGGGGCAGCAAGGGAAAGGATGGACTGAGGTAACCACACAGTACCAACATGTTCCTGTTTTCATTGCTGGTCCAGATAGGGAACAGCTACAACAGAGATGTGAATCCATCCAGCTTGCTTGTCAGTAGCCTATCTATTCGAATAATTTCAGTCTAGTGTTTTCTTTCAGTAACCACTTATCAAGCCGGAATACTTAAGATGTTATTTCATTGACTAGTCACCTGAAATATACCAACAGCACTATGATAATTTCCATCTTCTTCTCTACCTATCACATAGAACAAACCTGTCTATGATTTGTTTTCAGAACTTTTGTCTCCCTAAGACTGATGGAGACAAAACTTTGCTCTTTTACACTACAGCAAAGTTTTAAAACTTCTTCCCTCACAACTTTCTTTTTTTTTTTTTTTTTTTTTTTTTTACTCCAGAGCTTAATTGTGTCACAGAATGAAAAAAAAAAAAAAAAAAAAGAAATAAAAATTAGATCTCTATCTGCTTAGGCTGTAAAATCAAGACAAGCAGGAATGTAATTTTAAATATTTTAAGCAATTTTTATCTCTATGAATGTAAGAACTTGTCACAGTTTTCTTCCCTCTCTGACAGTCAAACCATTAGATTTTATTGCACAACGGTGGAGGATTAAAGTTCTGAATTTGAAAGGTTTTTTTTCACACCTTTCTGAAATGGAACATTAGTTTTTAAACAACCTTTAAAATTTTATGTAAAAATATTCACCATGACTTTCTACAACTCTGGAAATTTACTACAAATGAAAAACTGGCCAGTGTTTTCAGAGGTTTGTGCTGGTCTTCAGTAACCACCAGCACTGTAAAGTGTCCAGTCTTATTTAAATGGATGTCTAAGAAAATGCTGCCTAAGATGCATGTTATTGAAAATGCCGTGTCCGGAATTCTAACTCACTCCAAGCAATTCAGTATGTCACTCCAGTCTTGAGGGACAGTCACAGTGCAACTGCTTGTCAAATATCAGATTTAATTTAAAATTGCTTTAATGACTTCTACAAAAACATACAGTTTTGGATTTATAACCAGGGCACTGGGGTGGTAGTGGGGGCAAGGAGGGAAGGGGGAGTAAACCAGCTGCTGTAACAGAAATAGACCAGTCTAATAAAGAACCTTGAGTCCTAGGTCATCCATACAAAAAAATTAAAAAGAGATTTTTAAAAGAGATATCCATAGACTTAATCTCCTTTTTACATAGCTGAACCATGAAAAGGGTTGTGTTTGAGAAATCCTTGCTAGTGCTTCTGAATAAGTCCTAAGCAATAAGAAGTGCCTTTGGTTCTATATCCCAGAATACATCATTCCTTTACTAGGAACCACTTAAAGGAACAGCCATATTTCCTGAAGAAACAGACAAGTATAAAATATATGAATATATACAAAAGGATATGAAGATATACAAATGGATTGAGCTATCTTCTTAACTGCATATGTATAGCATATGTATATCTACATATATGAAAACATGTATACATACATGTATGTACATAACAGCACGTATACTAAACAGTCTATGATGTTATTTCTTCTATTTCTTCATGCTTTTGTAGTGTCAGTTCTTTCTTATAGTTCTAACTGGTTTGCCCTTTTTCACTGTTCCTCTTTCCAGTGATTACAGTATTATCATATACCTTCTGTACATCATTATCCTTGTTTTTCTTGATGTGCAGACATTAGTCCTCTTTCAAATGAAGACAATATTATCTTACTTTCTCAAATACCTTGTACTGAAATATATTCATTCCTGAGACTCATACAACTATCTCAGATTATTTCAATTATTTCAATTTCAATAGCATTGAAATACAGTTTTGCATTGATAATGTAGAAGGGGCATTCTGAGATAATTTTCTATGTTAGAAACCTTGTCCATGTCTTTTTTTTTTTTGTGTCTTAATAATCATATGAACATACTGTCTGAATCAAGACTGAAAAGTCACTCAACAGAGGTTGTATAATGCATTATATGTAATATATTTTCATACATTTAACTAAAGCTCAGCCATAAGGTGCCACGAAATTGTAGCTGCTTGTGCATACGTCATCAGTCAATTTGTAGGATTTTATCCTTCACCTTAAGTTATTGATGACATTGTCTTTTTTAATTTGCTGCAAGGTATCCTAAAAATAGCATATAAATGACAACGGAGTAACTGACATACTGTATACTAATTCTTTAATCTTTCAATAACTTTTTTTGTTGAACACTCCCTTCAGTCTTGACCCCATTTTCCTATGCAGTGAATGCTAATATGCAGTTGAATGGAACAGTCAGAGAGCAACCAGAGGCACAGGAGCCAAGAAGCTAGAGGCAGGCTGACAGGAAAGGGTAACTGCACGAGAGCTGTGGTCAGTTCCATGGAATGAAGAAGATAAAGGAGAAAGGAGATCAAACAAGTTTATATTAAGTGTGGGATTTTCATTTTGTTATATTTACATTATTGAAAATGCTATGTCCACAATTTTAACTCATTCAAAGTAGCTCAGTGTGTCACTCAATTCTTGACTTCATATGGCTTCAGAAATTCTTTCAACAGCATTAGCACCAAGGTGTTGCCTACATTTAGGAATAAAACCTCCTGTCATATCTATTGTAATTTCAGTTTATGGACCACAGTGCCATTCTGAGTGAGAAACACAGGTTTAACTAAACATCATAAATAACCTATGCCATAACTAAGCTTATACTTTCACTGATATTTATATAATCAGGTGATTTAGAAAGTGATTTTGTTTGTGTTTTGCTTTTATATCTGAACTGAACAAGTCAAAGCAAATTAAAAATACTGCAGAAGTCATAGACCTTTTAAATACAAAAATCTGGAAAACAATATTTGAAAAATTCACTGAGAACTCCATGTCCATATGCATTTGTATTCTTTTTTTTTTTCTCTACAAACGACCTGGCTTATAAGTCATATTAAGTAGGAATGATTCCACTGGGGTGCCGGGGTGGGGAAGTTATAAGTTCAGATGAGGTCTTTAAAAATACTATTGTCATGCACCAACATTAAATTGTTTTGACATTTGAACTATATAGACACCATGAAATTAGGTTTGTTTTTTTTTTTTTTCCCCAGTCCTGACATGTGAAGACCTGAAATAATTTTCTTTAAATCTATTTTAAAATGTCAAGATTAGAAAGATTTTTGTTTGTTTAAAAGTTTCATTGAATATCTGTACTGCACTTTCTTAAGGTAATAAAGATTAATTTATACTGGGAAAACCAGTGTTAAACTCTGTAACACAGAAAACCTGCCTTTATCATTCTCTCTTACTTTTCTCTCTTAGATACCTTTCTTTACATTTAGCTGGTTCCCACAGCTTCCCTTAAGCTTGTTCATGAATAACTTCTGGGCCCATTTTGCCTAATTTCCTTCTTTTTGTTTTTAATCAGCTGCTTTATCACAGTTGAGGGATACATTTAGTCCATCCATTACCACATTCCAAACTGTTCCAGTGTGAAGCATATATATTTCATCACTGACTCAATTCAACCTTAATCTAAAAATTAACACAATTTATGTCAGTTCTAACAAGATTATACAACTATTTAAATATAGTGGTCTACTAGCTGAAACCTAAGTATTCATTCTAACGCTGTCTCCAGTGATGTATAGATAAGCAAAATGACTTAAATGCAGAGTCTGAGTCAAGGTTAGAATGAGCATTACAGTTACCATGCATTTTTTTAGGTTGTGTTAATCAAAAGGACTTATGCTTAGGTGGGTTTTGTATGGCACTGTCCTAATCTGTGGTATTTTATTTTAAATTTAGATTGATAAAGATGTCTTCAAGTGATTTCATATTAATGCATAATATGACATGGCAAAAAAACTTAAACTTTTTTCTTGAAAGCACTGAACGGCTTTTCTAATAAGCAAAATAAAGTTTTTGTGATATTAGTGAGGAAACATCCTAGTGACATGGCAGATAATGTGGTTTAAAGTCTCATCTATTAATGATTTGGTAAAGATTCTTCATCTGTGATATCTTTTCTGACTGGCATTTGGTGAAAATTAGTCGTACACAAATACAGTACTAGCTATTCCTTTTGCATATAGTTTTATTTTAGCTAATACAGTCTCCTTTTTTCTTTATTCAAGAAATACTCAGAGGTCTTTAATGCTTATAAGTAGCTGAAAATAATATTTTGATGATGATGATCTGTAACAGTGGTTTTGTATTTCAGTAGTAAATACACATCATGTTTTGATAGATTCTCCTGGGCTATGCTTTTGATTCTCAAGTATTTCAAAATGTAAGCCTGTTACTTGGACTTAAGATCAAATTCCATCTCCAATCTCAAAAGTCAAGCCAAATCAACCATCAGAAGTAACTGAAACAGGTTACATATATCCCAAATCATTAATAGATGAGACTTTAAACTAACTTTAAACTGGAATACTGTGTCCAGTTTTGGGCTCCCCAGTTCAAGAGGGACAGGGAACTGCTGGAGCAAGTCCAGCAAAGGGCAACTAAGATGATTGAAGGACTGGAGCATCTCCCTTATGAGGAAAGGCTGAGAGAGCTGGGACGCTTTAGCCTGGAGAAGAGAAGGCTGAGGGGAGACCTTATTATGGCATACAAGTATCTAAAGGGTGGGTTTAAGGAGGATGGAGCCAGACTCTTTTCAATGGTTCCCAATGACAGGACGAGGGGCAATGGGCACAAGTTGGAACACAGGAAGTTCCGTTCAAATACACGGAAAAACTTCTTTATGGTTAGGGTGACAGAGCACTGGAACAGGCTGCCCAGGGAGGTTGTGGAGTCCCCTTCTCTGGAGACTTTCAAGACCCGCCTGGATGCAGTCCTGAGTGATGTGCTCTAGGCAATCCTGCTTTAGCAGGAGAGTTGGACTAGATGATCTCTAGAGGTCCCTTCCAACTCTGAAGATTCTGTGATTCTGTGATCTTATCCTGCTTTAGGGAGACAGAAACCTTTCAGCATCCCATCAAGCCCTGTATTATTTATTAATTAATTTTATTGCATTTCACTTATTGTGCCACCTTCAAAATAAATAAAAGTACATAAAAACTTGACATATTATCAACATCTGATGTTTCAAACATTTCTATTTTCTGAATGCAAGTGACAATCACATGACTAAAGGCATTTCACAATTTCTGTGTTGTTGGTTTTTTTCTTCCTCCATCAGTGCTACCAAGAGATTATAAAATAAATAAGATAATGAAATTGTTCCACTGATGTAACTGCTGTGATCCTAAATAATACAAAAAGTAGTCCAGCTTACCGTATAGCCTTCACTGACTGTTGAAGCACACGTTTTTTTTTTTTCCTTAAATTGACACAGTTTCTATATGCTTTCTTCTGGTTCTCTGTCCTTCTCTTCTATAGCTTTATGTAAATGACATCTTCTGCATCCAAAGTAATCTTGATTCTAGAAAATTTACTACAACTGTAAATAATCTTAGATACTATGTAAAATCATAAACAGACAGATATATATAGTGCAGAAGAACTGACTGTGCAATGTGTAACTTGATTTGAATAGTGCTGACAAAGAAAGATATTTATTAAAAAAAGCATCAGTTAAAAATAGTTCAAAAACATACATGATGTTAAGAACATTATTTGGTATTTAAAATACTTTTTGATTTGCATGGAATCAATTATAAAATTGTGGTAAAGAACTATGTTTTGTGTAAACTTTCAATTAAATTGTGTAAAACAGAAACCCATGAATAATGTTGCTGGCACTTGAACTAATGTTACCCTAAATAATTTGTAATTCAAAAGGAGAAAAGTGCCTAAATCTGGGATTCCACTTATTTTATAAAATACTACCTATTCTTGGAGAAGAAGGAAGAAGGAAACAGAGAGTTTTCCCCAATTTTATTTACTATGACATGAAATTATAAACAGATACATGGGATAGCTATAAAGAAATTACGTACATATTCAAATCTGGTAGAATTATAAGGCTGTGTGTGCAATCAGGATGCCACAAGAGTTTTGGATTTTGTACATAATGTCATTATCTACAGAATCTTCTATTATTCTGTGTGGGACAAGAAATGAGTGATAAAATCTTTTAAAATTCCTTTGACATGTATAGTTTTTATGTGTTTTAAAAAAAAAAACTTTGAAAGGAAAATGTTTGGGAATGTTTAGGACAATAGAAAAAATACATAAAGAGACAAAAAATATCTCATATGATCTAAAATTCCATTAAAAAAATAATACATCTGAACAAAATTAACCTTCTGATGTGAAGTCCATTCTAATCTAATCCTTTTGCCCTAAGAGAAGTGGAAGTTTCATACTGTTACCTTCATACACTAAAGCCCATTAACCTCTGATACCAATAATGATTGTGGGTTTAATTTTACATCTAAGCATTAGAGTCTGAAATGCTACCAGCATTTGGAGGATCAAAACCAAGCTTGCCCTCTCTTAGCTTTAAGTTTACCACACAAACTTCCATGTATGAAAAACATGGCTCTAGGCAATAAAAATCGATTATACACTCTTTGTTGCTATTCCTTCTGATCTGTCATTTTCCCTAGGCATGCTAGGATGTGCTTACATTAAAGTTGAACAAATTTGAGAAACTATTACTTTATTTACGTAATAAAGCACCAAACTAAGGCTGCATTGGGTGCTTGCTTCTTGTTCCAACTTCATTCCTGCCTACCTGAAAAATCAATAATGTATAATGATCTGAGGGATGTACCAGGGTAGGAAGCTTTGTCTTCATATCTTTAAGCTAGTCCTCAGGGAGGCAGCAGGCTTCCCAAAGATGTGGGTCTGGTCTGCATATTTGGCCTTCTGTTCCCCTCAGGAAAGAGGATCCTATGATAGTGACCTGTCTTTTTTTCTTTATAGAAGCAGTTCTGATGCAGGGCATAGGCCAACTTAACCTCGGTGACACCTCCAAGCAAGATAAACCATCATCCTCATTATTGTTCGGTTCCACTTGCAGAGCCTCTTACTGCATTCAGACAGGTGGCGATAGGGAATCCTCCCTATCATGTGTCCTGTCTGACTGTTAAGCCTGTCCCAGGGAAGGTAGAGTATGATTCCAGTAGTCTATTTCTCTTTCTCAGACTCCCTGATACTCCTCAACCAACTCACCTCCTCCCTATGCTGTGCCACTAAGCGGAGGAGTTCCTCTACCTGGGCACACCTCCCATAGGTGTGCTCACTACTGCTGTCCGATAATGACATGAGAGTACACCCTACAGCCTGACACGTGGCAGACAGCACGAGTGACACTCTCCATCTGGGGACCTGCATCAGTCACAGTGGGTGCGGAGTTTAGAGTGGACATAGCCTTCTGCCAGCTGGATACCATTGCTCCCTGATTGATCCAGCAGAATTTCATGCTCTTCCTGCAAACCATTTCACACAAACTGCAGTGCAAACTGCCATGACGTACATTTGTTGATGCACCATACCCGGTTCGCCTGCCTGTTTGCCTCTCCTGGTCACTAGCACTCCATAAGGGCTTCTTTTATATGCTGGGGTGGGGCTTGGCCGCTGTTGCTCCTGGCCCTGCCCCGGTCTTGTCAGCTGCTTTCACAGGAGCTGCAGGATATTGGCAGGTGTCTCAGCTCCCTCTAAGGTCCCTTTGGTTTGGGAAATGCCCCTGTGCACTGTGCTAGAGCACCCCACTGCAGATCGTGCTGGTTCCAGAGCTGTTCACCTCGGCATCTGCTGAGCCTTTCTTAAGCATCATACTGGCAAGACAGTAAAGTAAACTGGGAAACGCAGAAAAATAATAATTATGTGTAAAACCATTTTGGATTCAGGACACTGTTGTGGTAATAGGGGTACTGCCAGCATCCTCTGCAAAGGGAAATCTTTGAAGTGTGTGTACAAGCGCTGGATACAAGCCATTTTGCATGGGTTAAGGAGTGATTCCTGTTCCTCTCGCATTAGCAGTCAGAAAAAGCCAATAGGAGCAGACCATATTAAAACCTATTTTCATTTTAGACCTATTTTATTTCTGTAATTTGGCATAAAGTGTTTGTAAAAAAAAATATAGATTAGACTGTAAATTCAGAGAAAATAACTTTTACCTAGAAAGAAATGTTAATGAAATGTACTTAAAGTTGTTGGCAGTACTTCAACTTTAACATTGTTGTTGATAAAATATGTAACAAAACTAACTTTTTCACTTCCCTCCCCCAATATTTGGGTAGATCTACATTATTCTTAAAATAATAATAATAATAATTGTATATTGCTGTATGTATAGAACACCAGTTGAGAAATTCTGTAAGATAGAGCTTAGAGACAAAGGAGAAATGTGGGTTGTCCTGAGGGAACCAACAAACCTAAATGTCCCTGATCAGCCTCATCTGGGGCCTCCACCTACACACTGTAACCATGCTCCCAGGAGCCCCATTTCAGTCTGGGTCTTCAGTTGCTATCTAAGCTGAGTTGTAGTCTTCATGATCTACAGCTCAGCTGCAGGAATACTTGATCCCATTGATCTTGACCTGTGGACTGTTTTCCCAGCTTGACCTCAGCTCAGCCTCATCACTGTGGTCCTGCCTGAACACTGCAGGGCTGTGACTGATCCTGGTTCCCCTCACCAGGCTTGATCCTATGTACTCTAAGCCTGATCATTGCTATAAACCTGTCTTTTTCAAGTGTCTCACACAAAGGGTTTAAATCTAAACTGATTTTCATTGTACTGATTTTGCTTGCCTTTCTACTTTCTTGATCAGTTACTTGCATAATAATTTTATTCAGAAACTCTATTCTTTGACTGAAAGCAATTGGGAGATATTTAAGGAAGTGACTACCAGTAGCTATCAGACCAGGAAAGCCTGGAAAATTTAATGGGAGGTTACAAAGTGTGTAGCAAGACAAGGGTGGTGAAGCATGTTCGGACTAAGTGAAACTGGCAGCATAAATAGCTTTTAAATGGATGTATAACCTTTTCAAAGGTTAGCTATTCATTCTCCCTCTTTCACTTTTGTCTGACTGAAATAAATGCCTCCGTAATTCCAATGAGATCTGAGACACTGTGGGAAATTCACTGAAAACATAAAAGAAAAGGAGTACATTCCTGAGTACCAGAAAAATACTTTAGACATCTGAAGTATTGTTCAGATGTCTGAGACATTCACTGATTCTCCTTCGCATTCCATTGTTTTTTTCTTTCACATAAGTACATCCTCGCACTGTGTATATTCTTTGAACTTTACCCATTTTCGATATTATTCTGACCTCAGTGGCTCTCATACAATCAAATGCTCCCAGAACTTCAACTTGCTTTCACATCTAAGCAACTAGGTAAAATATTACCTTGTTTTACAAACATTGTTTAAACTATGAACTTAAAAAAAAGTAATCTTTTGTCTGTATTTATAAGCATGGAGTTAAGTATAATTTTTCAAATTGTTGTCTATATACAGCTTCTGTGTTCCTAATGCATGCTGTGGATGAGATCTGGGGGTGAGATCTGAATATGCACCATATCACCATCCTCTCCATCATTCTCTTTCCATCTCCTCAGCTTTTTCCTCTCTTCCTGCTAAGTTCTGGTTTCCTTCATAACAAACGTAACATCTTGTCAAGAACAATGCAGCAGTACAAAAGGTCATTTAGGGGAACGTGAATGTGTCCTATATAATGATCTGATATCTAGGCATGTCCTTTGTGTAAGGTCCATGAGAACTCCAGTAGGCCTTACTGTCCTTTCCCAGCCTCACCTGGAACCCTGTTGCACTCCTTTACAAGGATCTCAGGAGCCTCATTTCAGCCTAACCATGGGCACCCAGCTGTATCCCCAGTAACATGATGAGTGTGTGGGTTCCCAGCCCCATCTCTTGGACCCACAGTGTATTTAGTCTCTGGCATCATCTCCTGCTGTTCCTGACAGGATCCATCAGCCAGCCCCTGGTCCTGGATCACCATTTCACAGAATCACACAGAATCACAGAATGGTTTGTGTTGGAAGGGACCTTAAAGATCACCTAGTTCCAACCCCCCTGCCCTGGGCAGGGACACCTCCCACTAGACCTGGCTGCTCAAAGCCTCATCCAGCCTGGCCTTGAATACTTCCAGGGATGGGGCATTGACAGCTTCCCTGGGCAAACTATTCCTGTTCCTCACCACCCCTACAATAAAGAATTTCCTCCTGATATCCAATCTAAATCTACACTCTTTCAGTTTGAGGCCATTACCCTTTGTCTTATCATTACACTCCCATTTGAAATGTTGGGAGCTGCTCACCAACACTATTTATTACTGGTCCCCAGCTCTGCTCAATACCCTCAGCACCAGGGCACGGCTGGGATCCTCGTGGTGTCTGTCCCTTCACTACAGGGAGCAGCCAGCCCTTTCTGCTCCATGACATTCTGATGTCAGTGCATAAGTTTTCAGAACCCTTTTCTTGCTTTTGAATGAACAGCAATCATATGGTTGTAATAGAACACATGCATAAGGAAGGTAGTCTGTAGACCTTTAAATTAATTAGGGGTTTTTTTTTAGTATATTTGTTAGGAAAGAGTAATAAAACTATGCTGTATTTCAAGAGAGATGAACAAAGGTCCTAGTCTCTTGATCAATACTACTCTGCCTTTGAAATTTAACATGAAAATTTATAAGTCCCCAAATCCAAACCACTGTTTTGCTATTGATTTTGATATTTCTTGCAGAAGTCCACAGTTCCAAAAGGAACCTATCAGAGTGCTGGGGATTTGGATTCTGGGCTCTGTGATTACGGTGTCCCTTCATGTCAGTTGAATCAGGAACTAAGAAGTTTTAGATGGAGACTTAGAATCATAAGACTGCAGGATAATTCAGGTAGGAAGGTTATCTCAGGAGGTCTGTAGCTCATCATCCTGTGCTAAAGGAGGTCAGCTCTGAGGTCAGACAGAGTAGCTCAGAGCTTGACTGGTTTATTTGTGTCTTGAAAACTTCCATGGACAGAAACCGCACATCCTTTTTGAGCAACCTGCTCCATTGCTCAACTGTCCTCATGGTGAAGAAGGTACTAGCCTGAAGGTCACTTCTTTCAATTTATGCCTGTTTTCTCTTATCCTCATGCCACATGCCATTGTGAGTAGCCTGGATCTGTTTCCTTGGTGACCTCCCCACACTGGAACTACAGTTAGGTCCCTCCTTAGCTGTCTTTTGTCCAGGTTGAACAAGCGTTTGTCTCAGTCTCTGCATACAGAGCAACTGCTCTAACCTTGACCGTCTTAGTGACCCTCCACTGAACTTGCCACAGTTCATAAGTCTTTCCTGTGCTGGAGGTCCCAAAACTGCACACAGTAACCTAGATATGGTCTAATGAGTGCTGAGTGAGAGACTCAACCATTTGCCTTAGCCATGTCCCTGTGCTCTGATTCATACAGCCCCACATGCTCTTGGCCTATCTGCTGCAAGGGCCACCAGAGGCTTTTTTCCCTGTGTTGCTCCTTAGACTGTCAGCCCCCAGCCTGTAACGTTGCTAGGGGATTTCCTTCCCAGGGTCAGATCTTTGTATTTGTCTCTGTTGGATTTCATCAGCTAATTCCTCCACCCCATCCATCTCCCTCTAGAGGAGGGAGCACTGCCCTCCAGTGTCTCAACTGGTCCTCCTATTTGCTTTCATCTGCAAAACTGATGAACATGCATGGTAACACCTATGCCAGGTCGTTGATAAAGATGTTAAACAGAAGAGCTGCCAGTACAAACCTCTGTGGTACACCTCTTGTTACTGGCCTCCACTACCACTATGGTCTGAGCCCAACCATCTCATCAGTTCCATAATTTTCCTCACAGACCAAAGTGAAGCTGACTGGTCTATAGTTTTCTGGATTGTTCTTTCGGCCTTTTTTGAAGATGGTACAAGAGCTGCCCTCTTACAATTACTAGGGACCTCCCTGATCTCCATTAACTGTCAAAGATGATAGACAACAGCTTCACAAGGACATCTTCCACCTCTCTCACCACAGAATGCGGCCTGGTGGGTGCTATGGGTTTTTATGAGTAAAGGTCACTCAAGTAATCCCTGACTTGATCCTCATCCACCGCTGGTGTTTTTCCTCCACTTTAAAACCTTTCATTTTTCATTTACAAAAGCCTGGGAAACCTTGTTCATAAAGACTGAGGAGAAAATGACATATCTACTGAGACTTGCACTTCCTTTTTCTTTTCCATCATCTCCTAAAATTAAGCAAGCAAATTCATTAACTAAATTGTTTCACCTTATGTTTCATGGTTCATTTTTGAGTTAATAGTTTTCAGAATTTAAGTTTTAATTTGAAAACTCTTTTTTCCTCCTTGATTTTCATTTGAATACATATCTCTTATAAGTTCACTTACAGAGGGCTCAGATGATTAGATGCAAAAATAATTCACCTTGCCTTCTCACAGTGGAAAAGAGACTGCAAAATATTATCTGTATTTTGTCTTCAGTTTTAGTCTCTATACATTTTGTTCATTACCATAATTCACATACGTTTTCTATACCTGAAAATATTTTACAAATGCTAAATTTGCAGCAGCTTTCTTCTCCATTATATTGGTTACATATATAATTATATTGACTACAAATATAATATATTATTTATATTCTCTGGTTCTTTATATGCTTTGGTTATGCTGGCATTATACTACCTTATAGCATAAAGCTTTGCTGGGAAGGAGAATAGTCTTAAGTCTGTACAACAAAAAAGAATGTAAAGGGTTCTTTTTTGTTGGTTTAGATTTCTGAAAGATGTAACCAGGGAGACCATTTGCATAAACTTATGGATGTGTACCATGAAAAACTAAAACATCTTAGGAATGTGGCTATTTAATTAGATTTGATGATGTAAGAACCTCAGGGCTAGCAATCTGGAGAAATGGAGGAACAGTCTCATCACATGATCATTTCCAAATGTGACATGACAGTATTTAAATTTCCATGACTGAAATGAGTATAAAATTATTATATGAATGCACCATGTGGTATTGTATGTTAACAGATGCTATAAATGTCCTAAAGGATACACTTTATTCTCAGGGAGGTACTGAAGACATAATACAAAACTTTTTCCATTACTATTCTGTCTCAATCCTGAAGCAATCTTAGGTCACTGTCTTCCTTTTATAAAATTGTATTATGCAGAGCAAAAATAATATCTTAACGATTATTCTGGTTTATATACACTAAGAAAGAATAGAGTTGTAGATTTTTTCACTTAACAATTTTCTTTATACAAAACAATTTAGATGATGTCACTTGATAAAACCAATCCTGGTCATGGTACCATTGATCTGCTTCATTATGGTAGTTCCATGGATATCATATTATCCCATGGCTGGCATGTAGGAATGGATTTTGACTACAGTTAAAAGTTTAGTTAAATAAATCTGAATTTTGTGATCTTATGCTTCAATATTGTTCAGTGATGGCACTAAAAGTATGCTATGCCAACACTGATATATGCCTTGAAATGATTGAATTTGAGCTTTGTATTGACACCAAGTCACCATCTAGACCTTGTATTTTGTGCCATGTTGAATCTCTTTTAGACCTTAACTATTCACGTTCACCATCTTTTCTGCACCCAGAACTGTGCAACAACGCTGAAGACCATTTTTGTTTGTCTGTTTATTTGTTTGTTTGTTTTCCAAATGTGTGTAATTTTTACATTGTAAGTATCTGAGAACATATTGTTTTAGAAGGTCATGAGGGAGCCTTGCCATTGGCTTACTGCAAAAAAAGATATTAATTTGAATATGTACATTCTCAGCCTTATTTTATAAGTGTTTATCCTGTAGCTGCAGTAGCTGTGGCCAGTATTAAAAATTTCCAGAGGACTTAAATACTGAATTTTGCATGTGAGCATAACTGTTTGAAGACATTTTCTGGAGTTAGCCCTAGATATAAATGCTAATTATTATTAGGAAAACTGTTTGTTGTAGTGAATTTAGGAAAGACTACATTAGTGCAAATATAAATATAAGGATATGTTAACGGAAGGCTGATAAACCTTTTCAATAAAGTTATAGATCATTGAAACTGCAATTAGCAGTGAGGACTTAACGTGGATTTCCAGTCTTAAGGTAGAAGTCTTTTATGTAACCACTAAGAATGTATTTTAGGACCAGTTTATCATCTCCAGCATTTAGAATATTTAACTTTTTAGCTGAGTTTCAGGACGAAAAAAAAGCACTCTGTTACAATCCCCTACTGAGTTATCATGTCTTTAGCTATGCACAAAGACACACATGAAGCAGGATGCATCTTAAAAGTATAAACCAATTATTTTTTAGCTAACACACACCAAAGATAGCTAGGATTAGTGTAAGAAAAATAAGGGAAATGAAAAAACCTAGGTAAAACAAGTGAAAGAAGGTTACAGCTCTAGGCATATTCATAGGGATTGACCTTTTCTCCATTGAAAAGCAGTATCTATACTAAATTCTATCTATACTAAATTCTATCTATACTAAATATCTATGCTTCCCCAGACATTCATGACCATCTGCATTGTTTGCCACCATCCAGTCTGTCCTCAACACTGTTTACACAGAAATAGTACTGTTAAGGCAATAACCGGCTTTATTGCCTGGTGGTAAAATCCTGAAACTTATCTTAACCCAATTATTCCTATGAAAATTGAGCAAACTGAGAAATTTGGAAGAAATAAAAAAAAAAAAAATCCTATGGGATAATAATAAATGTTTGAAGCAACAGATGAATTTTTGAAAGAAGTAAGCAAGGGTAGTAAATAATGCCATCAATGAAAGAAGGCTGGTTACGGGTGGATTTCCACAAGAATCTATTTGGGGTCCTGTCCTGAATCATAAATTACTGAGTATTGGAATAGTGTTCTGGAAGTAACTCATTATATATTTACAGTTTTCTCTACGTATCCATTGTTGGCCTGTGTGGCCATATTCTCCTCTTAGCAAAAAAAAGGAGTCTGATGTTTTTCTATTCTAAAAATTCTATTTCTTAGGAAAATAAGTAATGATGTTAGATGTCCTGTGGTTGCCAAATATTTACTTTTAAACCCTTCTTATTCTTGGAGACTAACGTAGAGAATCATGACATCACATAAACAAGTGTTTTGCATATTTTGCAGATAATGCTCTCAGCAGACAGCTCCTTCCTGAGGTGTGCATAGGGAAATTGTAAAGCTTATTCACAATTTTTTAATTGCATAACATTTCTATGATCATTCGTGATCACAGACAGTTTGTAGCCACTCACTGGATCTTTCAAGACTAAATTTTCACTCTCAATTAATTTATCTTTCTGAAAGCCAAAATTTTTTTTTATGGAATAAGAAAAGATACAGCATGATACTTATTTCATGTAGTAGATAAGATATTTCAGCACTTTATTTTGTGACCCAAATTGTTTTAAATCTAATCCAAATATCATTTCTGAGATAAAGACTCAGGGAATTAAATAGACACAAGTTCAGATTCAGACAGCTGAGTTTATTTGTACATTTGGCCAACATTTTATCATATTTCTCAAAGGCAAATCTAATAAAGGGAAGGGCAGGTGGCTCTTCAGATGTGTTATTATTTTAGAGTGACTGGGTGCCACTTCTCTGATCTTCAAAATTAATAACTAATGTGTTGCATGCATTAATCTAATAAACCTTTTTTTAAAAGTATTGTCAAGTTATATAAGCATAAAGAAAAAGCTCAGTTGCGAACATTGCTTGGGATAGAGGAGAAAAAAGTCTGAGACATTACAATGCATTAACAAATTAAAATATTTAGGCAACTAGTTATAAAGTGCCTCTATTTACCATCTGGGCAGATGATACATGCACCAGTAATATTAGCATTTTCAAACTGGGAGAAGTGAGTCAACAGTGAAGGAAAGGCTGTATCATTTTGACTGTAGGATTGATGTCAATTAATTTTTAGATGACAAAAAGTTAAATGCGTAAGTCTAACTCAGTTTTCCTAGGCTCTCACTGTATTTAATAAGTTCTGAGAGAGATGAGTTTAATTCCTCTGAAATTCCTGAAAAATACCTGTTTTTCTTCATTGGCATTATTAGACACTGAGCATAGGCAATGTTAGTCTCCAGCATAACTCTTCTAGGCACTTAGGTTAGGGCAGATTAATTCCAACCTTCCTATTTTAATTCTTCAGTTATAAAATGAGATAATCATTGAGAACTAGAGAATCAGGATTATCAGAGGAAACAGAAGAATATGAACTACAGAATTCCAGATTCTGTCGTGAAGACAAGAGAACGTCAACTTGAGTGACAATCAAATGTTTCAACCTGAAAAGCTATTAGATCTATATTGATTTAGTTGTTTGGCCATATAGAGCCTGTAAGAAACCTTAGGAAATCAGTTAGAGTCTTGATAGACGTCTTTTTATTCCTGTTTACCAATTACTATAGAAAGAGGGATTCATTTCACTCAACTTCAACATCTCATAGCTAACCTATGTTGTCATTTGTGTTTCTTTGTAGTCAATGTAGAGATAAACTTCTCTTTCAAGGTAAGTCATTCCACAGGGTGGATCAGGCTTTCTCACTCACTGTTGAGTGAGTTGGCAGAGAAGCTTGAAAATCATTAAAAAGTCACAGGAGAAAGACAGCTCTATTAGCTAGCTCTGAGTGGCTCCGTATATTATTCAGATTGTGTTGGATCTCATTCTGAGATCTTTAATTTTACATCTGGATCATATATGTATTACATATTTGCAACTGTAGGTTTTCAATTCTGCCTGGGAGGGCAGGCAGCTAAAGCTGGGCATTACAAGGTCATTTTTTTAAAGCACTTTAGTTACTAGATTTTCTTGAAGAAAATGTTAAGGAGAATTAATCTCATATGCACAAAGACTGTTTCTAAAATACCCTGAAATTGTTGTATCTCATACTTCATGCTCAATGTGTGATGTGAGAGATATTTTATATGCTTAATATGACACGAACTGCATAAGCAATCTATGGCTTTGTCAAGAGTGAGCTATGTGACCATGTTCAACTTGCATGAATAAATCTTTATAAAACAGTACAACGAAATGTACCTAATTTGTGTTACAAGCCTACTAGAAACTATATTGCTAATGCTGTTATTGTAAATCTCTTACCAACTGCTTAGTGTTATGAAACCTTAATATCAATACAGAAGCTCTTTAGGCTTATGTACTGCCACGTCTTGCAAGAGCATTATGTATCAGTAACACTTGTCTTCTTTTTGAGAAATGCTGACCAAGAATGTCAACATGAACAACTTTTCAGCCCGCTGAGCAGTGCTCTTGCCAATCAAGACTATCAGCTGCTATGTAGTCTACTATTTTCCTTCATGTTCCTCCAGAGATGACTCTGTTGTTGTAATCTCTTCAAAACAGTTGTGAACAGTTAGACAATTGGTGTCCTATGATTGCTGTGTAGTTTATGGATTAATAACAGTTTTGGGGTTTGCTTGCGTTCTTTTATTTAATCCACTCAGTTGTTGTCTCTTGTTTTATATGTTAGTTACAGATTGTCTTCAGGTTTTTTTGTTCTCTGTCTGCATGACACCAAATACTGTGGAGATCCAGAGGGAGGATTTTTCTTTGGCTTGGCTTTTGAAGAGGTTGCATATGAAAGAAAAAAAAAAAAAAATGAATAACAAACTCAACAAGCAGCTTTATGGACAGATGGACTAGATCTACCATATAGAAAAATGATGACTTCATTATACCCTGGTTTGAGTTCTAATAGCACTGTCAGCTTAGTGAAGATAAAAAGCTTTATTTTGATAATTCTATGATGAAAAAGAATGTAATTTTATTATCTACTTTTTTTTCTTTAAAATGGTGATTTATCTTAGAAATATCTTCTATTCATCAACCCCCAAGTCTCTGTCTCCAGTTCTTTCATTAGAGCTTTCAGTATTTCTTTCCTGTGTTTAAAACTGTGATGCAGGGCTTTCTGTCTGCTACGTATTAATCACAGGTACAGTGTGCATATATCATTATGGCACAAATGGCACAAAGTTCTTTCACTGGATCTGAAATGTTTTCATGGCATTTAGAAATTGTGTGTTTGATAAATGCATGTAAGTTTTCATTACCTACTAAGGGAAGAGAAAAGGAGCCACAAGCCAGATGATACATGATGTGTGAATTGAGAGTTCTTATATGATCATCCTACAGAGTAATTAAGAAAGAATAAACAATGTGAATGATGAAAGATATCACAAAGATCCACTCAGTCAAGAGGAAAGAATACTTCTTATCTGTCTTTATTTACTGATGTTGAAGAGTTACCACATTAAAATTTAGTACTGCTTTATTCTCATTTGAAGTAAGTCTATGCTGCCATTAAATGCAGTGGTTCTCATTTCTGGCCTCCTCTCTTCACTCCTGCTGTGTAGTGGTGGAGAGGACAGTCTTTAGCAGATAAATTTCTAGTTTCCATTCACCAGGTAACTGAACAAAAAATAATGAGGACCAAAGGATACTGCAAGGACAAACAGAGGAGAAAGTGGTCTTCCCCTTTATGAAATCAGCAAAGACTTGCTGAAATAAAGTATATTGGGTGCAGATACCAAAGTTTTAGTAGCAGAGGGCTGCAGAGGTGGCCTCTGTGAGGAGAGACTGAGGATGACCCATGATGGACATAGCCATTTCCAGAACCAGCTTCAATGGACCTACCACAGGATATAGCTGAGCCTTTCAGACAAGATGGTGACACCTCGGGGAAAACATGTTTAAGAGAGAGAAAAAATACTGTGGAGAGAGAGGAGAATGGAACAAAAAGGGTGAGAAAGAGCAGACGAAAGACCAAAGCCTGAGGAAGAAGAGGAGCTCCATGGTGGAGCAGATATTCCCTGCTGGAGAGCCCAGCCAACCCTGGAGAAAAGTGTGAGGAAAAAGCAGCAGAGAGCAGGTGTTATGAACAGACCACAGCCCCTATTTTCCATCCTTCCTTGTGCTGCTCTGGGGAGAGGGAGATAGAGGAGTTGGGGATGGAAGTGTGAAGTTGAGCCTGGGAATAGGGGGAAGGGATAGTGTTGTTTTAATATTTGTCTTTTGTTTCTTGCTACCCAAGTTTTTCTTACTTGGCAATAAATTAATCTTCCCCATGTTGAGTCTGTGTTGCCCATGATGGTGATTGGTAAATGATCTCCCTGAATTTATCTCAAGCCATGAACTTTCCTGTTCTTGTTTTTTTTTCCTGTTTTCTCCCCTGTTCCCTCAGGGGGAGGGAGTGAGCAGCTGGGTGGAATTTTGATTGCTGGCCAAGGCTAGCCCACCATATAAAGTAAATTATAACCACAAGTTTATATAAAACATAGGTTTAATGAGTCAACTTTTTCAAATGGCTTTTTTATCAAATGCGTCTTCTGTATAGCATTTTGTTGCACATCTTTCTTGTCTTACTGTCAGTCTTTCTGTATTTGAATATTTTTATGGATTTTGATTTGTAGAATAGTAAAGTTTAGTGTGATTGTGGAAGCTTAAATTTTGACTAAAAAAAAGGAGTCATGATTTAAAAAGGAATATAAGTTTTATGTTGCTTATGCTGCAATACAAAAAGATTTTTAGATGTGTTTTATTGCAGTTTTCTAAAAAAATAGATTCTCTTGTAGATTAAAGTGTTACAAATCTAGAAAAGCTGTACAGAAATTAATGTAATGTCTCCATTTTACACTAGGAAAGCTTCTATTAACTTCAATTGTGGGTACAGGGAAAAAAGTCTCAAAATTTTACTTTCCATGTGCAAAATGTGTTTTTAAATAGTTTGCATAAATGGGTTGTGTGTCCTTCTGCTATTTTATAGCTATATAGAAACAATTGCATTCAGAATACAGG
This sequence comes from Alca torda, assembly GCA_008658365.1. Classification (NCBI taxonomy): domain Eukaryota; kingdom Metazoa; phylum Chordata; class Aves; order Charadriiformes; family Alcidae; genus Alca; species Alca torda. The sequence continues at coordinate 163,933,640 of CM018076.1, read as the reverse complement.
AATGCATCTTTCGCATGCATACTGGTTGTGGAGAAGTCTGCATGGCTTTCCATTGATGCTGAAATCTGACAGACATAAATATTTAAACTGTAGCTTTAAGAAGATGAGTACAGGAAGGAAAGTAACTATTGAGCTGTGCTGGTTGAAACACCTCTAATGCACAGATGGCCAGAAACAGATCACAACTGGATAAAATCCTGGCAAGACAATCCACATGAGGTCACCAAGGTCAGCACAAGCCATGGCAGACTGCGTTTCAGCACATTCTTCCAGACATCCCAGAGAAGACTCATCCCTGGGCCAGACTACAGGGCAGAGAAAGGAAAAAGATGACCCTGTCGTTGCTGTGCACCCACAGCAAAAAAGCTGTGCATGTACACCATGGTCAGTATCAGAAAGGGAGCAGACCTTGGTGAGTGGCAGGTACCCACTACCATCAGCATGAGTAGCCTCCCAGAGCAACCCTGACATCCCTTGCACTGTCACACTGAGTCTTTGGTGGGCGATGGCACTGTAGTGAATGTGTCAACATGTGAAATGCCAGAATCCTTTGTGTCCGTATGACCATGTGAGCTGCCATTGCAAATGTTAGGTTAGGATTTGTTTCTATATAACTACAGCTTTAGTAATAAGGTTAACATAATATTATTGTTATGAAATGAAGGACAGTATAATTATCTACTGCTATTGATTGAACTGCCTATCTCTCAGAGCAAACCAGTCCTTAAATTTCAGAGCGTTATTTGTCCTATGACACTGATCAAAACAATAGCTGGTGCTAAGAAAGGTACACAGATTTTGCCATGTGCAAAACAGATGCCTGCATTTGAATTACTTTCTGATATCTTTGTAAGCAATAGACCAACTTAGGGTACAATGTACTCTGTAGCCTTATTTTGGATTAAACAAATTGTCCTTTGGAAGTGTTTAGTCTCCATGTAGTATTCTATGAAGAGAAATGCCTAAAAATATAAATGTCTATAATCTGTTATTTGAATTCTGCTTTATGATTTCATATAGCAAACATAATGTATTATGAACATTATATTTGTAAAGGAACTTTATATTTATCATTATTAATATAAATTGAAATAATTTAATTGTCTTCTAGTTCACTGTATTAGTAACTTGAGTGCCTTATTTTAGGTATGTGTCTGAGAATCCATTTTTGAAGCCAGTTAAGTCTTCATTTCATGTTCTTGAAAATTAAGGAACTCAATAACCTATTGTACTGGTTTTTAAGAATGAAGAACAGTTTCAAATAACCGTGCTGCGCTGCGCGTTCAAAGGGAGGCTCTTTTCTGCTCATTATGCAACTGACATTACGTGGACTAAGTGGGTTGCACTGATCATGAAATGGGCTTGAATGGGAGTGGCCAGAACACAGAAATTTTTGAGCGTCGCCAGAGGAGGTGACTTGTGCTGAAAAGGCCCCGCTGTATTAAAAAGTAACAGGAAATTAGAAGCAATATGTCCCGTATACTGGTCGGTCCTGTCATATTGTGGGAAAGCATCAGAGGTAGAAAGCTGCTATGTGGAGTCCTGCGTAGCAAGTCACAGAAACTGTTGAATAAATAGATGAATTAGGCCAGTTTGCAGAAGTGAAAGCCATCCCTCCGGCTTTGAATATTGCTGAATGAGAAAAATGGCTAGTCCTCTACATCTGTACTGATTCATGGATGGTGTCAAATGCGCTGGGGGGATGGCTACAGCAATGGAAGCAGACCAACTGGCAGAACAGAGGTAAACCCATCTGGGCTGCTGCATTGTGGGAAGATATTGCTGCCCAGGTAGAGAACCTGGTTGTAAAAGTATCTCACATAGATGCTTACATACCCAGGAGTCATGCTACTGAAGAACATTGAAACAAGAAGGTGGATGAGGCTGCTAGAAATGATATTTGGACAATGCCCTTCACAACATGATTTAACTTTTGGTCAGACCTGAATTGGTCAGGCAGTTGGGCTAGATATGATTGTAGGTCCCTTCCAACTGAAATATTCTGTTCCATTCTATTCTAAATCAAGTGGCTTAGGTGGATCTGGATGGAAGAATGTAAGGGTGAACTATTTATAACTTGGTGGACCCCTGACATATCAGGACATCTAGGAAGAAAACAACATACAGATGGGCTTGTGACTGAGGAGTGGACTTGACCATTGACACCATTGCACAGGTTATCCATGAATGTGAAACATAAAATCATATTGGTTGGAAAAGACTGTCAAGTCCACCACTAAAGCTTGTTCCTTAAGCACCACAACTACACATCTTTTAAATTCCTTCAGGGATGCTGTCTCAACCACCTCAAGAAGTTGGGAGGGGATACAGCCAGGATAGCTGACCCAAACTGACCAAAGGGATATCCCATACTATATGACATTGTGCTCAGCAATAAAAGTCAGGGGAAGAAGGAGGAAGCGTGTGTGTGTGTAGGAACATTCAGTGTTATGGTGTTTGTCTTCCAAGTAACTGTTACATGTGAGGGAGCCTTGCTTTCCTGGAAATGGCTAAACATCTGCCTGCTGATGGGAAGAAGTGGATTAATTCCTCATTTTGCTTTGCTTGCATGTGCAGCTTTTGCTTTACCAATTAAAATTTCTTTATCTCAACCCACAAGTTTTCTCACTTTTACCCTTCTGCTTCTCTCGCACATCTCACTAGTGGAGTGTGAGTGAGCTTAGCTGCCTACCAGGTTTAAAATACAACACCATATTACGGCAGAGGAATCCCAGCCTCAACCATTTTAACAAAAATGTAGTCTGTACTGAAACTGACATTTGTGAAACTGACTTTCACATGGAATAAAACAAGAGAAATATGCAGAAATATCCTCTAGGACAAAAGCTGAGTTGAAATATACTGACTTGCCCCAACACCAGCCTGAAATTCAATGTGCCAATTCCTGTTTGTGAATTAGCAGCTCCACCCTCTAGCTGCTTGTTCAATGGGCACCTCAAAGCAATACCATATATTTGGTTGTGTGTTCTTGCTCACGAGCAGAAGTACAAAAGAGTATTTATATCTCTTTATTCCCAGTTTATGTACAGTCCAACAAACAATCCAGTTCTTCATATTTACTAAAATGAACTTATACCAATTTATAAAAAATGAAAAATAGATTTCATACAGCTTTACCCAGATATAAATAAATAAATAAATAAATACACAAATAATTTTCAGTCAGGCAAAACCTGGAAGCTTTGTTTTTTGATATCGCCAAAGGAAGCTGATGAAAAAAAAAAAAATATTTCAAGTCTGTTTTAGAAGTAATTCTGATAGTAGAAATAAAAACCAAAACATTTGAGTTATAATGTAATTTCCATTGCAGTCTTAAGTGTATCTCTGGTTACTGCAAAGTCACAATGCACATATTTGCTCTGAATAGAGCTTATGGTATAATATAATATGAATTCCAATGTCATAGATGGTGTCTTGTGGACTTTTTCATTACTCAAGTGCTCTCAGGATGTGGTGTTGGTATTTGTATGAACCAGTGCTAATAAAATTCTCTATGGTGAAATTTTTGTTGTGAAATATGGTAATATTTTAAGTGAAAAATAGGGTATTATTAAGCTATATATCACTGTTAGTAACATAGTGACTTTTACTGCAGGTGTTTGAATTCTTTCAGTGACTATTCGATGAATCTGTCCCCAAAGGAAAGTTCAAAGTATCGCTGAATTATTGCTGTCAAAACTAACAGAGGTTTTATATTACAATGTCTGTGCTATAAAAAAAAAAAAAAAAAAAAAAAAAAAAAAAGAAAGAAAAAAGAAAAAGAAAGAAATTGCATGAGGCAGAGAAAAGAAAAACAAACAAACAAAAAAACCCAAACCAAGCCCACAGTTCCTACACAAGTGTTTTTCTGTTTTCCAGTAAATATTCCCTGTAGTCTTTTGAATCTCAAACATTATATTGGATTTTATTAAATTTAATCTTTCTATTTTCACATTCTTTCTTCTTTCCTTAACAGCCTTTGTAGAGACCACTTACTTCACTCTAACAGTTTTTTTTTTAAAAAAGGCAGTAAAGCTTTACAAGTGCCGTTTTCACAGCCACAACCAGCCTTGTTATAATTGTACTTACACTGAAGCTGATGGGATACATGTTGACCAGTACTGGCAGCTGCTGAAAAGCCTTCTCTATATTATGATAAATTAGTAATAATAGACAACTGAAAATTTAGTTTAAAGATAGAAACTGGGTCACACAAAGGAGTGTGAAACTACTGAAAAATTCACTTCTGTCACAAAATCAAGAAATGGAAAAAAAAGACCATAAATTATTAAGAACTTCTGAAAAAGAGAGGTATTTACATGGCAGATTTGATTCTCTTTTTCCTGTTCTAAAGCATAATCCAATGAAACCACTATTCATAGGAATGTTCAAATGCAAAATGCAAAAGAATATGAGGGGTTGAATACTTTGACATTGTGTCCAAATATATATGAAGAAATATGCATTTGGGATCCTGTAGAAACACGTATAGATTTGTCTTTTAAAAGTTCATTTTTAAAAAAAGAAATTTTCACATTCTGGGCTTTATTAAGAAAAACTCAGGTTAGGGAGTTGGGTTTTGGTGGTTTTTTTAGACAAAAGATCTGAAAGGAAATTAAAGTTTCAACAGTTCTACTTATAAGGTATGTATTTTGTATGAATATAGTAACTCTCAGCTGAATTAGACTATGGAGAATCTAATACAATAACTTAGCAACACAAAACATCATAGATTCATTTTGTGTGTATATGTATCTGTTGGCTTCTGTTTTGTTTTTTTCCTGTTCAAGCACTCCCACGTGCCCTAAGGCTATTCCCAATACAGGAAAGATATATACTTGATTTCATTCTATAAAAACACTGCTCTGTTGAATTACAAAACAATCCTGACATTATTTTAGATACAATGCACAGAGAAACAACAGAAACTAATACATAAAAGCAATATTTATATTTTTGATACAAAGGTACATAACTGCAGCCCAGATGAGGGTGCTTGTTTATCTCTGGCTTATAAGAAGATCTTTGGATGAGTATCTCAGCTTCAGAAAACTAACGTGTTAAAGTCTAGGTTAGAGAAGATAAATTACATTTATAGAATCTTAGATATTCAGAGAGTATTCAGCTCGGTAAGCACATTGCAGATTTGGGGGCAGAAGGGAAACAAAAGGCTACCTTCAGAGAAAAGTTCACTGTAGGTAGGAAAACATCAAATGAAGAAGCAAAATAATGAAACAGAAGATGGTACAAAATACATGCACAAGTGATGAGATCTTAAATTCTGTAAGACTTCAGAGGACACATAAGAACAATCACAAGTATAGCACTGCAACACTAGAGATGGTGACTACATCATAGGAGGAGCTGGAAGACATTGTGCAGCAGGAAAGCTATGATGTAGCTTTGTGGTGGAATGTTGAAATGTGGTGGGATGACTCGCATGACTGGAGTGCTGCATTAGATGGCTACAAACTCTTCAGAAGGGACAGGCAAGGAAGGAGAGAAGGTGGGGTGGTTCTGTATGTTAGGGAGTGTTATGAATGTCAAGTTAATGATGGTAACAATAGGGTTGAGTGTTTACGGGTAAGAATCAGGCGGAGGGCCAACAAGGCTGATATCATGGTAGGAATCTGTTATAGACCACCCAACCAGGATGTAGAAGTAAATGAAATCTTCTACAAGCAGCTGGGAGAAATCTTATGATTGCTGGCCCCTGTCCTGGTGGGAGACTTCAACCTACCAGATATCAGATGGGAACACAATACAGCTGAGAAGGAAGAGTCTAGGAGGTTCCTGGAGTGTGTTGGGGATAACTTCCTGATGCAGCTGGTGAGGGAACCAACTAGGGAAGGAGCCCTGCTGGACCTGCTGTTTGTAAATAGAGAAGGACTTGTGGGGGATGTGACAGCTGGAGGCCATCTTGGGCATAGTGACCATGAAATGATGGAGTTTTTGATTCTTAGAGAAGTAAGGAGGGGGATCAACAGAACTGCCACCACGGACTTCCAGATGGCAGAACTTTGGTCTTTTGAAGAGCCTGCTTGACAGAGTCCCTTGGGACGCAGTCCTGAAGGGCAAAGGAGTCCAGGAAGGCTGGACGTTTTTCAAGAAGGAACAGGCTGTCCCCATGTACCGTAAAACAAGCCATCGGGGGAAAAGATGGAGAGTGTATGGCCTTTGGAAAAAGGGGCAGGCCACTCAGGAAAGCTACAAAGATGTTGTAAGGCTATGTAGGGAGAAAATTAGAAAGGCCAAAGCCCGACTAGAACTTAACCTGGCTTTGGATGTTAAGAACATTAAAACAACGCTTCTATAAATACATTAGTAACAAAGGGAGGACTCAGGAGAATCTCCATCCTTTATTGGATGAAGGCAGTAACATAGTGACTAAGGATGAGGAGAAGGCTGAGGTACTTAATGCCTTCTTTACCTCAGTCTTTAGTAGTAGAGTTGGTTGTTCCCTGAGTACCCAGACCCCTGAGGTAGTAGATAGGGACCGGGAGCAGAATGAAGCCCCTGTAATACAAAGGGAGATGATGAGGGACCTGCTCCAACACCTGGTCATACACAAGTCTATGGGGACGAATGGGATCCACCCAAGGGTACTGAGGGAGCTGGCGGAAGTGCTCACTGAGCCACTTTCCATCATTTACCAGCAGTCCTGGCAAACCAGGGAGGTCCCAGTTGACTGGCATCTAGCAAATGTGGCGCCGATCTACAAGAAGAGCCAGAAGGATGATCTGAGGAACTACAGGCCTGTCAGACTGACCTTGGTTCCTGGGAAGGTCATGGAACAGATCATCCTGAGTACCATTATGCAGCACATGCAGGACAGACAGGTGATGAGGTGCAGTCAGCATGGGTTCATGAAAGGCAGGTACTGCTTGACAAACCTGATCTCCTTCTATGACAAAGTGACCCATTTGGTGGATGAGGAAAGGCTGTGGATGTTGTTTACCTGGACTTTAGTAAGGCCTTTGATACTGTTTCCCACAGCATCCTCCTGGAGAAACTGGCTGTCCGTGGCATGGATAGGCGTACTCTACACTGGATTAAAAACAGACTGGAGGGCCGGGCCCAAAGCGTGGTGGTGACTGGAGTTAAATCCAGTTGGTGGCCACTCACGAGTGGTGTTCCTCAGGGGTTGGTGTTGGGGCCAGTTCTGTTTAATATCTTTATCAATGATCTGGACAAAGGGATTGAGTGCACCCTCAGTAAGTTTGCAGACGACACCAAGTTGTGTGGGACTGTCGACCTGCTTGAGGGTAGAAAGGCTCTACAGAGGGATCTGGACAGGCTGGATCGATGGGCCGAGGCCAATGGTATGAGGTTGAACAAGGCCAAGTACTGTGTCCTGCACTTGGGTCACAACAACCCTATGCAGCACTACAGGCATGAGGAATAGTGGTTGGAGAGCTGCCTGGCAGAAAAGAACTTGGGAGTATTGGTCAGTAGCCAGCTGAATATGAGCCAGCAGTGTGCCCAGGTGACCAAGAAGGCCAACGGCATCCTAGCTTGTATCAGAAATAGTGTGGTGAGTAGGACTAAGGAAGTGGTCATCCCCCCATATTCGGCACTGGTGAGGCCCCATCTCGAGTAGTGTGTCCAGTTTTGTGGTCTTCACCACAAAAAAGATATTGAGGTGCTGGAGCATGTCCAGAGAGGGGCAACAAAGCTGCTGAGGGGTCTGGAGAACAAATCTTATGACGAGTGGCTGAGGGAGCTGGGGTGGTTTAGCCTAGAGAAAAGGAGGCTGAGGGGACACCTTATTGCTCTCTGCAACTACCTAAAAGGAGGTTGTAGAGAGGTGGGTGTCAGTCTCTTCTCCCAAGTAAAAGGTGATAGGACAAGAAATGACCTCAAGTTGTGCCAGGGGAGATTTAGACTGGATATTAGGAAAAATTTTTACACTGGAAAGGTTATTCAGCATTGGAACAGGCTGCGCAGTGCAGTGGTTGAGTCACCATCCCTGGAGGTTTTCAGAAGATGGGTAGACATAGTGCTTAGAGATATGGTTTAGTGATGGTTTTTGTCAGAGTTAGGTTGATGGTTGGACTAGATGATCTGAAAAGTCCCTTCCAACCTAGGCAATTCTATGATTCCGTGATAGTTTTCCTGCTGCAGAATGGCTTCCAGCTCCTCCTGTTTGTTGCCCATGCTGCATGTATTAGTGTAGAAGCACTTCAGCTGGGCTACTAGTCCTGCTGCCTTAACTTCTGGCTTAACTTCTACCTGACCATTCCCAGGCACAGCCATAGTTTCTAACCCATTAGTGACCCTCATGTCTCTGATGCTGGATTCACCCCCTTCAAATATAGTTTAAAGACCGTTTTATGAGCCCTGACAACTCCTGTGCAAAGATCCTTTTCCCCCTTTGAGACAGGTGTACCCCATCTATCTCCAGTATGCCTGGTGTCCTGTAAACCATCCTGTGATCAATAAAAACAAAGTCCTGCCACTGACACCAAGCTTGGAGCCAGGTATTGATCTGCTGGCTCTTCTTATTGCTTTCCTCATCCTTCGCTGTGACTGGAATGAATACTGGCAACCCACCACAACCCATGGCAGGAAGAATACCCCTTGACCTTTGACTACAGGTGCTTAGAAAGGTGACTATAGCAATGGAGAACACAGGAAGATACTGGAAAATCTGTGTACATGATACTTTTAACTGAATTATTAATGGAAAATTAGAATAATTTAACAATTTGATTGAAAACTGTTGATATTATTGTAATTATATTGATAGCTGCTCCTTGTATTTTGATTAGGCTGTTAAAACATTACTTAGACTATCAACAAATTCTTGTGCCTGCATAAAATATGTGTGCCCTTTTCGCCCATAAGAAAATTTTGACTGTGATAAAAGTTGATTCAGGTACACATGTACAGCCTCTCACTATTTTGTACAGGTTTGTATATGTATTGTACAGACTGAAAGTGAGTGTGATTAGTCTTTAAACTCTCTTGGAATCACAGCAGAAACAGATAAAATATTTATGTGTCTCTGAGTGCCTGGAAGGACATACTAGATAAAAGTATATTTATGCCATCTAGTTTAGAAATTTATCTTAAAGTTACTTCTGATGTATGAAATATGGGATTTATTTCCACGTTGCACATCTAGATATGCACCCCAGTTGTGTATACACTGGCATCTGAATGCACCACATGCCAGGTGCATGATATGGAGGCAACTGTCATGTTCTTGAGCACTCCTCTACCCTGGGTGATCAGATCAGATTCTGTTCCAGAGCTTTGGTACTGAGTCATGCTCAAGTAGTATCTATTTCTCTGCAGCAATTAAATAGAGAGCATATGCTCCTAACTTAGAAGTGAAACAACATGCCTAGAGATATTTATGCTAAAAATTCTTCTGTTTTTCTATTCTGCTGGCAGTAATGTTATGACAGTTGTTAGGCTAACAAAACAGAAAGGCAAGTCCATGGAAAAATGTCTAAATCTATTTAAGGGAAAAGTTGCTTGCAGAAAAGGGATAAAATAACTTAGAGGCAAAGTATGCTAGCAATTCTGAATTGCTTGAAAGAATAACATTTTTTAGAGACATTCCAGGACAAAGCTTAAAAAAAGAGCATGGAGAAAAAAAATGGTGAAAAGAAAAAAACAAAACAAACAAAAAATTCAATTCAATTCAGTGAAGCACACCAATCCAATAGTTCAATATAACAATGTGTGCTGACATAGCCAGGTACGATGTACCATACACAGAAAGCTTCATAAAGATACATCATTTTCCATAGATGTTTAAAACTCTATGTGATAATAATTAATGATTATGATTCAATCATTTAGTATGCCAAAGAGGAGTGGAGAAGCAAACCCATATATCCCATCAGGTAATGGACAGTTTGTACACACACCATTCTGTAAAATTTCAAAGTGAAAATAGGAAGACAAAACACACCAGGAAGATGCAGAATAGGAGGTTTTGTAACATTGACAGTTTTTGTTTCAAGGACAGCAATCATGTTTTCAGAGATGTGCAAAATAAACAATAATTAAAAAAAAAGCATCAAATGGCACTTCATATTTCTGGCACCTACTCAAAACAAGAATCTGTGACTCAGAATCGTAATTTATCCAACTCCAGTCATTCAGGTGTCTGTGAATATGCATTTCCACATCTCATGCCCACTGCCATTAATGTCACAGGATCCCAAATACAATATATAACTATTGGTGTTGCTTAGTGAGCACAATTCCATATTATAATGTGGGTTGTTTTGCTTGGTTTTTTCCCTTTGGATTTTTTTTTTTTTTTTTTTTTGTTTTCAGTTATTCACTGAGCTTTCTCTCTTAACTTCAGATCAGTGTTAGTTTACAGCTGAAATAGTCACCTCAAAATCCTTTTCAGTCAATGGAGAGAAACAGAACAGTACATGTGCTCTGTAATTTCCATATGAGAATTGTTTAATAAATACTATATGATATTTATAACATCAAATGTCAGATAGACAGAATACATGATTAAATGTCTAAAAGACAGAAATTTTGAATAACAGACTATTCCTCTTGGCTGATCCCATAACTTGTTTGGTTTTTCTGTGCTGTCTGGTGTTTGTAGGACTGTTTAGATGTCTTTTGGAACTCTCTAAGATGTATTCCCTAAGGACTTTTACATAGAAATGCTGTTTCTTCTATTTTGATCCTTTAAAGAATTTTTAAAGCAAGAAAGGTAATACCATATTTGTTGTTAAGCATGAATTTGTTTTCAGATAAAGTGTTGCCTTTCATAGGTATTGTTGTTTCCTTTTGGAGGCTAAAAATAAATAAAAAGCACAATATCTTTAAGCAAAAAATATGTTTTCCTACATGTCTCCCTATATGGTACAGTTTTCCAACAGATGTTTCTCCACTCATTATTGATTACAAGAACTGTATAAGAATTCTCAATGAGACATCAAATGCACTTCTCTGCACTGCAGATACTTCAGTTGGTCAGAAGTGATTTCACCAGACAGAAAAAAGACAGCATTTGGATTCCATCCAAAAGCACCCTTCATTCACAGGAAAGATCTCAATAATTTCAATGTGAGACTTCTGTTTTATTCCAGGGAGCACTGAATGGCTATAGAGAAGACTGTGAAGACGTGAAATCAATGGAAAAGCTTATACAGCCTTCAATATGGGTAGATTTTAGGCATAGAGGAGTTAAGAAGGATGCCTTTTTCTTTCTTGTTTTCCCTTTCAGCAGATACGGGAAATTGTGTTTCCTCTTGTTTCTACTTTCAGACAGTAAAAGCTGTATACCTTTTCCTTTGATTTCTTAAATTCAGTCAAATTTAAAGCTGTAAGAGATATGTGGGATCATTAGGATGTGCATCACCAGAACAGAATAGGAAATGAGATTTCAAGAGATTGAAGATGTCTCCGGTTTTCAATGAAAACAGTCATTAATATCTCTTCACACTGTGGAAATAAATGGAGGGGAAAAAAAAGACTTTTTTTTTTTTTTAAAAATGATAGGCAGAAATATACAAAATCGATTTTAAACTATAGAGACGGAGAAAACAGAGCGGGGGGGGAGGAAGACTTCCTGTTGTAATTTTTTATTTGCCTCAAGAATTGTGCTGTGATAGAAAATACACCAAATAAGTGTATCTAAATATCTGTTAAGGATTTCAAAGCTTTCATCTTCTGACTGTGCTAATAACCATCTGGAAAATTTGTTCTTCCTTCTTTTCCTTATTATTAATTATAGGAAGATATTAATGTATTTTTGAGGTGCTGCTAGGGAAGCACTGGAACTGTCTGTATAATAGTACAATTTATGAGAAATACAAATCACATAATTAACTGTACCTAAGCATAAATTTGTAGAGGGGAGAGTTATACTTTTATTTGTGTAGTGTGTGCTGAAGAATGTATTTGTTCAAATGTATTATACAGTATTCAGACATTTCTAAGGGATTTGCCTCTCAAAATTACAAACTATACTCTGAATGTCATCTTAACTTAGAGATTTAACTGCTAAATCAGCATATCTATATTTTCTGTAGATAGCTTCAAATTTCAAAAATACGTGATCAGATGTTGAATTTAAAGTACACGTACAGATTTACCAAGGTTAATGAATAATAGGGTAATTTAGCACATACTGCATTCTCTGTAAATAACAATGCTGAGTAGTACCATGTTCTGTTTCTCGTTGTTTTGCTTTGTTTTTACTTAATCTAAAATACTCCCAATTAAATTAAGAATGTACATAATAATGTGAATGCCTTTTTATTATATCAACTTCTACTGAAAAAAAAAAATCAACATTTTTCCCTTCTGTATGAAATGAAGCAGTGCAAAAATCTGAAGCTCTGAAAGAAAATGTTTAATACTCGTTTTAGATAAAAAAGACAGCTATCATGAGAGCTTGCTTGTAATTTAAGTATGTGAGCACTTGAAAAGTTAACGTTAATTGTGTTTTTCTGTGAAAATGAAAAGGCATAGCACAACTCACAGATTATAGCAACATAGTGCAAAGTATAGGAATTAAGAGCACTGAATGAACAAATTACAAAATGACGTGCTGTTGTCATAGATAAGATTTTTTTTTTAGACAGTAAAGTGTTGCAACACAACTTTTGACAGTATTTAAGCAACAAGGTAAGTGATACAGAAGATGATTAGACGGAACAGCTATCTTTCTCCATTCATCAGAGAAAAACACCTACCCGTTTCTGGGAAACCTTTTACTTTACTGTGGCTAAAAAAGTGAGACAAGTGGTGGCTACAGACCTACAGAAACATTTTATTGGTAGTTGAGCTTAATATTTATCTTCATTCTTCCATCAGGATAGTATAATCATGGACAAACAGTCACACCGATATTCTTAATTTCAGTTTTTACATTGCAACAGGTCCCAAATACCTAACAGGGAGTCCCTTGCATGACATTATTATGGTCATTAAAATAAATAATTCCTTAGTCAATATTACTTTTGCAATGGATTTCCAGAAGCCAACTGGTCCTACCTCCTCAAAGAAGGATCAGGTTGTTCAGGAACTTGTTTAGCTGAGTCCTGAATTGCTTTAAGGATGGAGATCTCACAGCCTCTTTAGGTAACCAGTTCTAGTGTTTGACTTCCTCATGGTATTTTTTTTTTTTTTCTCATCTAAATAATCCACATAGCTTAGAATTCCATGGGTGCATCTAGCATGAGATGAAGTTGATAAGAAAGGTTTCCCTGATGTGTGAGCATCTTCTGTTTCTGGGTATTTATTTCTTGGTTTGATTTTTGTACATAAACCTATCAGAAAATTTCACACAGCACAAACCCTGATTTTCAGACAACTCTACAGAGAAGTATATTGTAGGAAGGACACTTTATATTGTTCAGTAAAGTACAATATATTTTTTATATTATAAGGGTGGTTATGAATGTTTTCCAATATTTTTTTTTTGTGTCAAAATGAATTGCACTTGAGAAAATCTTTATCACTCTTACTCTTAAATATGCTGATTCACATACAGAAAGTGAAAGGTGTTATATTGTACTTAATATGCTGGGCATTTGTGACTGCACAAAGGAAGGAACTAAAAGTAATAGTTTAGAATTGCAAGCATTACCTGTTTTTTAATCTGATCTACCTTTTTGTCCGTGCCCTGTGGTTTTTGTCTGTCTTGTGTTTTGTCTGTACTCCCGTGGAGTGACACGACAGTTACATTTTAATGCTTTTGCCAACCAGAGCTTTTTTGAAGAAATTAAGAATATCCTTTGCAATACACTATAGGTGATTCTGACACAGGCAGTATTATTACACAATTCTCCATATAAACTAATCAACCCTCTTTAAAAGCTGGCTTTTTCTGGCACTATTAACACAACTGAAAGGCCGAAGAAGAACTGCACTTTGGTGATTATTAGACCTCAGAGTCTTAATATACACTTGAAATTGCATTGGGTATAGGTTTCCAGGTGTTGGCAGCAGGGGGCTGCCAACAGAGAGAGGGAGACAAGGCTGAGGCTGACGCTTTTCAGACACCATCACCACGGGGGCATTCAGGCATCTGGGCCTACCTGTGCCACCCTGACTACATATGGGGACCCAAGTGATCTTGACACCTGGGGATATGGGAGACCCACAGCACTCCTACCACCTGTGGGGATCCAGGCATCCAGGTGTCCCAAGGCAAGTCTTTTTTTTTTTTCCCCACGATGGTAATCTGTAAGTGATCTCCCTGGTTTTGTCTTGATCCATGAACTTTTCCACCATGTACCTCCCTCCCCGTCCTGTTGGAGAGGGAGAGTGAGAGAATGGTTAGGTGGACTGAAGTCCAAGGATAAACCACTACAGTCCTTTATGGCTGGCTAATTCTGGCCCCAGTTAACACAACTGATAGGCATTTGCAGAACATTAATGGTGTTTAACTTTGTAATGTATTCATGGTCTTAGCCACTCTTTGTTATGATAGACTGAAAAGAGAAAACTCTTAGAGAACAAGGAATAGTAGAAATAGGCACACATTTTGAAAAGGGAATACAATAAAAGAACAAACTTGTTGGACACAGTCTTCTAATGGAAGAACAAAACCATACTAAAATATGCATGTAAGCGAACAGAAATCAGCTGTCTGCAGCACTGAAAAACACCTTTAAAATGGACAGGTAGTATAAGTGCATATCAACTTGTCTGTCCACTTACGTTCAGTTGAATGTGGGCATTTGACTCCTACAAATAAATTTTATTCATGTCAAGGTTCTTTTATTCTCAAGACAAGTAAATTATACACGTGTATACTAAAAGTATGCACGAGTTAAGTTTTTAGGACTGAGGCTTTTAATTTTTTTTTTTTTTAATTTACTTTACATTTTACTTCTTTCCTGGTTTTGTGCAAAGTTATTGTTGTCTTCTAACTTTTCTGAAAGTATTTTCGTATATTTATATGCTCTTTTATAAAAATAAAGTGTTGGAAAGTCAGATTTTTAAACCGGCTTCCACAGAAAATAAGTCAAGATCAAAATTTGTCAGGACCCTGAGCACACTCCCATCTTCCTTGATTTTATTAGCTGAGTCCACACTCTGTTCCTTTGGTGAGAAATGTTTTTATGAAGAAACTTGGAAGATGTCTGAGCAATGGCTGTTCCTTTGGGGAAGTGCTTTTAAGACAGAGATCTCACCTTTGGTGCCCACCTGAGCTGCAGTGTCACAGTAATGCTTATGTCTGGCCATGGACCTTCTTGGTCTGGACATGGACCATGGTAGCAGTCTGTGGCCCAAGGTCCTACTGCATCCTTGACCTGTCCCCTGGGAGGGCTGGGGCAACAGGACAGGCCTTGGCCACATTGCCCCGCCATTATGGCCCCATGGGGAGTGCCTGCTGCTTCTTACTTCCAGCTCCAGGGAGCTGGTGACCCATGCAGAGCCCTGAGAAAACTGTTTGTTCCATCAGAAAACTAAACTGACAATCTATAGAGAAGTGGATCATCAAAGAAATAATAACAGATGTGCTCACTATATAGTCACAGGGTAGAAGGTGTATGAATTGTGAAACCTCCTAAGATTTTATTATTTTATTTCATGTTAACATTCTTCTGACCTTTGGGTTTTTATTGTCATTTCCACTTTCTTTAATTTTTAAATTATCCTTCAGTTCTCCCTCTCTCCATAAATAAATTCAATGTTTGTTTTATATACTTTTTTGAGTTGTGTGGGTTTTATGTATTTTTTTTTGTTTGTTTTTTAATTTTAGCTTTTGAGTTTGGTTGGTTGGTTGTTTTAAAACCCAAACCTGAATATTGTGACAAATATAAGGGAAAAGGCAATGCTTCATTTTTTTACAGCTACCTATTCAACAGCATTCCACTGTGTCAGGAACAGTAATAATTCTGATAATAAGATGTCTAGAGTCAAGTAAAACTCAAATGTGACAGTGAGATGCCCACAGGAAAAGTAATCTTGCAGTCCTCAGCTTCTCACCTAAGCCTCCCTCCTTCCTCCTGTAAAACTACTCTGACATGAGCCCCAAGATGAATGTCTAGCTATAAGTACATGTTGCCTTGGAGAAGTAAGCAAAGAGAAAGGCAAGGAGTGATTTAGTAGTTTGTCTTCATGCCAATACCATGACCTCTGTCACGAAGGTGGTTTAAAGCAAAAATCACAGCTTGACTTTCCCTTTTCTTACTTCTCCATGGGGGCATGCAGTCACAAGCAATGCTCATTCTTGAAGTATTCATCCTAGTACTCTCTTAATAGTTAATATAACAATAAATTCATGTCAAGAAACTTGGTATAACAGGGCACATTTACCAGATTTTAATATTAGAGGGCTAAGAGGAATGCTAACAATTAATTTAATAACTAAGGAGTTATAGGGATTTTCAGTTCACAAATGAACTGGATATTCTTTAATTAATTAAAGTTTTTTTAGAAAAAATAGACAAACAATAAAAGTAGATGAACCTAGTTCTACTTAAATTCAGTAGAAAAACTACCTTCATATGCACTGGGACAAAGATTGTCTAAAGTATTTATACCTTACAAATTTGATTAATACAATACGTGCTACAAATTCAAATGTATTAAGTTTATCTATAAATGCATAAACATAATTTGCTAAAGATTTAATGTGTATATTGTAAATGCTCATAACAAAAAAGTTAAAGAGTCATACTACGGCATACAAAATAATTAACAGAGGGAGTAAACGAGTGAAGTAATTTATCTCAGAGGAATGCACTCGGTAACTTTTTCATAAACAGAATCACAGAATCACAGAATCACAGAATGGTAGGGTTGGAAGGGGCCTCTGGAGATCATCCAGTCCAAGCCCCATGCCAAAGTAGGTTCACCTGGAGCAAAACACCTGTAGTAAACACCTACAACAGTGTCAACCATGTTAGCCTGCCCCTTAATTTTTACCCATAAGCTCTTGACTCGTTCTTCTTCCCTAGGTAAAGCTTGATACATTCCAGTTGGTCTCTCACATAAAGAGCAACTCCACCACCTCTCCTTGCTGGCCTGGCTTCCTAAACAGTATGTAGCCAATTTGTCTCCAATTCAGAGACAAACAGGTTCAACATACAGTTAAAAATCACTGCATTTAACATAATAGTATAAGTTACTATGAAAGTGTAGCAGATATTCATTATATACAGCACAATAATGAATATATTGCCCTTTACAGTAAATCCATAGAGTAAATAACATTGACATTTACCCTATAATAGAGATGTGTTTCTATTTGCTTAAATATTTTGTGAAATAAGCATGTCTTTAAGCTTTTGTGTAAATGGGACTTTGATGAAGAGGGAACTATTAAATAATTTTTCATGCTGGTTTGTTTTTAATAAGGAAAATAAGAGAGCAAAATGAAGCATGTTAAATTAAATCCACTTAATGTTGCAGAAAATCCAGAATCTCTATTGTCTATTTCTGACTACTCATTCTTTTTTGTGTTAATATCGAACTACTCCATTTATGTTAATATAAGTAATGTAAACTGTAGGTCTTTGTGTGTTTATATCCATACTAATATGTTTGCATAAGTGTTTCACAAAAAGGTCTTCTGATCCTTTTTTTACATATTGATACTGACTACTCAGGACAGAAGTTTTCTAGGATCACCAGGGGGATAAAAGCTCCTAATACAGAATTTCAATTTATGGCCTGCAAGGATTTGAAAACTGGCCTGGAAATATAAAAAATGGCAAGCACACCTTCTTTCTCTGGCCAGTTTAGGTTTTAAATGTCTTAAACATAGGTTCTTTGATTGAGCAACCTGAATCAGAAAGTTCGAGTATCAAGGTAGTACCAATTGGTGGTGCTCGGTGTCTGCAAAGAGTACTTCTGGCTGTCCAGAAGTCCTTGGCACCCAGTAGTGCAACTTGGTGCTCCTGCAGCAGTAACGTAGAGAAGTCGAGAGCAGGAGACAGAAAACCACAAGCACATGCAGTGAGAGGGGGAATCCGGAGAGCAGGTACCTCTCTCCATGAATTCAGAACAATGGGCAGTCTCCCGAGGGAAGTGACAACTGTTCTTCTTTAAATAGTATCTCTTATTTATTGTAGTCCTTCAGGCAGCACAGACTTGTTGTCTCTAAGCCCTCTTCAGCTTGGAGAGGGGTTGCATGCGAACTGATTTTCCAGAAAAGGACCTTAATCAGAAATCTCTAGGCAATGCTGGGTAGAGCTGGATTCCCTCCTTCTTATAGCAGCTCTTCAAAGTAACTGCAAAGGATTTTGACTTAATAGGAGATTTGTTTAAGTGAAAATCATTTTCACTTTATGTTATAGAGCTAAGATTTGATTTTTTTTGTTGGAAGGATTATACACATACTCAGAGTTTATGCTAATGTTGTGTGTACATAAATTGGACAGAATATAAACAAATTATGTTTTTTGAGTTATGGTATCACATTTAGACATACAAAAATATGCAGGTCACTGTAGCAAAGACTACATGAATTAACAAAAAAACAAAGCATGCCAGCTACGTTTATGAATGGGAGCTGCCTGATCCCGTGTTCATTCCTTGAGATTTTACTGTTAAGCTATATTCATAAAAGATTAAAAGGAAAATTATGTTTCATTGATGTAATTACCAGAAGTTTGAATTAACTCAGTGGGCTCCAGATTTACCCCTCAGGTACTATTCTAGTATAGAAAGTA
The DNA here is from genome assembly GCA_008658365.1 of Alca torda. Classification (NCBI taxonomy): domain Eukaryota; kingdom Metazoa; phylum Chordata; class Aves; order Charadriiformes; family Alcidae; genus Alca; species Alca torda. Next base: position 163,915,017 of record CM018076.1, on the reverse strand, counting down.
TGTACCATAAATGTGTCTGGTTATTAGCCTGCGTTACTAGGATTAATAGAGCTTGAAAATATACTTTTACCTAGCTAAGAAAGCTTCAAATGTTTGCCTGATTTATAATATAATAGGCCTTTTCAAACTTAACAGAGCTGTTTGATTTTTATATAACATATTTACAGTTAAATAATGTACATAGTTTTAAAAATATTTATATTTCAGAATAATATTTACATTTATGGTATGATTCTAAATTCAAGAATAATCCTTTACTTTTTTTTTTTTGCATTTTAATAGAGCAGATATTGCCTAATTACTACAGTTGCAAACTGTGCTCATATATAAATAAAATTCGATCAGTCTTTGAAACTACTGGATTATTTTTCTGCATAAAAGGAAGTATTTCATTATGAAAAAAAAAAAAAATTGGATTATTTAAATATGTGTCTTCTCCCGAGACTAATGCTTCATTTTTGTGGTGTGTATGTGTATGAACATCAACTTTTCCTACACAAAAATTGAAATTATTTACAGGAAGCTTTGCAAATTACCCGTAAGCCATTTTGAAAGTTTGTGGGTTTTTTTCTGAAATTATACAGCATTTTTAGTTTAAACCTTGCCCAAAAGACGAACACTGAGAAAATGCTTCTGATTATTGATTTTTCTAAGCTTTGATACATGCAGCAGACAGAAAATAAAGAAAATATTTTCTTAAGGATGGCAGTTCTGCATTTTTTTCTCTTTGATCATCCTGAAATGGCATGTAGACATCAGATTTTAATCAGTCCCTAATGAAATGTGTTTTCTTCAGCAAAACAACATCGTTAGAGATAATTTGCATGTTTGAGTCTCAGTTCAACAAATGCATATATTCTTTCTTCATTTCAGTTATTCAAAATTTTAAAATTAAGTAGTATCCTGTGTGCTTGAAAAACAGGTTGAATTAGACCTCACTGAAATCTGTGACAATGTCTTAGCTATAGCTCAGAAAATGATACCATTTTCATTCTCTGTGATCTTTTAGTCACCTGTGGGACAATCAATGACATTATCTTGTTGTTTGGACTTTTGATTGTTTGGACTTTCTTGCTTTTCTCATTCTATAAAATTGTCTGATCCCTTCCTCTGCGTTAAGAGGGTTCTGTGGGTTTCTTCTGTATGTTCTATGTTTCTTTTCATCAGTCAGTTGTCTCACTTCTCCAACTTTATTTGCAAGTGATCTAGAACAGGAACAGTTTGTGTTTTCAGTGTCAAGCTAAAAATATTCAAATCCTAAACCCTCTGGATAACTTCAGTTATAACCACATTATCATTCTAAAGCATTTCAGAAATATCCTTTCTGCAAATTACTTTAGAAATATTCATCAGCATTTGCTAAATGATTATGTTTTAAAGACTCAAAATAAAAGCTTCCCTTAACAAATCGACATTTTTTTTAATTTTTTTTTTGCTTTCCCATCTTTTTATATGATAGATGACAAGCAAGAGGCATTAGAAAATTCCACATTGAAGATGAATATCTTCCTTGGTTGCGTTTGCACTTTGTACTTTATATAGATACCACAGGCATGTTTGGAAGACATATGTCTATTTGTACACACTTGTCTATGTGTATAGGTGTTTGGAAGGTGGTCAACCAAGCTTTCAAAGTAAATGCATTAAGTGATTTTAGAATCATGGAATTGCTGAGGTTGGAAGGGACCTTTAAGATCAACAAGTCCAACCATTAACATGCCCTGACAAAAACCACTTCTAAACCATGTCCCTAAGTACCACATCCACCCTTTTTTTAAACACCTCCAGGGATGGTGAATCCACCACCTCCCTGGGCAGCCTATTCCAATGTTTAATAACCCTTTCAGTGAAAAAATGTTTCCTAATATCCAATCTAAACCTCCCCTGACATAACTTGAACCCGTTTCCTCTTGTCCTATCACTTGTCACCAGGGAGAAGAGGTCAGCCCCCATCTCTCTACAACCTCCTTTCAAGTAGTTGCAGAGGGTGATAAGGTCTCCCCTCAGCCTCCTCTTCTCCAGGCTAAACAACCCCAGTTCCCTCAGTCGTTCCTCATAAGGTTTGTCCTCCAGACCCCTCACCAGCTTTGTAGCCCTTCTCCGGACATGCTCCAACACCTCAATGTCCTTCTTGTAGTGAGGGGCCCAAAACTGAATGCAGTACTCGAGATGGGGCCTCACCACTGCCGAGTACAGGGGGATGATCACTTCCCTAGTCTGGCTCACCACACTATTCCTGATACAGGGCAGGATGCTGTTGGCTTTCTTGGCCACCTGGGCACACTGCTGGCTCATATTCAGCCGGCTGTCCACCAACACCCCCAGGTCCTTTTCTGCCGGGCAGCTTTCGAGCCACTCCGCCCCAATCTTGTAGTGCTGCATGGGGTTGTTGTGACCCAAGTGCAGGACCCGGCACTTGGCCTTGTTGAACCTCATACCATTGGCCTCAACCCATCGGTCCAGCCTGTCCACATCCCTCTGCAGAGCCAACCTACCCTCAAGCAGATCAACTCGCCCGCCTAGTTTAGTGTCATCTGCGAACTTACTGAGGGTGCATTCGATCCCCTCATCCAGATCATTGATAAAGATATTAAAGAGAACCGGCCCCAGCACTGAGCCCTGGGGGGTACACCAACTGGACACCAACTGGATTTAACTCCATTTACCACCACTCTCTGGGCATGGCCATCCAGCCAGTTTTTTACCCAGCAGCCAGTTTTTTACCCATCTTGTAGTAACCTCTGTAAGTTCCCTCCTGCTTTCACTGTCTAGGTTTTGCCCTGCCCTCACATGAGTTAATAAAATACAGTTCATCTGTAAATTACTACTGCACTTATTCCACAGGCACTCATAATTATCGTGCTCTGTACGTATGCATTTTTCTAGTAAACTCTTTATTTAATAATGTCATATTTGCAATACTATGCACCATAAAACTAACAGACCATATCCATACTGACTTATCATAATTGTTATGGAACTCACCCAATTACACTAACATGTATGTGTATATATGCTACACATACATGCACACAGATTTTCTTCTGTGTTTTTCTTTGCACATAAGAAAATGTAATTGAGCCAGTTCCAGAGTAATTTTGCATATCATAAACCATAAAAATCCAAATTTACTCTGACTCAGGAAGATCGCACTTGAATATAGAAAACATGCTAGCAGTTATATCTAGGCCATCTAAAACAGTCTTCTTGCCCCAACTTTAGACCAGGTATGTGCACATCATTCTAGAAAGATATTTATCCAGTGTTTTCTTCAAACTACCCTGTGCTGGCAACCACAACTTTCTCATTCTTTTTGGTGAACACTGGTTTCAAAGTAAGGAAAACTGTGGCTTGTTCTTCCCTTTCCCTACTGGTTAACCAAAATTTAGTGTTGCCATTTAAGACAATTGATTCCTGTCCCCTTCTAGGTAGCAATCCATCATTGATGTCTTTGTGACTTATACGACTGGGTATTTTTCTGCTATCAGCTCTCCGTTTTATAGATCAAACAAATAAAGCTATTTCAACATATTTTTCATTCATTTTCATTGCACAGTCTCCTTGACAGGTAGCACCAGTCTGAGTACCATTCCCATTGCAACATTTCTAATGTAAAGAAGAGAGAAAGCACTGTTCTGTGTGCCTTCATGTTGTGCATTTTGGACTAACTAATGTTAAAGGTTCTATATGCCACTTGGTAAGGAGTTTCTTAAGCTGTCCTGATGTAGAACAATGTGCTATGATTGAAACTGGCTTAAATATCTAGAGGTGAAGACCAGAAATTTGTCATTCAACTGATCTAGCTAAACTTGAAGATTTTAAAACAGTCATTAAAGTAGCTTTATGGTATGGGTATCAGTAGTAAGATTAAATGTTTTAAACATGAAAATAAGACAACTAATTCTGAAATCTATAATAAAATAAAAAGGAATCACTATTGTGTAAAAGGGAAGTCTTGAACTCATAGCCTAAGTACAGCAGTTGATTTCTGCTGGTGGTTTGACAAGAAATAAGCAGCAACTATGATGCTTGCCAAAGTGCCTGAGCTAAAGAAAACCTATGTAAAAGCTTTGGTACCGAACTGAATTCTGGTTCTCTGATTAATGCTCCCATAACTGACAGAAATGTTGCAGAAAGAGGCAGTGTAACTGTCATTGTATTACCACTGACTTTTTGCAGTGCATGCTAACTGTAACTCAGAGATCCTTTTCTACAAAGCAGCTGACCAGTGTGCTGTTCCTCATTCTTTTTCTGCATATTTTATTAATTATAAATGTAGTGCTTGATATACTACATGGTACATTTTTTTAAAGTCAATTGACTTCTGTCCATTTTATTTTCCACAATTTTAAAAACTTACAGGTAAAAAGAAAGACCTGTTGCATTCATAAAGTAGAAACATGCCAATGAGATTTAACACTTTATTGTTTTGAACCCAAAAATAATCATACTACTATAACTACATGAACATTTTTTTTGTTCAGAAGCCCAGTAAGATAGTATTACCATTCCCAGTAACAGACCACAGCCAGCCCTTTTAATGACAGTACTTTACATGTTTTTTAAACACTCTCATCAAAGTGATTTCTAATTTCCTAACTGGTGTGTATATGTTCAGTTGCAAAAACCAAAATGGATGGAACATAAAGGCCAGAAAATTTAAGAGGGTTTGGGTTGCAGAAGTTTTCACAATTACTTCATTAAAGGAAAGGTAATTATGGGTGACCATAAGACTCTCTTTATGCACACAACTTCTACATAATATTCAGTGTCCTACTGTCTCCCTCCAAATCACTTCCTTTAGTCAACCAGTCTTTTACACAGCAAAACAGATTATTTGCTATCTCATAACTTGTCTTGCTAAATGAAACAGGGGGAGAAACTTGTGAGTCTATGAAGGTCTAATATTCCTTATATTATATATATATATATATATAATATATATAAAATATATATACACATATATATAATATATGTGTATATATTATTATGTATTATATGTTATGTATTATACATAATATATGTATAATATAATAAATAAAATAAATACGCACATATATAATATATATGTGTATATATATTATATATATATTATTCCTTATATATATAATATATATGTGTATATATATTATATATATATTATTCCTTATATATAATTATATTGTCTTTCATATTCTCACCCATCCCCCATGACCAAATAACTCTTTAGCTATAAAGCTAGTAGGAAAATAGCAAAAGAGAGGATTAGTGAAATTTATATATGAGGAGCTCTACTATATGGGTTGTTCACAGACTAAGGAAATAAGCAAATTGGAAAGTGTTGCAAGAAAGACTAAAGGGAAATTTGAATCTTGTTCCACCATCTGGGAAAGATATTTCAGTGGAGTAAGTATAAAATTATAGTCTGTATTAAGTATAAAATTATAGTCTGTATTAAATGTCAAAACTTTATGTTTATGTTTCATGAAGTTTTTATCCAACTGAATTTCTATTGCAAAATGGCTAAATATCTGCAGTGTCTAAGTGTTTTTGAGTGTGTATAGAACTTAGATTTGTTTATGTTTGTCATTATATTTCTTTCTTTTCTTTTTTTTTTTTTTTTTAATGAGGCATTTTCATGCAATTCTAATGGACCTTCAGGAAGCTGTCTTTTAACAACCAATCGTGATTAATTGCTACAGCATAAAATCTAAATGAAATTAGTCTTAAAGCAAAATCAAAATAAAATAGACTTTATTTTTAACAAAACAAAAATTAGATTGTGCTCTCCGTCCTATCAATTCTTTTGATCATTTAGTTTTAATGTAAAAGAATAGAGAGAAGGGAGGGACATAGTGTTCAGAAAAATTATTCAAATAAAAGCAAAGGGTTCTCTTATTATGTGATGAAAGCTACAGCCAAATGGTAGGCATTTTGTTGCATTCATATATAAAATACAGATATGTGTACGTGGACATATGTACACCTATGGAACACAGTTAAGAAGAAGATAAAAATGAAATATACAAAGCCAAAATGGCAACATTCATTTTGGTGGCATGAGAGAGATCTTCCAAACCTAATAGCCCCATATTCTACATGAGTGCAGGCTTCATATTCCTTGAGGCAGTAAGCCAGCCCTTAGGTAGTTGAGGAGCTATATACCATGCTCCCAGCAAACAACCCATACCTCAGATAACTAGCTCCCTTCGAAATTTTTGGTGCTTATTTAAATGAAACAGATAATCTGCTGTAGAGGCTGAAGTAATGAGAGATAGGAGAACTATTGAATTAAAGGGGAATGACTATGGGAGATCGGCACTGTAGGAACTACTATGAAGAATACCATTCTGTTATTTCCCACATCCCATTATAATCTTTTCTACTTACTCTCTGATCTTCTACTTGTTTGCAGATAGTCCACAGAAAGGATTGAAGATTAAATTTTTGGGGAGTTCCATATCAGAGTGATTAATATTTTGATTATCTAGAAATTTTATTTTTTTTTTCAAGAAAATTCAATTATACTTTTAAATAAGAGTTAAAAGAAGATTCAAAGTGAAAAAAGAAAGAAATATAACGGTAAAACTGAACAACACCATATTGAGCAATAAAACCCCAAACCAAAACACCGAAAAAACAAGTTGAAAACCTTTGATAAGTGTCACACACAACACAGACAACCATGAAGAAATTTGTCATGGAAACTATATGAATAATTCCATTTGCTTGTACTGTGTGTAGCAAAAGGCATGGATAAGTAACAGCAGAGAGTAAGAAACTCACAACATATGCCTGACAGATTTGTGTGTCTTGAGCAACAGTTGTCTGGTTCTTATGACTTCTTCACATGCTCAAAGTTAATCTAACTGTCAGATTTGGGGTCAAGAAAGAATTTTGACCTCTGGGCAAAGTGATAGGGACTGTTAAGTTTTAGGTGGTGTTTTTTTAATTCACAACGTAGATATAATCCATGTCCTAGACAATATTGGCATTTCCATGCAATTTCAGAGACCAGTAATACTGCCAGTTTTTGATCTTTCACGCTTCATTGCTTGGGTATATTATTAGCGATTTTTTGGGGGGTTAGTTTTTGGTTGGGTTTTGGGGGGGGTTTATGCTTGTTTTCTTTTAAGTCTTCAGTTTATTAGAAGGTAATTAGGAAAATATTTCATGGTCCAAGAAGTATAATGACAGTTAGATGTTCTATAGACTTTTTTGAAAGAGATCTTTAGTATATTAACTTACTGGAAGGGACTTTGGTGTGTCTTCATCTTGGCAGAGTTAGAAAATAAACAAAAACTATGAGGGTGGTGAGACACTGGAACAGGATGCCCAGAGAGGTGGTGGAAGCCCCATCCCTGGAAGTTTTTAAGGCCAGGCTGGATGGGGCTCTGAGCAACCTGATCTAGTGGGAGGTGTCCCTGCCCAGGGCAGGGGGGTTAGAACTAGATGATATTTAAGGTCCCTTCCAACCCTAACAATTCTATGATTCTATGATAAGAAGTCATTTATCTGAAACAGTACACTGTGAAGGAGTGTAGAAAAGGTAAATTGTAACCTCTTGAAAGAAATATAAGAAGAAAATAAAAAGTAAAATATATGGGACAACTACTGAATCTTATCTAAAATTAATATTTCTTTGCAAAAATAAAAGTAAATACATGGTAGTTGTCTATTACTGTCAAATATTTGATATGTTACTAGAACTACCATCTGATTTTATCAGAACCTGGTACTCCATGAATAATAGTTGTTTTGTTCTAGAAAGACTCAGCTCCCACAATTATTTTTATTTCTCTGCATGTTTTCTTTCATTATTTATACAGAACATTTTTGCAGGTGAAATCAGTCTCTTGTCACCGATCACCTAAATATGTTGGCCATGTGGGAGACAGCTGCAGTGTCTGATAGTGGATCAGTAATTGGACCTTTAGTTGCTGTTACTACAGAGTTTAAAAAAACCTCAAACTTCCAGCAGTTCTGGAGTTCTGTTACTGACACTTTCACACTGTCACACTACATTTAATTGGAATTGGAGAATACACAATGAGTTCTGTGCTAAATCTTTTATATCTACTTTCTCTGTAAGCAGAACACCAAGATTTTGTCATCAAGGAGAATAAGCTCCCTACGGAGGCTAAATCAGAACAGTAATTTTATTTTTATTTAGAAAAAAATAAACTTCAATTTTGCTCTTCAGGGTGGGTGTGCAGTTAACCAGGCCTACAGGCTGCCAGGACCATAGATGAGTCTACATCCATCTTATTTGATAGTTCCATTTTTAATATGTAATCCTTTTATGTCCTTACACATTTACCTCAAAAATAATTATAAATTTAGGTAAACAGAAGATCAAATATGAAGAAAAAATCACAATATAAAATTATTTTAATCAGGTCACAGTAAGAATATGATCTTAATACTGAAATCTTGCTAAGATTATTAAGGTAAAATTGAAAGGAAAAAAAGAAAAAAAAAGAAGAAGAGTTATTTAGGATGTTAAGGAGTCTGGTCTATTCCCTCCAGGCATTTCCCATTGATACTAGGGAAGCGCCCCAAATCTCTGTCACTGTGGCACCGTCTGTCACCTCAGTGTTCCATCTCCAGCATGATGTAGGGCACTCCAGCTCTTCTGACTGCAAAAATCAGGCTCATTTGTAGTCAGAAAAAAACAGGTTTATTATCCTGTTGTGGTGTTTTGATCACGCTGATCAACAGGTAACCCTCAGATCACATGATTTGCTAGCACTTGTATAATTTTTCCTGCTAATTCTGCTAACTCAGACTTAACTCCTCTGAATGCCAGTCCAAGTCTCTTTTCTAAGCATGTGAATTTTGTGGTGGAATATAAAGCCTAAATTTTTATTTATGATTCGTTGAATTGTAAAATGATTTGCATACTGTTTTAAAGACAGTTTTTAATGTGATCTTGCATTTCCTACTTATACGGATATTGAGCCATGTTTGTGGAACCAGAAAAGATTTGACCATTATGTGAAGTTTGTTGCTATGGGATGAATTGTGCATAGAGTTTCCCAAGTTAAGGAAGTATGTGTTTGAAGTCTTCATTCTCTGGGACTGCAGAACATTTATATGGTTCAGATACAAAATGTGCTGTGCTGTCTAGGTGATAGACTGGCATTACAAATATATTTGGGCAGGTCTGATATTCCTGACAGAACAGGAAGATGACATTATTAGAAGCCTATATCATGTAAGTAACTTTCAAGTGTGATGTAGAAACCTTTGTTTCCATAAGATTCACAGCTTCATCAAATGTTTATGGAAAGAAGTCCCTGCTTTTGGCTTGTTAGATTAATTAGTTCAGATTGGAACCATTTTTGAAGAATGTATCTCTGAAGACATACACATTTTATTTGTAGTTTATCTGGTTTCTTCTTTCTGTAAAGAAGCTTGTTATTAAATTAAATATTTAAACTTTTCATTTTTGTTATAATAGTCAGGAGATGAAATTTGTCATCAGCAAAAGAGAAGTTGATAAGAAAAAAACAAACGGATACAACAGCTGAATTATAAGATAAAGTCTGTTTGGAATGTAAAATATATAGAAAGCAGGTTAAAAGTGACAATCTTTACTCTGAGGATAATCTGAGGACAAAAATTTCAATTTTAGTCTGAATCAGCTGTGTGTTTATGAAGAAAAAACTCCTTCCCCACTAGCTAAGTCTTAGTTCAGAGGGTGATCCTGGATTACATTAATTAGATCCCTTTCAGAAGAAACAAAAGCAGAAGACATGCTGGAGGGGGACCTTCAGGGCACTCCAACCGTGAATAGACCTTCAGTTCCCAAAATCAAAAGCCAGCCTCCCTGACTGCTTTATGCTCCACAACTGTTTCTCCTGCACTGAGCTATATGTTGACGTGGACAGTGTAGGTGAATAACATTTTAGCACAGCTACAATTCTATGCTGTTGTACATTTATACTTGAAATATACCATGATTAATTTTATTTCATTGTAACTTTATGTTTTAAATTAGAAGTTGCCACATTAATACGCAAGTGTCAGATTAAACAACATAATATATGCTGATGTTTTAATACTGTTCACTCAATAACTTTAAAGGTATCTGAAGAATTTATGGGGGGAGTACTTCATGCAACACCATGTAAAACCTTATCTCAAAATTACTGGACTACCTTGGAGTGAGAGAAGTCTGAGTGCTCTTCTGTATTTATTTATGTTTTCTCTTGTATATCAGTACTTTTCATTTTAGTTACTGTAGCACCTTCTTCCAGCCCAAAATTACTAGAAGGCATATTATTATAAGAGCTACAGCTTGATTTTCAAACCAAAAAGATCTAAAAAGTTCAAACAAATATTTTTGCTAAGGATCTCAAAAGTTTGGTGTCTAATAGCCTTTGATCTCTAAGTTCTTCATGTACTTGGTTTCGTTTGTTTTTACTTAGGAATGAATGATGTTCACATCTCTGCAAGAAGACAAGTAAGTATTATCATGATTTTCCTGAATGAGAAACCTGAGTATTAAAGAGTAAACCAAGTTTACAAGGTCATTCAGTAGATATGTGCAATTACTGTATGCTTATATAACCCCAGTCTCCCAACTCTCAGATGCAAAAGGCTTTGTTCTTTTCTTCCTTTGTTTTGCATTCATTTTCTCTCAAGGTTTCAGTTTAACATCACAGTTCTTGGAGATGAAGAGACAAAAGCTATGTCTGGGTATATGGTTTAGCCTATTCTCAAAAGCCAAACAAGTGAGTCTGGGTGGTTTGAAAGCACACATAAGGGTCACTAATTCACTAAAAACATAAATTGAATGTTTGAACTACACTTTTCTGGAAACACAGGAGTAACATCAAGACCAAAGTCCTAGGTCTCCAGAGGTCATTGTAATGAGTAAACAGAGTTTGAAATTTGTCTGGGAGCATGCCAGCCTAGTTTACAATTCAGAACAAAAGTATTTCAGATAATAGTTTCATATCAGTGGAATAGTTGCGCTGCAGTCACATTGCAGATTTTTTTTTAGTTCTCTTTCCTGTGATTTTTGTTTAAAATACTTAACATGTATTTGATCTGCTTTAATTTTAGAATATAATTAGTAATACAACAGCAATTTTCTGTGGGGATAATGTGGATGGTACATCCCAAAATATTTTACACTGCCTGGACATGTTTAATGGACCAGCTATGGACACAAATTTGTGGTGGTCATCCCAGGATTTGGGAATGTAAACTCATTCATTTAAAGTCATATTGGTGCAGACACAGTCCATATTTCTAGAAGTAGTTGCATTACAAAGTATCTTTCAACAGTGTTGTGTCTTGCAGGTTTACCCCACCTAAATTTACTTCTGTGCAGGTAGCATTTAAATAAGTCATTTAGACATCAATACTTTGAGGATGACTTCCGAGGAAGCGTTTCAGCTCTTGAGTGACTGGCACGCTTGTAGGGGAGCCACTCACTGCAGAATGAGCATAGGATGGTTAGACCCTACCTGATAAACACCCCTGTTAAGGTGTCTAAATTTAGGTGTGAAAATCTCAGGTGAATTTTTATGGCCAATTAATTTTCAGTTTCCCTTCCAGAGCAGTTCTGATGGAGTCATACTTAAACAATAATTTTTTTAGCTTACTTTTAAGCAGTTTTAAGTATGTAGCTGAACAGTGAAAACAGCACAACAACTGGAAGATAAAAGTCAAACCAGAAACCATAACAAGGCCAGCCGTCAGGGGCAGCCAGCAAAGACAAAACATGTTTTATTTTGCATTTATATCACCAGTTTCAGTTTTTAACTGAAATAGTCAGGGGTCTCTCAAAGGCACAATACCTTGGAGAAGGGTTTCAGATGGGTCAGATGTCATTGAGTAGAGTTAGAGATTTAGGGTGAATTTTTGTAGTACTGCTACAGATAAAAGTACAGTCATAGGCTATTTCTCAATCATGAACTCTCTGAAGGGTGCTGAAATTAGTTGCCCATGTGCACTTCTCAAATTTCATTATTGTGGTAAGAATAAAGTAAATGTAGTATATTTGTTATTTTCTAGTAGAAGCTTAAGCAGAAAAGTCAGCAAACTGTCCCTTACGTAAAATTTGTGGAATATCTAAGACTGCTTCAGGTACAAAACTGTCTGATAGGTACTTTTCCAACAAGGAAGGCAATTTAATAACTATTTGAAATAGTTTATTAAAATTTTATTTTCTTAAAAAAGGAAGTTGCAAATTAACTATGTGTGCTGATGCCCAGATTCAAGTCATAAATTTTGATACTTAAGAGAGGTTACAAAATTAAGTGTCCTTTAGACAACAAAGGAGAGCAGATCAGACCTTTGGTGGATTGTATCATTATGCAGAATTCTTCCTCACTTCCCATTAACTCTGTGAGATGCTTATGGAAATCTTGTTCCTTCTCTTACAGAAAATTAAGAAGGATATGAAAAATGTAGAGGGACTAGATGCTCACCTTTCTCCAAGTGACTTCCACAGTAAAAAGTGTATACACTGAAAAAAAAAAAGTAGTTAATACATGTTTTTCTCTACATTCTAAACCTTATAAATTTCATAGAATTTTGCTAGGATGGCCATATGATAATTTCAGTACTTTGTTTTCCAGCCTTTCCCAATTTAAAAATGCTGGTATCTCATTATGTTTGTTACATTTTTAAATTAGTGTCATAACACATTTCAGAACTGATGTTATGAATAAAAAAATCATTTACTGATCAGAGTTTTCCAGAAACATCGTGTAAGCCTTCAAGGCACAAAGACTCTGTTGACATTTCTTATCAGGTTATGAATTATATTTTCAAAAAAAAAAAAAAAAAACAACAGAAATTTTCTGCAGGCTTTCAAAAAAGAACCATTTCAGAGCACTTACATAAACAATGACATTTTTAAGACATGATGGAAAATCAACAATGTGCGTTATTTTTTTCTTATACATGAAAAGTAGTGACTGGTTTCAGAATTTCTGCATTTTTTAATGTAAGAAAATAATCTAGATTTTTTTTTTTTTAAAGTTTTGTATAAATAACTTTGAAAAACTATGCTGAGACAGTTCATGGAAGTTACTGTATAGGTAGACCTACTGTTATAAAATCCACACCTATATTCCATTTCCAAGCAGATTTGTAACCAATATTCCAGAGAATAATCTCTGATATGCTTTAATGTATAGTTAAAAAGACAGGCACTGGGGGGAAAGAAGTTTAGTGATAAGTGACATTCTTAATACATTGCATATTATTCTGAAATACAGAAGATGAGTTTAGATTTAAATAATTCATTAAACAGCTGGAACTAGGATTTGCCCATGCAAGGTATTAGTGACAGCACAATTTACAAGTGAATGATCCAGACATTTCAATATATATAACATAGCCTCTATTATTTAATATTATACAACAGAATTTATCCTTGAAAAACAAAACTTTTATTCATAACAAGCTGAAATAAGAATGGCTAAATAAGAATATGTTTTCAATTCATGATGAAAAAAGGAAGAGCTAGTAGGTGAAGCAATACAGTTCACAGTTAAGTGTTACTTTTTCTTGTTAAATTGGTTTACTACATATTAGTACTATCTAAAACTTAGTGCTGTGCAATGCCACATTATATTACTAATTGAATAGACAAATGCCTTTTTTTAAAACTTCTAATCATCATTCATTGTTTTAGTGCATTTCTTACTACATGTTTCAATATTTTCTTTTTGGCATTTGCTTGTATAAACATATTTATTTCCATGTCTGTCTATATTAAAAGAAATGGGTGTTGTGGATGTCCCATCCCTGGAAGTGTTCAAGACCAGACTGGATGGACCTCTGAGCAACCTGGTCTAGTGGGAGGTGTCCCTGCCTATGGCAGGGGGGTTGGAACCATTCCGTGATTCTGTGATTCTATAAATGCACAAAACATGGTAACCACTTTCTTTATAACCTCACATTACAGAAATGTTTTGAGTTACAAAGAAAAAAATGGATATTACTTGTAGCATTCTAATATAAATTCATCAGAAACTCTAAAACAAAATACGCTAAATTAGAATTAAATTTAATGAGAGTTATTGTAATATGGAAAAATAGACAATGGTGATATAAATGTCAGCTTGTTGATAACTTAGGTTCAATTTCAACCTCTTTGAATTTGATTGTTAATACAAATGGGTTTGGAAACTCTGACATTACCTGGTCCTGCGGTTGTTCAAGTGGTGAAAATGCATCTGGAGATATTGGTCTGTCCAGGCTGCTCCTGTGCTTAAAACTTTTGTCAAAGAAAGATATTTCTCTTTCCCAATTTATCAGGTACACTAAAAGCTGGAGATTCAACCCAAGATATGCAATTTTAAAAGACCATTATTACCCCAGCCAACCATATTTTATTTCCATTCCAAGAGAGTTTATACTGTTGGATGACCAGTACTTTCACAAAACTGCCATAATTTTAGTCTCGACACACAAAAACTGAGATACTTATAATTTTATGCCTAAAAAAATCTTAGTACAGTTTTATGTTTTTGTCTACGCACATAATTTTTATATTTAAGACAATATCAAAACAGATTTATATAATGGATATCAGAATACAATGGATTTAATTCCTGATGAAAATGGAAAGATCAAAAACTAGTTTTAAAAACCTATGTATTTTTTATGTAAACTGTGTATCTGTGTATAAGTGTGTGTGTATATTATACATAAAGATCTTTTTGCTTTAACTAAAAGGGGAGCAGAAAGGGAAAAATTCCAATATACATTTATAGCACAATTTGTAGCTTCAATGCAAAGCAATTTATTTAGTGTGTCACTGTAGACTGCACAATATACCTACCTTGATATGGCAACATTATGTTCCCAACTCATATTCCAAAGTTGCCTGTCTAAAAGCCTATGGTCATTTCAAGTTATTTCAAATGAGTCCTTCTGCCCTCAGTATAGATGCAAGAAGGTCAACAACAAAGAAGAGAGAAAAAAACCAGCAAGAATATATGAGACATTAAGTCAGAAAATGCTATTAAGAAGCTCCTGTATCAGTAAAAAAAGGTTTATTTTAAACAGGAAAAATTGATATCTGATGACGTCTCTCAGTTATTTCTATAACACCTTGAAAATTCCCTTGAAACACCTTGAAAATAAAGGAAAAAAACATATTTTTTTTTCCACTGCATTAGGAAATAATGCACACAAGAATTATGTGCTGTCTTTAAAAAGCTGTGATCCATCCTAGTCACATCTCTACAGATACATAAAGTTGTCCATTACTTGATCATGTCTACCATAGTCTTAGTGAGAAAAAATAAAAATTCTGTACTGGGACTCTGAAAAAATAATCTTGAATAGAAGCATTGTCAAGAAACTATAACACTATGAACATTTTTTTTTTTTTTTTTTGTTACTACACCTATGTTGATATTAATTCAACGTATTTTGTCCCATAGGTCTGGGTTTATATAGTGATTAAAAAATAAACATAGAAGATGCAATAACATAACAGAATGGGATGAGAACAAAGACGAAACAAAAGGCAGAAGAATCTTGAATTAAACTAAACCCAAGGAGATAGGGTAGATATTTTTTTCTTTTGAAGTGAGAAAAAAATAATGGCTAGTTATGAAGGATTATATAAACATTAAGAAATAGAGAAAAGTTGTGACAATCCTTGTGTCTCTGTTGATTAAAAAGTGTAAAAGTAGGATTCAGTTCCAGATGTAGACTCAAAATGTAGGTGTCAGTAACAAATCTAGATGTCTAGGCTCCCTTTAAAGCCAAGTGCGATCTTGTAAATGCAGCCACTGAGAGCCAAATCAAAACAAGGAATTAATTCTCTACTTCCCATCAGCAGGCAGGTGTTCAGCCACCTCCAGGAAAGCAGCACTCCACCACATGTACTGGTTACTTGGGAAGACAAATGTCACAACTTCAAACATCCCCCCCTTCCTTCTTCTTCCCCCAACTTTATATGCCAAGCATGACATCATAGGGTATGGAATATCCCATTTATCAGTTGGAGTCAGCTGTCCTGGTTGTGTTTCCTGACAGCTTTTTGTGCACTCCCAGCCTACTTGCTGGTGGGGCAGTATAAGGAACAGAAAAGGCCTTGACTGTTTAGCAACACCCAAAACCACCAATGTACTATCAACACCACTTTTATCCCGAATTCAAAACATAGCCCCACACCAACTTCTAGCAAGAAAGTTAACTCTGTACCAGCTGAAACCATGACAAGATGTCAACACTGCAAACGTTTAAAATGAGATTCATTAATCCAAATATAGAACTAAAAGTATCTAAGTGGAATGTGAGAACAATGATGCTTGACTATTCTTATTGTAATTTTTATCAAATTCTGTGTCAAGGTGAAGGGCAAAGCTTTTAAGAAAATAGAGGAATTTACTGTGTTTAACTCCCTTGAAACCTGAAGTATTGGAATTTTTCTAAAATGCTCATAGGTGATATGCATGAAAATTCTGCCTGCTTTCTCAGAAAATAAAATATCTGCAATTTGATCTTAAAAAGAAGAATACTGTATATAAATCATTTTGCTTTGTCTAGCAGGAAAAGGCTTGATATTGAGAAGATTAAATAATGGCATTAACAAAATATTTTTAAATCTCTGTCCTATCATACACACACACATAAATCTTGAAATGTTCAAGCTGTAAGTTTTGTTTGGTTTTTTTTTTTTTTTTTTTTTTTTTTTCTGTGAACAGAAAGAGCTGTGACCTTGGGAAAAATAATAAACTTCAGCCAACCAAGACACACAAAGCAAGATGAATGCATGATTAGATTGATTCAGGTGAAAACTTACAACTTTCAAATAAACTTCAATTGACATCTTGGAAATAGTCTGTTGAATTGTTGCATAAAGACAACAAATCTGAGAAATTTTAGACTTCATTTTCTCCTTTAGATAAGATAATATCAATAAAAATGGTCATAATGATAAAAAGAAAGGGCAAATAACAGGGAGGAAATATGAAGCAGAGATAGTTGTAAATGTTAAGAGGTATTATTATGTAAGTAAATATGACGTGGTTAAGAAGTACAGTAAATCTTCTGAATATCTGGATGGTATAAAATAAGCATGAATGAATCTGACAACAAATCGTTGTCAGAAAGTGAAGTTTGATGGCACTAAATGAAAGAGTTTCAAAGAAAGAATATAATCAGAAGAATTAAAATTACCTAAGTTATTAAATGAAGAACAAATGAGCTGGTAAGTGTAATTTTCCTTTGTACACAGCCTCCTCAGGGCTGATAGAGACAGGCAGCTACAATACTATGGTTCTTTTTTCACTTATCTCTCAGTCAATATTGAAGACTGAAGTTGTAATTATGGCTGCTGTCAAAGGAATTATCAGGTGTGAAAAATTAATATGACTACTCCCTCTTTGGAAGAAAGCTGAAAAACAAGTTGTTCCATCTCTTTATGAGAAAAGGTATATTAATACCATGTCCCATGTTTAGATGTCATTTAGCATCATAACAAGTTACTATGTTATACCAGGATGGTATTTATACTGCTAAGATCCTTAAATGCCCTTAAGCTTCTTTTGGTGAATTTAATGCATTTTAGAACATAAAAACACTTTTTTTTTTTTTTTTTTTTTTTTTGTATGTCTGCTGAAAAATACAGGATGATGAGTTTTGGAATATTAATATCTTCCGGTAGGTAATTCAAGTTGCTGCATGGGTGATCTTGAGACAGTTTCACATGTGCAACTTAATGTGTAAGAAAGTTAAGTCATGGCAATCTGGAATTTTTTACCCCTTCTGGTTGATATAACTTGCTCTACAGTGTATTTGAGGTCTATCTTATCAAACATTCTGGAAGTTATAGCTTTCTAATGACTGTGCTGGTCTTTTAAAATGCGTCAAAAAGTTATTTCAAACATAGATCTCAAGGAGGGAAAACAGACAATGTCTGTTCGGAGATAGAGTTCTCTGTCTTTCTTTAAGTTTTCAGAGACAATGTCTCTGAATGGAATGAACCCACAGCAGAAGGGAAGATGTGTAATGCTAAGGTTTTGATTCTACCACTATAACCCTGAAACTGATCTGAACTGCCAAGCAACATAAAGTCAAATCTGTTTGGATGGGACTGTTTGCTTGCAAAAATCCCAAATATAAATAAAACCAGAAAAATCCAAAGTGAATGAACTCTTACCCAGCTAATTTAAAAGCAGCTTCTACTAAAAGATAAATAAAAGTCACTCTTTTCCTCAGACTCTGTGTCCTGGAATTCTACGTGATCCAACAGAGTCTCAGATATGAGTCTTGCAGCAAACTGCTATCTCTGTTATGCCTTTAATGGATACCACATAAGTGATTCCTTGAAAAAGACTATCAGATCCTCTAAAGTTTTAGTCACTGTGTCCAGTTAGTGTTCTTTTCCCACATGTTCAGCTGCACTGGAATTTGAATTAATGCAAAGTGATTTATAGGTTAATTCTTCAAAACTGATGACTTCAACTAGTCAATTCCTTGCTCTATTAGTTAACCAACTCCATAGAATTGCAACATTTCCAACAAAATATTTACTAAAGATCAGTTTCACTATGAGCTGATGACAATAATTTCTAATTACCTTTTAGAAGACTACAATTTTATTGAGGAAATATCTCTATGTGTAATTAAATTAGACAGTAATTTAAGATTTCTCTGTTATGTCCGTAACAATATAACTGTCTATGAAGCTACTTATATCTCCATTTCAAGTTTTCTAACAAAATTGCAAAAACATTTTGCACCACTAACCACTTTTCTGTCTGGGTGACAAAAATGGGAAAGAACTGACATCTGCCTTATAAATATTAAACCTCTTAAACGGTATTGTTATGTTAGACAGTTGTCACATCTTGGTGATTCAGTAGAATTTTTGCCTGAACAGTAGAATTTTCAACTAAACTATAAAATCAAAAGCATAATGCCCATTGCTTAGGTGCCATTTTGAATAGAATAGAATAGAATAGAATAGAATAGAATAGAATAGAATAGAATAGAATAGAATAGAATAGAATAGAATAGAATAATTTCAGTTGGAAGGGACTTGATGATCATCTAGTCCAACTGCTTGACCACTTCAGGGCTTACTGAAAGTTAAATAGCAGTAGTACAGTGAAGTGCTTGCTGAAGACAGTAGAAAGAATGAAGCTCAATTCCATAGATTTTGCAGCCCTGCAGGCCAGAGGCTTTCTTCTTTATAAACAGTTTAACAGAAGATATCACTGTATCATCAAAGTGTCTCAAAGACATTAGTGAATTTATGTGTCCTATAATGAGATGAAGAAATATGATCACCCTCACCTTACAGTAAAAGAACTTAAAGACTGCATGGAAGAATTTTGCAATGTTATAAGGAAATTTTAACCAAGTATGTCTTGTTGAAAAAAAAAAAAAATTAAGAAATTGGATACATACATTTTGCTTGAATTGAATAAATATACCATTCTTCAGTATTCCCTGGTCAATATTTTTTTAACATTTTGGGTCCTCTCTCACAGATTATTTGTCTAGGTTTATTTTTCTTTCACTCTTAGCATGGAAATCTGATCTGTGGTTCTAAATTCCAAAACAGGTTTTTCATCAATTTTTTCATTTACATTTAGAATGTCCTGATTATGCACAAACAGTGTGTCTCTACTGGTGCATGCATAAGACTACTGAATTTATCTTCGCCAGCTATCATTATTATAAACAGAAACATGTGTGGTGAGTAACCCAGAGAGAATTTATAATTGCTCATTGTTTCAAAGCTTTTTAGTACTTTCGTGTAGTTAAACCCAAATCCACTTCCATTCAGATATTTATCAGTTATTTCTGTTTGTGAAGATGATTTTACAAGTTGAGAAATGCTTATGTGAAAAGAATTCTCTATTAACAAATTCAGTTTAAAACCAGAATTAGCTCTGAAGCATGTTTCATTTCTAAATTAACAAAAAACATGAATAAGCACTTAAACAACAACAAAAAAACCCCAACATCCTTTTATAATACTGCTTCATGGTATTCATATGACATTTGTGTAGCCTCCCTTAGTATACGTAAGTTATACCTCGGAGTATAAATGCATAGATTTAAGTAAATAAATAAATAAACAAACAAAATCAATAAAAAGGATATAATTATCATATTGTTCTATATTTTAAGTATGAATATAGATCATTTACTGTCCAGTAATAATTTTTTTTTTGTGAAGTAATAAAAGAAGAATACATATTTTTTTAAAGGGGTGTGTAATTTCTTTGTGAATGCCTTCTTAGTACATGGTGAGAGCATACAAGGTTAAAAAACTTTTGTGGTTGTCTCTTTTTAGCAGAAGCTCTGAGTTCAGATGGCTATAGTTGGGAAATTACACTATTATTGCTAGACAGGGCTTCAGTAATAACAAAGAAGACATTCAGTAAAATATTTGCTGATTCCAAGTGTTTTAAAATTTTCCACATTAATAGATTTCTAAATATTTCCAACCAAAGTGCAACAGAGACTGTTCTTTTGTAAACAGAAAACAAATCTACCTAACAGAAATCTACACCAGCTTAGGACATTATTGACATCATTATTGACAATATTCTTTGAAATTAATTGGATGTAAGCATATAATTGTAAGTCCTGTTGTCTTTGTTATAAACCCTGCCTAGAAGAAGTGTGGATTTAACTCTATATTGGAATATATTTTGAAAGGAGGGCCTAAGTCAGTAGTCACGATAAGACAAAAATCTTTCAGTGTAGACATGCCTAGAGTACGTTATCGTCTTGAATGCAGAGAACTCGGAGTGAATGCTGGGCTGTGGCAAGTCTATATAACACAGCACAGTAAAAGACATTTGTGTGGAAATTGTTTGGATTTATTAGGTTAATGTCATGTTTACGTGACTAAATAGTGTCTGGCCCCGAGGTTGCCCCAACTGCAAGTTACCCTCAATGTCTTTGCTCAGCTGCCTCTAGTATTTAGAGATCAGCATACACAGAGCTCTTTCACATTTCCCATACAATACAGCTTTCTACATATATTTTAGATGGTTTGTGCATAAACTGGAGCATGACCTAACCTCAGTGTAAAGAACTCTTTTACAAACATTCTCTTTTTATTGTCAGATTCTTCTAAAGAAATAAATATCTGTTACACTAAATGTCATTCTGTTAAACTTAATGTTGAGTTCTTCGTCCAAGAATTCACCAAGAGCATATTGATCCTTGGGATATTCTCTCAAGTAAATTTTGCTCAGGATGACATCCAGATGATATTTGGGTGATATAGAACAGAAGCTAAACCATGCCAAAGAATATGGACATTATGGATTTGAAATATTTCTTAGTTTTCATCTGCCTTAGCCTTTCGGTTTGGATCAGGAAGTTTTCTAATTTCACAACAATAGACCTCAAATCACTGTGTTTTATAATTCAGTGTCCATGGATTATATTTTCACAGTTTGTAAATAATCTGTCTTCAGGGTTTGTGTATTCTGCAATTAATTTAAAATTGCACTAGACATTTGTAGTCATTTAGTAGATGTTTATGGTTAGTTAAACCACATCAGGACGTGGCAATGTAATCATGTGCAAAGAGCAGTTCACTCTCCCCACCTAACCCCTGAGGTGAGAGTAAGTAAACTGAGGGTTGTTCCTACGCTGGAGCTTTAGGATCATTATTGACTCCCTGACTGGAAGCTTGCAGGATGGGCTAGGTTACCACACAGCTGACCACATATGAATTTATGGTTATATCCGTAGTCATCTCACATTTAACATTGTTCCCACTGTTTTGTCTGTTTATTTGTTTCTTATTCCAAACATCTTCAGGAGAATTCCTACTTACAAAATATTTATCTCAATGGGAACAACTGTCTCTAGGCTTTACCACAGTACACTGGCTACAGCAACAAGAAAATTAACAAGAAGAAAAAAAATAATGCTTTTGCAGGCTAACCTCCATGGCGGCCTGTGAGTTTGTGTGGGAAGTGAGAAGCTGGGGAGTGTTTTCTTTTGGTTTTGTTTAGTACAGAGCTTATGTAAACCTTCTTTATACAAATGATCTTTTGATCTCCGCCACCTAACATACTTGAAGACAGAGAAGAGTTAATGCTTATGTGGATACTTCTTCTGAAAATGATTTTTTGCACATGTAGTGACATGATTTCGACACAGGAAAAGAGATTGGAATGAGTCACTGGTTTTGATGTTGCATAGACAGAATATTTAGGTTTTCCATAAAGTTAAATAAAGTAACACATTCTTTTCCTGTGAAGTTTTCAATTCTAGTCACATAAGCAGTCAGTAAAAATATCCTCTATTTTCCACCCAGTTAGGTTGTTGGTAGAAATGACAGGCTTGTAATTCCCTCTCTTTTGTTTGTCTCCCGTACCACTGTATTAGTGTGGGTGGGTAGGTGGACTGAAAACTGACTGCAAAACCTTAACTTGATCTTTCCTTTCTTGCCAATTTGTATTTCATTAATTGCTATACTTTAGAGCCTTATCCTTATTTCATTACTGGTCTAGTTTCCGTAAAGACAGACAGTGTATATTTAATACATACAGGATTAAAACAAAGTAATGTGTTACAAAATATTTCAATCTATTTTAACATTTCAGTTCTTATTTAATTGAACTTTCAATGTGGCAAATATTGTGTATCAACAAAGACACTTAATCAAGGCAACTAGAAATACAGGAAAGAGTGTGTAAGGACGGCAGGCTGAAAACTTTGAGCCGGAGCAGTGTTGAGCAGCTTCCAGCATCAATAAGGGAAGGAAGAAACGGATGTTCGTAATAGACATAAAAATGTGTTTCTTTGAACACAAGAAGGGATTTGTTATGGCGCATGTGCAATATAAGAAAAGATAACCAGCTTGACATTTCCTGATATTTTGACAATTTATAATAAAAGGTGGCAAGATAATGCATAGTCATATAAGTTAATTTTCTTATATCACTGTAACTGTAAATAAATATTGCGAGAAATTTTCACTAGAAGTACTCTAGTTTACTACAAATGTTGCAAAATTAGAAGATATTTAGACCAGGATTTTTATTTAGTGAATTAAAATATGTTTAAGTTTGTTATATTTCCTTGTCTTTGCAGTAAGGATATAGTAAGGATATAGTAAGGATATACAGAGAACGTGAACTTCCTGGAAAATTTAAATTGAAAATAAAAAGTACTTATTTTGGTTATGAAAGTGGAAAACTTTCCCTTTGGAAACTCTGGAATTACTCTAGATTTACAGCTTTATTTTCTAACTCTGACCAAAATGCTGATCTGAGATTTTGTTTTGTTTTACCCAGCATATGTTCAGTTCTCTTTAATATTTTTCACAGAAATATGGAATCACAGAACAGCTGAAGTTGGAAGGGACCTCTTTAGCTTGTCTAGTTGCTCAAGCAGGGTCAGCTAAAGTAGGTTACCCAGAGATGTATTCAGTTGTGTTTTGAATGTCTCTATGGGTGGAGACTCCAGAATACCTCTGGGCAATCTGTTCCAATGGTTGGTGACCCTCAGAGTAAAAAAAAAAAAAAATAAAATATTTATTTTGTTTCAACATGATTTCCTGTGTATCAGTTTGAGCCTGTTGCCCCTAGATACAGTAGTGGGTAGGGTCTGGCTACATATTTTTTGCTCCCTGAAACCGGGCTTTTATGCACATTTATGAGATTCCCCCCAAATCTTCTCTCAGTCAAACAGTCCCAGATCTCTCAGCCTTTTCTTATATGAGAGGCGATCTTGTCCCTTAATCACCTTCATGGCACTTTGCTAGACTTACTCCAGTTTGTCCACTAATGGTTTGTTGTAGAGTTACATTACATGATACTACCATGCTACTACATAATTTATAGCTGTGACACATTATATTTTGGCTCTGTGATATACCTGAACAGATCAGACCAAGGAGCAACCCAAAATCTTGTATAAGAATACAGCTTCCTGTATTCCTACTGTCTTGTATTCAGGCTGCCTACAAATGTCATCTGCCTCTGCCCTGTAAAGCACCACAGCTGCTCTAGAAAGAACACTTTGCAGAGGGGGACATCCATCCCTCTACAATGGAGGTGATTTAACCTCTCACTTTATCCTTTTATGCACTGCATTACTGTAATAAGGATGCCTTTTATTATCCTTGAGATAAATGGGTGGAAACACTGAAAGATTAAGACTTTTCAAGCTGGTCAAGAATCCCATAGGTGAAGGATTCCTAGTTATTATCAGTTGCGTTAAATCTCATTTAATGAAATACAGATGAAGATAAAATGCAAATAATGACCTAAGTTCATAATCCTCAATATATACATATACTAAGATAGATCAGAAGGTATCTTTTTCCCTCCTCCAGTTGGGTTTCTGTCATTTATTGGACAATCAGGATTTTAGGCTTTGACTATGACTGTTCAATGGGCTGCGCCTCCTGAAACCTTGTTTTTTAGGGACTTACCCACAAGATTTTTCCTACAGTGGCTTCCATCAGTGAACGCCTCCAGAAGGATACCATAGAGTGCAACTCCAGAGAAACTACCATTTCAGAGCACTCTGGCAAAATATGCTAATTGTATAGTAATATTGTTGGGGTTTTTCTGTGGCTTTTATTGCTTTTTGTTGCTTTAGTTAGGTTTTCATGTTACTAAACATCATTAATTTATAAAATATTTTGAGAAAGAATATCCAAAAAGTAGGACATATTTGTTTCCTAAACACTTATTTACAAAATACAAAGTCTTCCTTTTACCTTTTTGAACAAGACTGTTAAAAATAATTCTTTGAATAAGAAAGCCCTTACCACCACAAATGCTATCATAATGTTAGCAAAATGCCTTTTCTGTTGTTGTTTTTAAAGGAAAGTATTACATTTTTCTAAAATTCTCAAAATTCAGACACTTTGTTTTTAGGGGAAGATTTGTTTGGCTAGCAAAAAAATTATCTGATGATTTTATTCTTTAGTTTAATAAACTATAGTGGTGATGTAGAATTATTCTGGCTACAGAGATTGTTGGTTCACTTTTTCATTCATTCACATATGAAAACAACTAGATTGCCAAAATATTTATTAAGTTTCTACTTGACCCTAAGCTAGATACCTCCAGATATCCTAGGAGATGGCAAAAAGTAGTCACAACAGGGAACTTAGCTCTCAAGCACTTGTAGCTGAAGGGCTTTGCTTCCTGTTATACAACAGAGGCATTGAGGGTTTATTAGATAAAAGCAGCGAGATCATGCTGCTAACAGTATGAGTAAGCAGTTGACAAGTGAACGAATTACAGGCCCTCCTGCATTTAGATCTTCTTTTATTTTTTTTCTTTTTATTTTTTTTTTAAATCTCTCTTTTCTCTTGCTGTTTCTGAATAAACAATCACAGTAAGAACACCTCAAGATGTTAAAATACTTTCTCTTGTAAAACATATGCTTCTTTCTTTAGATTAAGTAAACTGAAGACCTCTTTGTTCCAGGAACTTGGGACTTGTGCTTTCCAATTAGAAGACATCCACTATTTTTAGACATCTGAATTCAATATTATTTCAATAACTGAAAAGAAGACTATTTCTCAATATATGGGTAACTGCTAACTGCATGTATAGCATTTCTATGCAGAAAGAGGTATGTGAAGGGAATCACAACATAGTCAGCGGGCAGTCAAAAAACCCAGACTGTTTTGAAAGTTTTAGTTTTTTGAAGAGAGATATCAGCTGATTAGTCAGCATTTTAGGGTGCTAACTTACACCATGGAATAACATAAGGATCTAAAAGAAAAGGAAGATGGTGGAGGTAGATATGGTTGTTACGAGAAAATATTCTTATGGCAATTTGAAACCCTCTCATATTTAATAAATAAATTTTCAAGTCACACAGAGTACAGATTAGTAATTATAATTCACAGCTGAAATTTGCTGTTAATTTAAGATACTTAACTCTTCTAAAATGTAGGTATTCTTAGCATATTGAATTTTGCATAACATTGAAATAAGTCATAGCTTTCCTTTTAATGAAGTGACATAGACTAATGAATTAAATGAAGATACTAATTGAGTAATTGACTGAGGAAATTAACTTGGGTTATTGTTGTAAATAAGCTAATGTTAAGTTTCTCAATGTTGTTGAGAAAAATACCTGATGGCAAGAAAATGTGAACTTGCATCAACATAGTTAAACAACAGCTATCAAATAAGGGTGTGTTTCATTATCTGTAATGCACTACAGGTAAGTAGTGCATTTGGTTATTTGCATGCTATGACCTGTTGAAATTGGAGACTTCACCAAACAGTAATTCCTTATAACATTATATATTTTTTTCCAATGTTATTAGTTTACTGGTCCATGTGTTGCCCTGAAAGAAAGTTACTGGAGGATTGGTAGATATATTATTGATACATGTGTGACAGAGAAGGTTGATAATCTCTATCTACACTACAGGTGAGCCTAGAGAAAGGGAAGGAGAAGCAACCAGAAAAAGATCTATCTCTGTTGGACATGTTTGACTCTATGTAAGACATTTTTTTGCTAGAGTTGGCTAGGATCTATAGTCTTGTTGTACAAAAGAATCTGGGGGATCGTAAGTCTCCAAAATATTTCTGTCTCCCCAATATGCTATCTTGTAGCAAGAATTACTTAAGAGAAAATAATAACTTCTCTAAGCATTGATCTACTAAAGATCTTTCCTTTCCTTTCCTTTCCTTTCCTTTCCTTTCCTTTCCTTTCCTTTCCTTTCCTTTCCTTTCCTTTCCTTTCCTTTCCTTTCCTTTCCTTTCCTTTCCTTTCCTTTCCTTTCCTTTCCTTTCCTTTCCTTTCCTTTCCTTTCCTTTCCTTTCCTTTCCTTTCCTTTCCTTTCCTTTCCTTTCCTTTCCTTTCCTTTCCTTTCCTTTCCTTTCCTTTCCTTTCCTTTCCTTTCCTTTCCTTTCCTTTCCTTTCCTCCAACCTAAATAATTACTATGGTAAGCTATTCATATTAAACAAGGGTCACCCTGTTTTTCAGGATCACCTAATGGTTTGTATCTGTAAGATGACTGAACCTATATTCTGGACTCATGCGCTTTGCTTGATTGTTCCACTATTGAGACATATCCATTAATGACTTTCCGGGAAAAGACAGCTGCAGCCTTCTAGGAATCACCAATCATGCACCTATTGTGTGAAACATATCCAGCTCTTAATATCTTTTGTCAACTCCCTGCCTTTAGGAAAGGGAGATTGGAGAAGTTTATTGTTGATGTTGTTGTGTAAATCCGCTCTACAGTTTCCCTTGATTTGTTCAGTCATTACAGGATTAATATTGCAAAGGGAACTGAAAGATAAATGCAGTTACTTGCTAGCAAACATTTTGGTAAAGGAACAAATGAGAGGGATTTTTTTTTTTTAATTTAAATAAAACAAATGTTGAGTAATTGTTGCCAGTAGCAATATTAGGGTAGCTCACCAAAAGAACAAATGAAGAAGACTGGAAAATCAAATACATATATAAATATATACAGAAAGATATTAAAACTTTTGTTTTTCTCTATGAAATAATATTTATAGTAATTTAAAATGTATGTTAGAAGATAAAATTACTGACATGAAAAAAAGTCATGATTATTATTATCATTATTAATATTACAATCAGTGCTTTTAGATTTCTGATTAGAAAATTTACTAGTACAAAGAATAAAGATGGCATGACAGAAACAACCAGCCTACAGGTAGAGAGAACAGGCTTATATTCCTTGCCTAATCAAAAGCCATACCCACAGGGGAAACAGCGCATCAAGATGATGTGGTGGGATACCTCACGACTGCAGTGTTGTGGTGGATCAATACAGGCTCCTTCTTAGGAAGAAATGGAAGGGTGGCAAAGAGGGGGAGCTGTCCTTCATGCAAGACAGCAGTGGAGCTCAGCCTGAGAACAAACTAGGAACCAACGAAGAGCTTATGGGTCAGAATTAGCAGAAAGACCAACATGGGTGACATTGTAGCAGGGGTCTGCTTAGACTGCAGGAAGAAACAGATGAAAGCCTCATTGGATAACTTGAAGCCTCACATTCACAGGTCCTCATCCTCATGGGGACTTGAATCACTCCAATATCTCCTGGAAGGGCAAAAAAAGCAGGGCAGAAACAACCTAAGAGATTTGTGGAGTGCCCCCTCAGTAAGTTTAGAGACAGTATAAAACTAGGAGTAGCTGGTACATCAGATAGGTATGCTGCTGTTCAGAGGCACTGAGATAGACTAGAGAAATTGATCAACAGGAATCTTATGAAGTTCAGCAAGGGCAAATGCAAAATCTTGCCCTTGGAGAATAATAACCCCAAGCATAAGAACAGGCTGGGGGCCAGCCAAGTGGAGAGCAGCTCGTCAGGAAAGGACTTGGAGGTCCTGGTGCACAAAATGCTGAAAATGAGCCCACAACAGCATCCTGGACTGCATTAGGAAGAATGCTTCCAGCAGGCTGATGGAGGTGATCCTTCCTCTCTACTTGTCACTGGTGAGATCACAGCTGGAGCACTGGGCCGAGTTCTGAGCTCCCCAGTACAAGAAAGAAATTGATACACTGGAGAGAAAACCACAATGATTAAGGGATTAGGAAAAGCTGAGAGAGCTGGGCTTGTTCAGCCTGGAGAAAAGAAGGTTCAGGGGAAACATATCAATATGTGTATTGTTACCTGATGGCAGGGAGGGAGGGAAGAAGATAGAGACAGATTCTTCTCGATGGTCCCCAATGAAAATCCAAGAGGCAATGGCACAAATTGAAATTCAGGAAATAGCATTTAAACATATGTTCTGTTTTTTATTATTTATTCATTTCTTTTCTTCTGAAAAGAAAATCCTTGATTTTCTTTTGATTGATCACTGGAACAAGTTGACAAGTGTGGTTATGAATAATCCATCCTTGGAAGTATTGAAAACCTGACTGGACATAGTCCTGGGAAACCTGCTTTAGCTGACCATCCTCTGAGCAGAGAGGTTGGATTAGATGACCTCCAAAGTTGTCTCCCAAACTCAACTGCTCTCTGATTCTGTTATTCAATGAAATAAAATTCTTCAATGTTGAAGCTAACCAAATGAGATGGTGTGAAGGAAATATACAATATAAATCTTGTGTAAAATAAATTAAAAAAAAAAAAAAAACAAACAAAACAAACAACACAGAGTTATCTTTTTAAGGCCCACCAACATAACATTAATTTCAATAATAGAGTTATTGTTGGTAAACATATTTTTTCCTTTTCCAGCCTGTACCTGTCTCAGTGAATTGATGTTTATTCGACACACTATTTTATCCTGGAGTAATTACATATACTGTCCGTATTTTATATACCTTTATATACTCAAATATTATATATTTGAGTGCTAACTCAAAGCTAGCACTGAATTACAAATAAATAAAATATTATTTTTCTTATAATTTGCCTATAGTTCAAATGCTTTATAAATTATTTTTAGACACTTATATTTAGGCAGCTAAATTAAGCCCCAAGGACAAATTTCAGCTCCAGACCTAGACAACCAAATTTAGATGCTCAAATCTATGTTTACTAAATGAATAGACATAGCCAAGGGAAAGATAGTTTTTGACATAAGTATCCATGCATAGATGTATGAAACACCTGAGGTATCTATAAAGGGAGAACAGGCATGACACAGGACATACAAAAGGTCCATGTTGACATAAGCTGATATCTGGAGACTATGTGGAATAACTTACATCTCCACAACATTTAGGCTGACACAGCCCAATTGAGCTCCTATTCAGTACAGCAAAGGGAGTCTACAGAGATGTTCAGCTTCAGCTGCCCCTCCCCAGCCAGCCCAGTGAAATGTCTTCATGTTCGGTTAACCAGCAATTTTAAGACATCCGTAAAAGTGCTATCCTGTGCTATCTTTCTTTCTGGGTTTTTTTGGGGGGTTAATTTTTTGTTTGATTCTTTGTTAGATTGTGTGGTTTCAATGTCACATTGGAAATTTTTTGGAGAGAAAATAAAATACCATCACATACATAGAATTTTTTCCTTCAGGAAACCTTCCTTGTTTTTTCTTCCCTTTCTTCTTCACTAGATACATCTTGGCTCATGCTAAAAATAACGTGGGTCCTACAAATTGCATTCCGATGATACATTTATCATCAGCAACTAGCATCATCAATCCTGGTGATGGAAGGAGGCTGAGATCCTGCTTAAATAGGTAGAACTATATAAGTACAAATGTGAAAAAGCCAGAGTAATAAGCATGCCCCGTACAGTACTTTTACAGTCGTACCTGGATGTGTAACAGCTCCTGCACACATACTGCATGCAGTGCTACCATTTACAGAGTATGGCTAAGATGATTGGAGGGAGTCAGAGTTGTTCCACAGTAGGCGAAATTCAGCGTAGGTGTTTCGGATGTCCATTTAATGCTAAAACCTAGGACCACTGATTTAAGCAATACTGGTAGTCGTAAGCAGTATGTTGACCATGTGCGTATAAAGCAGAAAAGCAACCAGCCAAAGCAACCGGCAATTATTATTTATTAATATGTGAGTAAATGTATATATATATATATGTTTATGTATAATGTTTTAAGAGGAAGAAGCAGATGCTTTCCTTTCTTCAGACCCCTATTTTAGCCTTTCCTAATGTTGTTGAAAATAGGGTTACCACAAACATTTAAATTCTTTATCATGTATATCTGAAGTAATTTTTATGTCAGTGATCTATGCTCCCCCTAAATAGTCACTAGCTTACAGCTAGTGAATATGAAAAATTAAACATGCAAAACTGTTGCGGAAAACCAGTATTCAGGCAGTATTTATAGCATATTATACTATACAAATATATAACTATATAACTATCAGAATGGTTTGTTGGAAAACAGAGAAACATAAAAAGAGAAAGAATGAACGATCCAGACCTTGTATCTGCTGCCAAAGAGTGCACCTTCCTAATCTGTTTTATCTGATTCAAAGAGCAGGTACGTTACACATCAATGCAAGCTATCAGACCAGGTAAATCTTATTATGCTTATTACATCTGTCATTGTAAATAGAACACATTCGTGTGTGTGTGTGTGTGTGTGTATATGTTCATACAATTCATTAAACTGTTCTAGTATCTTTTCTTCTGTCCCCTGTTGTGTTCCTCAGTACTGAAATACAATGTCTTTCATCATAATACAAGGACATCTCAAATCAAATAGAATGCCTAAGACTGAATAGTCATACTTCACTCCCAAACTGAGGTGTGTAAAACTGGATCTCACTTCATAAGTCAGAAATATTTTTGGGTGTTTATCGAGTCTAATATATTTGCATTTTTTTTATGAATTGGATGCGATTAAATTTCCTACACATCTTCAAACTATTATTATTTGTCATACATTAAATTTGGTTCACAGTGGCAAGTCAAAGTGATTGTGTTTTCAGGAGCACACTGAATCTGCACACAAACTTTGCCCATCAGTATCACAAAAAAATGGTCAGTGCAGTAACCTACAGAAATTGCCTACCTGTGAAACATCAAAAAATAGACAAGTTGTTTTTTAACACACCAACAGTTTCAAATTCAGAGACAGAAAAATCCATATTAAGGGAAACACAGACATTTTTCAACCACTATTTTACACAAGATACCTTTCCAATGTTTTCCCCAACTTTCGAGTGTTGCATTGGTAAGTTCCACTTGATTTTCTTTCAACTGTAATGTCATTTTCTATTAAGGGATTAAAAAAAAATGTGGTAGGAGGGACATATGCTTACTTTACTGTACTTCTACTGCAACTGATGTAATTTTCAAATTCCAGTTTGAATCTCAAGCAAAATTTGGGTGCACAGCCTAAAATTCTGCCACCAGAAATAGCAGAATAAAGAGCAACACGGTAACAAAGTAATCAACAAGAGCAATGAGACATAAAATATCAAAATGTCAAAATGTGACTCAATACGAATGTTAGCATTGCTAAAAGTATAATTCAGAGTACAGTCATTATATCTGTTGTAATTGTTCATGTGTACGTAGATAAAATTAATTTCCCACAACTTGAACATCTGAAATGTTATCTGAAGAATGAACCAACTCATCCTGAGAAAAGCTAGATAAATCATGCTTTAGGCTTGCCTATCCCCCTACCTTTGCTGCCAAAAAATCCTTGTTTGAATAACTCAGATTTAGACATCTAACTTTTGACTGTTTAGATGTACTGTATTGGGTCTGGCTGGGGTGGAGTTAACCTTCCCTATAGCAGTCTTGGTAGTGCTGTGCATTCTATTTCTAATGATAATGGCATTGACAACACACCAGTGTTTCGGCTATGGCTAAGCAGTGCTCGCACAGCATCAAGGCTGTCTCTCCAGTCCCCCCCTGCTCCCCACCAAAGGCCAGTAGGTTGGGAGTGGGCAAGAGACTGGGAAGAGACAGAGCCAGGACAGCTGACCTAAAATGACCAAAGGGATATTCCATACCAATATGATGTCGTGGTCAGCAATAAAAGTAAAGAGGAAGGAGGAGGGTAGGAGGCATTCATTATTAAAGTATTTGTCTTAAGAAGCAACCACTCTGTGTACTGAGGCCCTGCTTCCCAGGAACTGATTAGACATAGGATTGGACATATGTACATAGGACTCTATATTTTTATATTATTCTCCTTTCATTTCAAGTACATTAATGTCATCTCCTCACTTTTTAGCAGGAAAATTAAACAATCCATTGACATTTTTCTTTCAATTAGTTTTTTTGAAAATAAATATGTGTTTTTCAAAAGCTGCTTATTTTCCAATAGAATGCACGCTTCTTGTCCCTGGTTCAGTCTTATCATGCTGGTAGCAAAAAAAATAAAATCATTCAATGTTAAAAATGTTTAAATATTACTAGAAGTCAGATATTCAATGTCACCAAAACTATGCTTTATTGATACTCACAAGTTTTTAACAATTGTAGCCTCGAAGATCATTGCATGCATTTTTTGTGGTGCTTCTGTTAGCTGTTTTTTCATACTTCTAAAACTTTTGCTTGTGGTAGATGAAAATCACTTAAAAGTGCACTGACATGCAAGTTGCAGGGACTTCATAAGGATAGCCACAAATGTGGTTGAATTTCTTTGTTGTTGTAGTGGGGTAAAGAAATTGTAAGAGACGGATACTCCTTTCTCAGGGAATGAGATCAATTTCACTTCCTGGCAGTTTCTAAATTGTGTTTGCCAATTGTGACTGAAATTATGGAGACAGATGATCACTGGTCTCGACCTTTCATTATTCCAAGGCCACTGAGTGGAGAAGTGGTGCACCACTTTTAAGCTTTCCTGCTTTGTTTCAATTTACAGGATCTCAAGTTTCATTTCTCAAAGACTGGAATGGAGATAAGTGTTTCTGAAATCTTTTGGATACACGGGGTTATTACACTAGAGATCTTGTTTTTCTCTTGTATCTTCCCTATTCTTCTATTGCTTTTGCAAGTATAATAAATACTTGATAATATTGATAATATATGAAAATAAATACTTGATAATACTTGATAAATACTTAAGTACAATAAATTGATAATAAATATTTTAGGGAAGAAAAGTTCAGAAGGAGCATCCATCCTTTTCCCAGATCTAAATTTGCCACTTCATTGTCATTCCTTAAATGATTTATGTAAATTAGGTGTGGTATTAGCTGTAGCAGACGGGACCTAAGTTGCATTATTTCTATTTGTGCTTCTCTCTTAGTAAACTCAGTTTAAATTTTAAAAGTTCACACAAACAAAATTTTCTCTAATTCAGTGTTGCATCTTTAATGTAGAATTTAGTAAAAATACTGAGAAAGGTCATTATTCTTAGGCAACTAGAAATTTTCACTAGTGCACCTTTTTATAAGCAATGCACACTTCAGTTTTCCTTTACACCAGAAAAACTTAATAAGCCTTTCAGCCATGAAAAGATTAAGTCACTCTTCCACTTTTGAAATGAGATTTAGCCTTATTTCATAGTCAAATAGGGAGTATTAAAGGAGCTGACTGAGCTATACAGGAAGTCCATGGTCATTTCTTTCTAATTTTTATTCTTAGTCAGAAAGACTATAGAATGGGTCTACTATAGGTATTACTGTAAAACTCTAAAAATTAATGTCACAGTAAAGTAGCTCAATGTATGCCCAAAAGTCTTCAAATACTGGACTTTTTCTAAACATTTTCTTTAAATAACAAATAAAATGAAATTTTATTTGTAAATTTTGTAGATTTTTGTTATTTGTTTAAGTGCCACAGAAAACCTCAAAATTTTAAGAGAAAGGACAATATTTTATATTACTGGAGAAATATTTCATTATTTTAAGGAAGCAATACCATAGGAATATATGCAAATATTATATAAACCTAGTTTGTTTGAAAATTGTTTGTACTGTCCTTCAATTTCAGATTTTCAGTTTCATAAATCAGACCTGTGTAAAAACTTCACAAAGTTAAACTCTAGTGCACAGACTTAAGCCCTAGCTCATCAAAAAGGGAAGGCAAATGAACAGCTCTAGCCATATGAAAAATATTTGCCTAAGGGAGCCCCTCAGATAGGGACTAATGGCCAAATCCACTCTGTCTGCAGCAGAGCTTTGAGAAGCTTGTTTTGCTGCTACCAAAAGGAGCAAAGGTGAGAGTCCATGGAATAATAAGCAATGCTGGGAAAGAAGGGTATGGAGAAAGACAGCAAGAGCTGCCAAACTTCTGGTATCTACCCCACATTTTTCTTCATTTTCTGAATTTCAGATTTCTCATCCCTATAGCAAGCATGATCCTATTCTTCCTTCCTTGGGACACCCACTGAATATGTGGGGGCTTTTGTTTGTTTGGGTTGCTCTTTGTGTTTTTTTTTTCTTTTTCTTTTTCTTTCTCTTCCACTGCTGAGAAGCCTTGTGCTTCCTCTGTTGCAGAGAATTTGTCTCCTGCAGAGATGGAACGATTTGTCTTATGGCCAACAGTCCTAAAAGAACATGGTGTTTGTAGAAATAATGAGCATGAAGGAAGAAGAATATAAACAATCCCATTGCCTGCAAATGTGTCGTAAGTCATCACTGCCTGGGACAAACAGTGAAGAAAACAGAACACCACGGAGATATAAGGAAGTCATGGAGATTTGTGCTTCTCAGATGTGGTCCTCAGGAGATATTTTTCTCATTCCTGAATGAGTAGTAGCTTTCACTCATCTGTGTTTAAAAAATTACAGTAAATTAATGTAACAAGAGAGACATGACAAAAGATACATTGGGGGTCTTGAAAATAAAAGTTATGTGGATATAATTTTCTTGTTGGTCATTTCTGGGAAGAAAAGGAAAAAAATCCTCCTCTAGAGGTTTCCAAGTTTAATCTGTGTTCACAGATGTGTTCAGGATTTTGAATGGTCATGGCTGCACTAATAATATAAATATTGAGCCCTATGTAATAAACAAATACCTATCACACAGGTAAGTTGAAAAGAAACATTCATTCATTCAACATTTCCCAGGTTATATGTGTCTATTTATATGTGCTAGCTGTTCTTACTTCCAAACACTAAAATTCTACTAAAATAAAAATTTAATTAAAAAGGAGTTGATTCCCATTTACACCAATTACCTATTAAACTTCTTTGGCAATACTGAGAGAGCAGGAAGTGGATGCAGAAGGCAATTCTATTACTGTTATATTTATATAAACTTAAAGGTGCCTTCGTGCTGTCAGGGCAATTTACATCCTTAGTGTAAAAAGGAATTGGCCATTAAATATATTCCACCTAAATAATAGGTATTATCCCATATTGTAGAGACAAGAATACATTTATGCCAAAGACGGATGGGATGATGATACTTCACAATGGAAGAAAAAATGGCTTCTGAAAAGATTTTTGTATTGTGTTTAATAGACTTTGCATTAATATTTGATTGATTCATTTTAAATCCTCAAATAAAGACTCAATTCAGGTGAACTTTATTTAAGATTTCTTTATTTATTCTCATGGTGAACACTATGCATGTGCACATGCAAAGTCTCTCATGAGGACTTTCATTATTAGATAGAATTAGATCTGAAAGATGCATTTGAAGAATCTGAATTTAATAACACAAAGTTCATTTGTAAGGTGTGCATGCACACAGGCAGATTTCATGGACACATTAGGAACAACAGCTGTCTTTACCTACTTCCTCAGCATTTACAGGAGTGAGCTCAGTCAGTAATGAAATAGTAGTCCACTGAAAATGTTGATATCTGTAATATGATTGCAGTTGTAAAACTATTCTTTTATTGTCAATAAAAAAACAAAAGCACCTAAACAATGTGGAAGAGAGAGAGATGAATGAGGACAAAAAGTGGCACAGTCACTGGCATATTGTCTTCAGATCTTCTCTTCTTGAGATACAGACCGAGTCTGGATGGAGGCTTGTCAAATCCGGACCGGATAATTTCAATAGATGTTCTTCAATAAATCAAAAAAAGTCAGGCAAAGCTTACATAGAACTTTAGCCAAATGAATTTTTTAATGGATAAATTTCCAGTGTAATTAAAAATGAAATATAAAAATGGCAATGCAAAGCACTGAAACACTTTTCACACACAGATAATATGAAAACAAAGTTTTGATGCTTGTGGTTTTTTACCTATAGGTGCCTTCTTGCACAACGCTGACTATATTTAATATCGACTTCTTTCAGCTGATATTCTGCCTACATGGAAAGCTTCAGGAAGATGTTACAGTCTTAATGAACAGTACGCATTTAATGTTTTAAATCTTTTTAGGCAAGCCAGATCAGAAATCAATAGTAAACCATATTGATATTTTTGTCACTCTGATTCTGTAAACAGTGCATTATATAGTGTTACATACATACAAGTGTTTGTTGCTTTTTATTTTTCAAAGAGCAGCACAGAAACAGCAGTGGTGCCCTGGCCATCTACCAGCCCAGGCGCATCATCATTGCTGTTACATCTAGATTAAAATGCACTAGTCTAGATTATAAATATAGATTATAAATGCACTGATAGCTGTTCTATCTAAGGAAGTATAGTTTAAGTAATAAAACCTATTAAACACAAGGTGAACAAAAAATGCAAACCTTTTATTGCAGGGAAACTGGGACCTTCAAATAATCTCCACCCAGAATACTGAAAGAATACGCATATTAAATTTCAAATCTATTAGGAGGACTTCAAATGAATTTTCAGTTGGGGTGACAATGATGAATAAAGAATAATGAACACTGTATCTATTTTCAGAAAAAGGGGAAAAGAGCTGGCCAAATAGCTTGGTAGTTTAAGTCAATACTCCACAGTGTACTAATAGATTTAAAAGAAAAGACTACCCAAGGGTAGAGTGGCAATATGAGTATAGTGATTTGTATTGAAAGAGAGGCTATCAGGATTAAGAGACTGTTATAATCCTGTTAAGTATTTTAACTTTGTGGGCTTGAAACATAAGGAAATATGTCTTTATGGAATTTGTAGTTGACATAACAGTTTGGAGAACTGCCTGCCAGCATTGAGGAGACATAGATTACCATAGATGCAGAATTAAATTACACTGAGAAGACTTTGTCTATTTCTGGTCTACATTAAAAAAAAAAAAAAAAAAAAAAAAAAAAAGAATTTGAAGTCAGACAAATGCCGATGTTTATATGTTTTCCAATGCCTCCTAATTGCAATTGCAATCTTCACATCTTTGGCGGTCACATTACTCACACGCTTATTTATAATGATCATTCATTGTGTTTGGCTATACAGTCACAGTGTGGTAAGATATGTATTGTTGGTGACACTATTTTAGCTCACTCAGGTTTGGTTTTAAGGCAAGCTCATATTGATTACATTCTGTTTATTGCACTTATAATTTATAGGCATCACAAGGCTCTATAGTGTGAAGACTCTTGCATTGGTAACAATGGAGTATTGACATCTTGACTTTAGGACTAATTTAACTTTAAAAATGTTATGTATTCAGTTTTCTGTTCTACTGTAGGTTTGTAATGTGGTATGAAGCAGATCTTATCACCACTCTTTGAACCACTGTTTTTGTTCTGTAAAATACGTTACCCTCTTACTTCTGCAGTAGAAGCTCTGAAGCTGAGTGTTGTAAACCCTTTGAAGATCAGAGATCATAAAATAATTTATGTTTGAGAGGACTCATAGAGCTGTTATAACTCAACCCCTTGCCCAAAGCAGGAATAATTTCCGAGTCAGAGCAAGTTTCTCAGAGTCTTGTCTAGTGAAGTTTTGAATGTCTTCAAGAATGCAAGCTTGACAGCCTCTCTGTGCATCCTGTTCATGTAGAGAGTCACTCTTAAAAAATAGGGGGAGGTTACTTACATTTATTCAAAACTTCCCTTGCAGCAACTCGTCAGATGTTTTTTGTCCTTTTGTTGTGCATCTCTGAGAAGATGATGCTGATTTTCTGTATAACCGTCCCATTTGATAGTTGAAGGCAGCACTTTGAGCTCCTGTTCTTTCTACAGCCCAGACAAATTCAGCTTCTATGTCCTTTCCTCACTGGCACGTGCACAGGAACACTACTTAGAGGTCTTCTGTTAACTAGTTACTAGATAAAAGAACCCGTAAGCATCTACATTCTTTTTCCCAACTCATGTGTCAAATGGCTTGAACAAGTATTTGTGGAATCATCAATTGCCATGTCTTCAGCTCTGGCTCTGCTGGTTGTAGCTTAGTTTTGGCCTTATTGAGTAATTCCCTTAGAAATGTATGCTACAGTAAGATAAAAGAAAAACAAATCAAACAAACAAACTAACCACCACAACGATCATCACTTGGCTACCCTAAGAAACTTTCTGTGATGAAAATTTTTGATTTATTAAAATGAAAACTAATATGGCTTCATGAAATGGTTCAATTGGAAAATATTAATTACATCCAGGAGCGGGCTAGAGAAAAAAAAAAAAAAAAAAGTGATTTGAAAAAAACAACCGAGGGAGTTTCAATCTCTTCACAAATTCAAACCTGAAAACTCTCAAGCAAGAATTTGAATAAGAAATACCAAATATATTTAGTTTGCAGAGAATCATAAATTGGTGTTGAAACATTTAAAATCATATTGAGACGGTAGAGGTTTGTTGAGTTTTCTTTAATATTCATAGACAAAATATGCACCAGTAGCAGTCTAATATCAGAACAGAAGTAGAATTTCTGTTTAATCTTTTTAACACATTATACCTAGGTCTGATTTAATTTCTGAATTTTGTAGTATTGTGTATGAATAAAAAAGATCAAGAATTAATCACTATCATGAAGTGTTCTGTTAATTGGCTAAAATGTCACTTCAAATTTAATACTGGACAGGTTTATCAGTCTTCTAAACACTCTCATCTCAGTAACCTCTAATTTCCTAACTGATACTGAATACATACACAAACATTCAGTTCTAACAGTCATGAAAATCATTTACAATACTGAACAGAAAAATACATAATTAACAGATCAACAAAATATCTTATATATTCATGTGTACCTCCTATTGATATTTTTTCTTGCAATCTTCTACATTTAACAACTTAATCCTCACAAGGAGGACTTGCCTGTTGGAGTTACTCAGTTTTCAGGGCAACACTACAATCTAGAGTTTACTAATTTAATTTTGAATGAGCAAGGAAGTATGACATTTCAAAATAAGATTCATAGCATGCAATGTGTTAGAGAGGAGCCACCAAAAATACCCAATAGTAAATACTATTAAGCTGGGATGTAAGCCAAATATCTTGACCCTGGCAGTTTTCAGTATGAACAGGAACAAATATGTAGGCTTTGACGAATTTTACTGGAAGAAATCTAAGCATCTTATGTACCACCAGGGTTAGGCAGCAGGTGAACAGGTTTTTCCACAGTTACATTGTGTATTAAGTTCTTAGTGGCAGGTACATAATAGTACATGGTTACTTAACCTCTAAATGGTTGTACAAGGCACAAAGTCAGTGATCCTCTGCTGTGGATCTAGCCTTAAGACCTCAGAACAAGAGCAAATAGTAATGGGGTATAACATTTTTCTTCAGACACTTTTCCTTTAGGTGAGAATTTTATTAACACACTAAGTAAATTTAATTTTGGAGTAATTCAACTTCTGCTTCTTTCATGAATTTTTTGATTATGAAAATAAGAAATTCAATGTCTGTGACAGCTATGTTACATTTTGTCTTTATTTTTGCGTGCTTTTTTAAACTAATGACAAAATGAATGCCCCAGTTTTCATATTTGGTAATCTGATATATGCACGTAACTCTGTACTTGGAAAATCTGAGAGGGTTTTGTTCTGCTAAATTTGTATGTGAACAACAAAACCAATCATGTTGAGTGGCATTTATAGACAATGGAAAGGAATAAAACTTTTTTAAGGTCACAGAGGACATGGCCATTTTAGGAACTGTGAGATATACCATACAATCTACAGCTGCATGCCAGATTGTCCCAGAAGTCACTTTTCATATCTATGAGTCCTATCCAAATATACTGGCTGCACACTGTCAGAAATGACACGAGTCTGTTTACATGACAGAATCCTTAAAGCATTTATTATTCTCCATTGACTCTGCAAGAAGCTGAGGGAACTAAGTATGATGTACATAATGACACTATAAATGCTTAAATTAGGTGAAATTAATCTTACCGTGCAGAGAACACCAAATATGTGTTGCCTACAGACTACAAGAAAAAACAACACACATTTTTTATCCTGGATGTACTCAAAACATTCTCACTCTAAATAAGATAAAGTACTCTAACTCAGAACTAGATATCTGTATTTTGCAATTATTCTAATTCATAATTAGATATGCTCTTGGGGCACTTCACTGGGGCGGTAAGCATACTGGTGCTCAGCCTGACAGCTCACTAAATTCTTGATATATTTTGGCTGCAATAACCAATGAGTAATTGGTTTGTATACACAAGTTGTGCATATCCTACTCGCCTGTATCTCTTTGTGCTTGGCTAAAGATGCCCCAAAAAAACTAACCCCAAAAGGGCCTGTAACAAAGCATATGATGTCTTGTCAGAAAACACAGGATATTCATTTTGGCTTCAATCTACCTCTCTAAATCATAGAATCACAGAATTGCTGAGGTTGGAAGGGACCTTCAAGATCATCAGGTCCAACCATTAACCTACCCTGACAAAAACTACTTCTAAACCATGTCCCTAAGTACTATATCTACATGAGCGCAGATATCCTACGGGTCCTGCATCTTACCTGCCAGTGCTCTGAGGGTGTCACGGATGCCATAAGGACCAATAAAAATCACTAGATACCTACATTTTGAGAAGTAAATCCCATCCTAAATTTTAGATCTGAGCTACTAAGTCTGAGATCCTTTTGTTTCCAAATGAAAGAGGCATCACATGCATAATTCACCTCCTGTTAAGAGAGTTATATAAAACAGAGAAGCAGAACTGCAGTATCAAAGTATATATGTCTCTGAAGTCATCTTAAGAAGTCTAGCTCAGTCTTAGACATCTAGGATGTAATTATATAGTAATGCTTTGCAAATCCATTATGTTTTCATAACTATGTTATTTTGATTATA
Organism: Alca torda; assembly: GCA_008658365.1. NCBI lineage: Eukaryota > Metazoa > Chordata > Aves > Charadriiformes > Alcidae > Alca > Alca torda. Next base: position 163,873,607 of record CM018076.1, on the reverse strand, counting down.
AACATAAATATTACAGTAAAAGTAATAAAAATGAAAACACTGAGATATAACTAGTGTGACTTTTCCCTCTTGAGACAATTATTTTGTAAACAAATTTGCTGATAGTTTGCCAATTGCTAGTGAACATGAGAAAAGGTTTTAGAACCTTCTCTGATAAGAATATTACATTTTCTCATGTACAAAATTTCCAATTCATTTCTCAATGAGCTGACATGCAAATCACCAGTGAATGCTATTGAGTGATTCATTGTAAGTTTAGTGGGGTTTTTTGTGTGCTGTGTTTTTGTTTTTGTTTTTGTTTTTTTCCCTGGGGAGTCTAAATGTCCATGCTTTCCTTTTAAGCAACTGAATTCTTCCAGTTGTGAATTTGCTACAGTACTATCTCTTTATGAGTTTCAGGTCTCATGAGAGATCATTAAAATCTTGAGAGATACTGATGTCTCAAAAACACTGTAAACAATGCCTTTCCAACCTTGATTGCAGTTTTTGTATTCCCTAATTAATGTTTGTGCACTGAGATAGATTAAGAATATAAAAGGGAGAAAAATATTTGAAAACACGGTCTTGATTGACAAATTCTTTCTAAATGTCTTGTGAATATGGTAATAATGAGTAAAACTTCTTTCCTTCTTTCTTTTCAGTTAAAATTAAGTAAATCTCTGAACAACCCTCACCGACAGATAAGAAAACAGGAAATGAAGATGAACTTTTAAAGAATAGTGTTTTGTAACAAAATTTGTATACAGGGTTGAAATACACTAGTGTAGGATGTTAGCTCCAAAAATGGTATACTTTTTAAACCTGCAGGGAATCCTGAACATTTCTGTGGCATTTGTAATTTTCTTCTTAGCCCATTGAAAGAGATTAACTTGGATCAAATTTTCAGCCTTTTTAATGAGAACAAAACACCATCAACATGACAGAAGAACTAGTGATTACATAAACAAGAGAATATCTGCAGTGATCCTACTATGTTACAGGTGTAAGAAACATTTCAATACAATGCTGGATGGTAGATGGCCTCTGGAGACAACACCGTCAGCTTAAAAGATAATCACATTTATAAACTCACCAAGCCAGTACACAATACTCATTGTTACAGCAGGATATGCTTTTTCCAAAGCATTACAAAGAAGATGTTGATGCCTTCATTGACTGTTGAAAAACATGTGTTGTGTTTGTGTTACTGTGCCCTCAGGTAATGTGAAGGGAGATGCAAACCCAGCTGCACAGCCTGAAGCTGGCCTCCAGCATAAGCTGTTAGAGCTGTGACCTCTGTATGGCAGGTAATCCCACAGGCAAAAAAGATGAGTGAAAACAAAAGAAGGGGGGAACAGATAGACAAAAGCTAATATAGATTATTTTTAAATACCCTGTTTAAGTACATAAGCAGACTGTATTATGGAAAAGACATGAACTAGCTAAGACCTGGGTGAATGAAACAGGCTTTTAAACTGACCACTGTGGTGAAAGTGTCAGTAATGAGGAAAGACAAAAAAAGAATAGAAAGGGAAAGATGAGTTGTAGTTGTCAAAGATAAAACATTAAGGTCTCATCATAATATAGCACAGGGCCAGTGCGATAGAAACAAGGAGGGAGAGGAATTCTAAATTGTATTAATAAAATTCTAGCAACTTCCTGCTCATCCCTAGACAGAATGTTTTGGACATAAAAAGACTTTAAGATAAAAAAAGTATCCAAGCAGATCAAAGTATTTATTGAATTCTCTAGAAGTATAGGCTCCTGCTACACAACATGAAACAGAGAAAAAAAATATCTGCCTTTTTTTAATTACCTATAAATGTAGCTATTTTTGTTAGTAATTGTCTGATATCTCATCCCTAGTGCTTCTTTCAGTCCATCAAAAATTTGTCTCATCTGGTCCTGAACTTTCAGCTATTGCTCTTCAACCAGATGCCTATTCCCAGCAGACAGTATAGAAGTGGCATTTGCTAGGTAAGCAAAAACAGCTGAAGATTTGTATTGAGTTTATGTCAGAAATCATATTTATACATTGAATATCATATCATATAAATAAGAGACTGATTCTGTAGTACCCCAAACTGATGCTGCGTGAATATTATCCACTCACAATATTCCTTCATGATTTTATCAAAAGAAAGAGTAAACCAATTTAGTAGTATATCTGCACTTTCCCCATGCAAAATACCATGAGATGGATGGTAGATAGTGACAACAGGTTTTAACAGGTGTCACAAAACTAATGTAGACATGTGGACACCAACCATTTTCTGGTTTACATTACCATTCCTCCACTGTAGTCTCTTGATCTCTGACATTTACACAATTTGAGGTTTTCCCCATTCATTCTTAAGCTGAATGTATTCTTCTGATTATGATATTTTTAATGATAAAGTACCCTTAACTATATCATACATTTTCTCTGAAATTTAAATTGCAATCAAATGTTTATGTCTTACTACCACCAGTTTAACTACCTTATTCTTTATTGACCATAAATATTAAAACCATTTAACATACATACATTTTTTTTTCATTTCTCATTCTTTTTTGTCTCTTTTTGTTTTATGGTTTTGCATTTTTTTTTCTTTAGAAATGCAGCACAGTGATGTGCCATATGCAACTAATTTGAAAAAGCAAATACCTATAAAATCCCCCAATTTAGAAAAACACAATAAAAATTTAGTTATGAATTAAATATCATATTCTCACTATCTATTTTAAAGGAACAGAAATGCTTTCATATTGTGTTCCTTTGCAGTTATAAAATGAATAAATGAGATTTGAATACTCCCTTTTTCATGAGGTGTACCATAGGAAATATAACACGTTAATACCATTTAAAAAGTGAATAGAGGAGTAATTACATATCTGTAAATCACAGTTTATTCTCCATTATTCCAATCTTTCCTAGAAATAGTGAAGCCATAAAAAGCCAGTCTCAGTCCTTATTGATTATCCTTTCACTGTTTCATTTATAGATATTTGCCCAAATTTTTACATGTTTCAGAAAGCCACCATGCTATGGTATGTTTATGATTCATAAGCTTGGTTTAGGAGTCTAAATTAGTCTAAATTAGCTAATTTAGGAGCTAATTTAGCTTAAACCTATTACAGTGTTAATGGAAAGACAAACACCTCTAGACAATGATTCAGAAGTGTCAAGCATTACTTCAGCTCTAAATTACTTGTCTCTTATCAATGATTCCATTCATAGCTTAACTCCCATTTTCTACATCCTACTCCCTAGTTTAGGCATTTCAGATAATGGTTACTCAGATACATAAGTGCTATAGTTTATAGTTATTGTGCCCTTCAACGCATCTGGGTTTATTCTCCATGGAATTATTCTATGGAAATCAAAATATGGGAGGCAACTGGGACTCTGGGGTCTCACTTAATGAGGAGATGGGAACTACTCCATCCCTGAAACTGAAGTGTTTCCAAACAATGTTTAGATATGATTAATATTAGTAGCTTAATTTCTGGGCCTTTAAATGCTCCTAAATGTGTTCATGAATATTCATAAATAATTGAAAATATGACCATCGTGTATATATATTATAGCCAGCTAAAAACTTTTAAACTAGAAATATATCTTGATCTACCTCAAATAGTAAATATTTTTAAGATTGTGACAATTGGCCAGTACTGTTTTATGACATTTATAGAAACAATGAACTAGAAGTAACATTATAGAGGAAGAAAAAGACAGTATACGAAAAGCTCTAAGGACAATTCTGTGTGATTCTGTGTGAAAGCACAATCTGCTAGGAGCTTCTTTGGGAATCTCTCTGTCCTTTTCAGTTTGGATACTATAAAACTGAGAAAGACTCTTGATCTTTAGTTTGAACAGGAAAGACCTTTGGATTTTTAAGTATGAGCTGCAGAGGGAAAAGCCATGGGTTATTAACAAGAAAAAAAAGAGGGTGCATACACTCAGGACAATTAAAGCAGGATTCTAAAGGCATGGTTATGACTTAATGAGTCAGTTGCGCTTAAACAGGCTTAGTATCTTAATGTATATAATACCATTCTGTAACGTAAGTCCATTTAATCTAAATTTTCTTCTAACCAAGTAAGATTCTTAAAATATTTGAATGGATTATATTTTGCGGTTATATTTAATTGGAAAACGAGGAAAAATATTACTGCCTTGAATAGCAACTAAAATGTTCATACATCTGCTTCCATGTCATCACATTACAGAATAACAACAGCCAGAAAATTTTCAATTGTCAAACTATTTTATTATATTTTGTAAATGGAAGTATGAAAGATCTTTTTCTTGTCAAATATGTTCTGAAATTAAATATTTTAGTTTTCTGGTTGCAAAATAAGTCTAGCAAAGGAAATGAGTGGGTTGGCAACGTGCTTTAGACAATATTCTACAGAATATAATTATACATGACCAACTTCTAGCAAACAAGACTAATGTCTTCATTTAATCTTTCAGTGTATCTCTGTACTTCACACTGCTATTATACCTTTAGAAGCTGCCAGATTGGGAAGAGGACTTAAAACAGAAAATCTGTGATAAGCTGCAGGAGTATCTCTGATTTCATCTTGATTTTACTTACTGTTGTCATATTGGAATATTCCTGAACTCTGTCCACTGGATTATACTGCAAAGAAACCCTGAATACCAGCGCATAGGTAGGCAATGTGAGGTAACTTGCATCTATGTATGGCGTCCCAAGTTCACTCATCATTCTCCAAAAGTATCCTGTAGTACCCACAGACTTTATGCCCCCTCAGGCCACATATTAGCACCTATCTGTATTTTTTTTTTTTCTTTTTTTTCTGTGACAAGTAATATTTTACACAGCTGGAAATGAACTTTTTCAGTTCTGAGGTCCCTATGCTGCTCTGTAGATTTGATGACAATGGGGTGGTATGGAAAAAGTAAGAAGACAGAAAACTTTCTGAACAGAGCTGAGAAAATTTGAATAGGAACAAAAAGGCTGTGGTGAGAGGCAAACTGACTAGAAGTGGCAAAAACAGTAAAAAAACCTGTTGCACTCTAAGTTTTTTGTGTGTTTGTAAATAACCTACCTCTTTCAGTTTCTCCCCCTTAGCAAACAATGGTTTCTTCTCCTAACTAAACTATAAGCAGGATATTTGGTTGACAAAATAAAAAGGGAATATCGTGCACATTCCTGACAGATTAAATCACCTCCTAAATTTACAACCTGCTATTCAAAAGAAAAAGTTAGAGCTGATCAAAATACAGTACGTCTTATGTAATATATTGATATTTTGAGGGATATACTAAGCTTACTTAATTTCTAAGGGTGTTTGGCATTTGTTTTGGTTTTTTGGTTTTTTTTGTTGCTGTTTTGTTGGTTGGTCTGGTTTTGTTCCCTCCCCGCCCCACCCCAAAAAAAGGCAGTGAGAATTGTTCCTGTGGGTTTTTTTTTCCTTTTTTTATTTTCTTCTGTAAATTAATAAAAATATGAAATCAAACTTTTATTGTTCTGCCCATGTCCATTTGACTAATAGTAGAACATTTCTGTATTAAATACACCAATTCAATAATTATTAGTTAGTACTGCGAATACAAGAAAGATAGATGGGTAGTGTCCAGAGCAAAACTGCTCCAAAATGTATAAATTTTGGTGAATTCAGTGACATCTTCTTTCTTCTGATTTTGGAGCTAAAACAAAACAAAACAAAAAAAAAAAACAAACAACAATAAAAACCCTCTAAAAGTAGTTGATTTTTAATACATAGCAGTTCTTTTGCTTTTTGGTTTACAGTTAATTTTTCCTCTCAGTCACAATGGGATTTGTCATTTCATTGGTAAGGAAAAATTTGAACCTTCATCTTATGGTTAACTTTCTAATTTTCTTTGCATTCATCTGTGCTAAACTGAAAGCTCAGGATAAAGTCTTAACCATATCCACATTTGAAAATCAAAATTACGTTATTAACAATTTATTGACTGCCGTATTTCATTAACTTCATTGCTTTTACCACTTAGAGAAAGGCGGTTGGGAACAGTATGAAACCTACAATAAGTAGTGAAAAGTTTTGACTCAGAATAGATTTAAATTTACTTTGAAGGTGTGGAAATTGATTCCTATAAAATTTGATTTGATACTTCAGGAGTCTAGCATATAATATATACTTCTACGTATATTTTGTAATTTTTGCAGTTAGTAAAATTAAAAGGTAAAAATTAAAATTGAAATGACACAGCAAAAAATAAAAGGTAAATATTTTGTTCATACCAACTAGAGAAACACTGGTACCTCCTTTTACATGCTATAGCTCCTTATCCAATCTTTCTGACCAGTTTCACAAGCAAGAAATCATGGGAAACAGATATATGATTTAATCATTCCGTTTCATCTCCTATACCAAGGAGACTCATTCTGTTTGCCCTTTCTCAAAAAGATATAAGGTTGTAAAATCAAACTATTATTATTAATGGGAATTATTCTCAAGAAAAAAGACTTTTTCCTTTCACTAATCAAAACCGTATCTAACATAGGACTTGAAACTTGACTTGTTTTGATCAACCTAATTTTACCTCTGAACACTCTACAAACTTTCAATGATACATCTTTAACAGAACATTGATGGATAGGCAGAACAATTGCCTTCAATAAAGCAAATTATTTTATGATATTTATTTTTATATTGGCTGTTATTGAAGTAGAATCTGAAAAAATTACCTATAATGTTGGGTTTTCTGAAAATGATCTTAATAAGTTTAAATAGGTGTACAGTCCCAATATCTAGATGTTATTTATAAGTATTGAACACCGTTTGCTTGTTATATTCTGAATCAGTCCACCAAAACCATATATTTACATAGGAAATGTGATTTTGTGATTCTGTGAAATTGTCATATCTGTAGAAATAATAAGAAAGAAATGTGGATTTTTTTTAATTTCTTTTTTAACCTGTAAACTACACTCAATTCATTTTCCCTCCTATTATGGGAATACGTCATTTACATCTATCTAATGAAAGATGTAATTCATATTTGTTTGTGTTCTTAAATTTAGTCTGTCAGGGCTGTCAACACTGTTATGTGCATCATTCTTTGCAAATGTTACTGAAGTTAAAAAGGCAACCGGGAAATGGTCCAAATACAAAGCGCTTCCTTAAAAACAACCAAGGCCAGTATATTGTCCTTAATGTGAGGTAAAGCAGGACAATATCAGTTTCAAGCAACACAGCGTCTCTGGTAACAGAAGAGAAAATGTCTTTGTGAATTCAGTTGCACATGTTTTAAAAAGTTCTGGTAATAAAATATTTGAAACAGTATTATTTATGACAAGGACTGAAAAGTAGGACGGTTGTCAGTATGAAATTCAGGGAAGGTAATAGACAATAATAAAAGAAAAAAAGTGCAGAGCAGACAAGACGTAAGGTTAGCAAACAACTCAAGTCACAGGAATATGTTATGGTAAGAGCAGAAATACATTTTTGATGCATACTTCCTTCTATAAGAAAATACATGCAGAGAGATTGCACAAGTAGCCGGATAGAAATGGTGCAATTCAAGACATTTATCCATGTTACAAAATTGTCAGTATCCTTGTATTTCAGCAATAAGTGGCACCAAGCTCATCCGGCTTTTCTCTGACCGCCAGTGTGGAAGTGCTCTATTCCATATTCCTGCCACAACACAGCCCTTGGCAGAGTGCCTGTGGCTGTGGGTTAGGAAACATTGGTGAAAAGTAGGTATTTTGGTGTTTTGGGTTTTTTGGAGTTTTTTGGGGGTTTTGCAGATCTTAAATACCTCTTTGCTACTTGTATGACTTACTGTAGTGCACTTTCAAGGAGAAGATGTTTGAAATAACAGCTTTTATGCTAAAAAAAACAGTTTAAAACCATGAATTTTTGTATGCCCAATATTAAAGTGACACATATGTATTATGATTTATAAACTTTGTACAATTTTCATCCAAAACCGCTTGGTAATTCCTAAATTAGAATGGGAAGCTATCTCTTCTTTCAAGGAACTGCTATTGTTATATGTGCTTGTGTTGGTACACACAATCCTAGCCTCAGCAAAAAGGAAATGTAAAAAATGTGTTTCAAAGTGTGAAGTAACAGTGGATTCACTGATTAGTAAAAGAATAAGAACTTGCTTTATTTTAATGCTTGTAATTTAAGCCATTTTTTATGATATCATTGATGTATCAGAAATCTCTTCTAAATCAGTCTGATAAATCTGAGGTGTGTTTGTAAGGCACGGAACAACATGATGCTTCATCCACATGGGACCTTGAAAATGCTAGGTTACATTTTGAAAAAAAAAGCTTATTACAACTTGTTTCAATTATTATGTACTCTCACTGTAAGAGTGTGATCTTTTTTTTAATAGCTTAATTTTTTTCCTGCTTCAGCTTATAGCCATTGAATCTTGCTCTATCATGCTGTTAGAGTGCAGAATTTCCACAGTTTTGGTTCTTTTAGTAAATATTTATACATGATCATTGAATTCTGTAAATATTATTCTGAAAACTACAGAAACTGAACTTCTTCAGTCTTTAGGATATGTTTCCAAACGTTTTCATGATACCAATAGCTGTTCCGTAAATACTTTTCCATTTCTTCAATATCCTAAAGTGCAGACAACAGTTAACTACATAGTCACATTTTCTTAAAGACCATCTCATTATGAAATAATTATTGAAATGCATTAAATCAGCATACTGAACAAGGTTATTAGATGTAGGACAATGTCTCTTTTAAGAATAGGGATAATGTTAAAGGCCTGTATTGCCTGAGGCAAGGATCTGTAGGAGCAGACAGAAATGTCTCCTGAGTTACCCTATTTAAAGCTTCCCTGAAGAACGTTAATTCTACTTTTGCTTCCTTCCTGCTGCAAGAAAAATATCACACATTAAAAAAAAAAAAAAAAAAAAAAAAGTGTATACCACATATTCTGGAGAATCAACTTGAAATTGGTCTTGTGGTCCAGAAATGCTGGATTCTTGTAGGGTCAGTTAATGGTGTTTAAGTTCTTTCTTCTCTTCCGTAGATCCCGCCTAAATACATGCTGCTGTCCTCGTCTTTGCTTTTATCATCTTTCCTTCTTCCAAGAGACTTTGTCCTTTGTTTTACCTATGCCCTACTTTCAGTCCTGATTCTGAGACCATTTCTGTGCTTCCATTCGCTGTTTTCCCCAGCCTCACTTTCTCAGTGCCACTTCTTCCATATTTTTTTCTCTTTACTCTTTTTCTTTCCACGGCATTTCCCTCTCCACCTTTCCCCTTTGACTTTGAAACAGGAGCTTTTTACTCTCCATTTGTCTGTGAAATGGCAAGAAAATAGTGATAATCATTACACTGTCTTATTCAGTGGAAAAGTTATTTCAACGTAAACATTCTGGACCATTTTCAGAACTGAAATTAAACCTATTCTAATAATTTAAATATTGAGTTTTGTGGGAGTTATCACTGCGTACTTGAAAATTATTACAGATCATCTAATTCACAGCCTTGGCAAGGCAAATCATACTGGTAGCAATCTGACAGGCAGGAGAAAAAATTGTTTGAGAATCCATATTGCTATGATTCACGAGATAATCAGTGATCTGAAATATACTACAAATACTAGTCATTAAGTTTTTCCTGTCTATCCACTGTCTTCATAATGTTTGAGCAGAATGAAACTACATCTACTCTTGTCACCACGAAAGTCACTGCAGTCCAATGTACTCTATTGTCTAAAGAATAAACCAGAAATATTCTGTAGTGCTGGAAACTCAGTTATGACATTTTGGTAAGTTTAAAGAAATATCAATTCCACTACTATATTTTTTCAATATTTCTGAAAAGAAAAAAAGCATTTATTCTGTGTTTTAAGGGTGGTCTTGATACTTTCCCACAAATAATGCAAATACATTTTCAAGGAGTACTTCACCATAAACTGAAATTTCAAAAAAAAAAAAAAGTCCAATGTTTCATTGCTCTACCCACTTATTTTTCAACCAAGGGGGAAAAAGGACACAAAACCCAAGGCTGCGAACTTTTTTTTTTAGTGAATATTTTTTAGTGGAATTCTTTAGCATGCCAAAGAATGTCTAACATCCACCTCCAGTTTTACTTGAATAGACTAATTTTTACCTTCTGCTTTTTAACAGATATTGTAGCATCCAGTGGAACCGTAGACATATAAGCATTAAAAGGTACACAAAGAAAACCTCTCACTCCATGTTCCAGAAATTGTTTTAAATAGCGAATTTGAATAAAATTCAATTAACCTATGTTAAATTCAAATGTCATGTTTGCAACATTTCTAAAAGAGAAAAAATACAGACTGTTTTATAATCAATGTGCAAAGATACCCACTGATGTCCACTAAGTTTTTCCTTTATCTCTTTTTTCTCTATATGTCATTTTACTCTTATTTCCTTTACAACCCTTTCAATATTTCTTTGGCCTTCTGTAGTTCTTATTGTTAATAATATGCCATACGCAAAAGTTCACTTAGATACCTTGTTCATCACAAATTTCCATCCCAGAAATTGATGGTTCTTGTCTTCTTTATTACAGGCACTCAAGTACCTTTTTATTTTCTCCTCCATTCATGAAAGAAAAGTCTCATCTCACTTCCTCTTTAGCAATAATTTGCAACTGGCAAGCAGCATTATTAAGAAAGATAAACACACACACATATATAGAGACTTTTCAGAATCCAGTTTCATCTGACAAGACTGTAGTACTCATCACTGAGAACCAAAAGCTCCCCTTCCCCTCCCTCTTCCCCCAAAACAGGATATTGTAAACAAACAAGTACATTATAGAATCATAGAATCATATGGAAGGGACCTTAAAGACCATCTAGTTCCAACCCCCCCTGCCATGGGCAGGGACACCTCCCACTGGACCAGGTTGCTCAAAGCCCCATCCAGCCTGGTCTTGAACACTTCCAGGGATGAGGCATCCACAGCTTCCCTGGGCAACCTGTTCCAGTGCCTCACCACCCTCACAGTAAAGAATTTCTTCCTCATATCTATTCTAAATCTCCCCTTTTTCAGTTTAAAACCATTACCCCTCATCAAATCCCTACACACCCTGATGAAGACTCCCTTGCAGTCTCTCCTGTAGGCCCCATTTAGGTACTGGAAGGCTGCTATAAGGTCTCCCTGGAGCCTTCTTGTCTCTAGGCTGCACAACCCCAACTCTCTCTGCCTGCCCTCATAGCATAGGTGCTCCAGCCCTCTGATCATCTTTGTGGCCCTCCTCTGGACTTGCTCCAACAGGTTCATGTCCTTCTTATGTTGAGAGCCCCAGAGCTGGACACAGTACTCCAGGTGGGGGTCTCATGAGAGAAGAGCAGAGGGGCAGAATCACCTCCCTTGACCTGCTGACCATGCTTCTTTTGATGCAGCCCAGGATACAGTTGACTTTCTGGTCTGGAAGCATACATTTCCAGCTCATGTTGAGCTTCTCATCAGCCAATACCCCCAAGTTTTTTCCTCAGGGCTGCTCTGCTTGGGATTGCCGTGACCCATGTGCAGGACCTTGCACTTGGCCTGGTTGAACTTCATGAGGTTTGCACGGGCCCACTTCTCAAGCCTGTCCAGGTCCCTCTGGATGATATCCCTTCAATCCATCGTGTCAATCACACCACACAGCTTGGTGTCATCAGCAAACTTGCAGAGGGTGCACTCAATCTGACTATCCATGTCACTGTCAAAGATGTTAAACAGCCCCAGTCCCAGTATTGCCCCCTGAGGAATGCCACTCATCACTGGTCACCACTTGGCCATCTAGCCGTTGACCACTACACTTTGAGTACTGGCACCCTGCCATTTACTTATCTACCGAGTGGTCCGTCCATCAAATCCACTCCTTTCCAATTACCTTCACTTTTTCATTTCTCTTCTGTATGTAGTCTGAAGGGTTTCACACTTCACATTGCAGTTTAGAAGTAAGATACTTGCATATGAACTAATCTTCCTAAGATTCTCAAGGAAACTCCCTTCCCTTCCTTTCTTTTTATATTTTTCATGTGCTCTTCCATGCCTTGCCAAAGTTGTCTATCTCAATGAGCACCAGAATCCCCATGCATGTGTGTTTTTCCCTAAAAGCAGAGATAATGACTCTAAAAGGTGGGAACAATTCAAAATCACGGATATTAGAGCACCCTTGTGGGATTCTGATTTCAATTATTTCTTACACTGGTGCTAGGATGCAAGCTGGGTTAGTGATTCATAACATTGTGAATACTAAAATAATTAATAAATTACTGTACTTGAAATGTTATACTTCTTCAATGAGTTATAAGAAAACAAAACAAAAAAAAAAAAAAAAAAAAAAAAAAAAAAAAAAAAAAAAAAAAAAAAAAAAAAAAAATTGAAGCCCTTATTCAGTATCCTGTATTAACCAAAACTAACACATGTGTTCTTTGACATTTGTGTTTGTTAATCATGCTGAATTCCGGTAACTTGTCTATTAATAACAAAATGTTGAATTTATATGTCTTCGTATGCCAAGACTTTATGACTACTTATATTTTGGCATCTATATGCAGTGTGTCATTCTGAAAAGGTCAAAGAAAAAATCAATTGTCATATTATAGTTTTTTACATAAATCTAACAAATATAAATGAATTCTTTAGCGTTCTTTGCAGACCATAATTACATAGGACACATATAATTTCATCTAGCAGAAAGTTTGCTATTCAAGTCCAATTTTGTGATTACTTTACATTCAGAAGGAAAAATCTGTTCAGTTAATCTTTAGCATAGAATTTAGTGGTGAAAACCTTTGTACCTTCTTTTCTATTTATGATTATGTTTTGCTTTTCTCTCTTTTTTATTTTTATTGGACAGTGTGGTGCTTTAACTATTTAATTTCTCATATTCTTTGATATTTCTCTTTTGCATATGGCGTTAAAAGTCCAGCAGTATGTAAGGAACAAACTCTGGGCTTTAATTTGCATAGTGATACAGTTGGTGGCCAGTTACAAGTGGTGTTCACCAGGGATCAGTACTGAGGCCTGTTCACTTTAACATCTGTGTCAGTTATCAGACAAGGGGATCGAGTGCACCCTCAGTAAGTTTGCAGATGAAACCAAGTTGGTCAGGAGTTTTGATCTGCTTGAGGGTAGGAAGGCTCTACAGAGGGATCTGGACAGGCTGGACCAATGGGCCAAGGCCACTGGTATGCGGTTCAACAAGGCCAAGTGCCAGGTCTTGCACTAGGATCACAACAACCCCATGCAACACTACAGGCATGGGGAAGAGTAGTTGGAAAGATGCCTGGCAGAAAAGGACCTGGGGATATTGGTCCACAGCCATCTGAATATGAGCCAGCACTGTCCATATAGCATCCTGGCCAACAACATCCTGGCCATGTATCAGAAATAGTGTGGTGAACGGGACCAGGGAAGTGATCATCGCCCTGTACTTGGCACTGGTGAGGCTCCACCTCGAGTAACGTGTCCAGTTTTGGGCCCCTCACTACAGGAAAGACATTGAGATTCTGGAGTGAGTCCAGAGAAGGCCAATGAAACTGTTGAGGGGTATAGAGAACAAGTCTTATAAGGAGAGGCTGAGGAAACAGGGGTCCTTTAGCCTGGAGAAAAGGAAAGTGAGGGGAGACCTTATCGCTCTCTACAACTACCTGGAAGGAGATTGTAATGAGGTGGGCGTCAGTCTCTTCTCCCAAGTAACAGGCAATAGGACAAGAGGTAGTGTCCCCAAGTTACACCAGGGGAGGTTTCCATTGGATATTAGAAACAAATTTTTCATTTAAAGGGTTGTTAAACATTGGAACAGGCTGCCCAGGGAAGTGGGTGAATCACCATCCCTGGAGGTATTTAAAAGATGTGTAGATGCAGTGCTTAGGGACATTGTTTAGTGGTAACTTGGCAGTGCTAAGTTAACAGTTGGACTTGATCTTAAAGGTGTCTTCCAACCAAAATGATTCTATGATATGTGTTACCTTTAATATGACATGTTTTAGAAGAAACCAAAATTATGAGTACTACATTTTTCTTCATTTCATAGGATCATAGAATCATAGAATGGTTTAGGTTAGAAAGGACCTTAAAGATCATCTAGTTCCAACCGCCTCACCATGGGCAGGGACACCTCCCACTAAAACAGGCTGCTCAAAGCCTCATCCAACCTGACCTTGAACACTTCCAGGGATGGGGTATCTACCACTTCTCTGGGCATCCTGTTCCGCTGCCTCACCACCCTCACAGTAAAGAATTTCTTCCTCATATCTGATCTAAATCCCCCCTCTTTCAGTTTAAAACCATTTCTCCTCGTCCTATCACTACACTCCCTGATAAGGAGTCTCTCCCCATCTTTCATGTAGTCCCCCTTTAGGTACTGGAAGGCTGCTATAAGGTTTCCCCAGGGAGAGAAGAGCCGCCTTTTCTCCAGGCTGCACAACCCCAACTATCTCGGCCTGCCCTCATAGGATAGGTGCTCCAGCCCTCTGATTATCTTCGTGGGCCTCCTCTGGACCCGGTACAACAGGTCCATGTCCTACTTGTGCTGAGGACTCCAGAGCTGCACGTAGTACTCTCACACCCTCTTCTCCATTTCAGCAATAATTTCAGTTTTTGTCTCAAGTATATATACTTCTAAATAGTTTTTAAAGTACAAAAGAGAATTCTAGACACATAATAAAGAAAATAGAGATTCAAAAGACCTCAAGATTTTGTTTCAGATCTTCATGGATGTCAGTTACTAACGTTTGTTCTGAAGGTGGTATCCATAGGGAAAAAACATTTAAGTGCTAAGAACTAAAGCATATTAGTGTAGGCTTAATGACACACTAATGGATTTGCGTAATTCCTAGCTGATTTGGAACAAAGACAAAGGAATTCTGCATCTGCTCTGAGCACATTTCAGGATGCAGCATGTTAAAATATGCTTAGAAACAGAAGGTGCAAGAAAAAAATCCTCAAATATCCAAGGCAGAAATATTGTGAATAAGCTGTAAATTAGTTCTTGAAGATGCTCTTTAAATGTCTTCGATTTCCTATTTTATTACTTTTCCTTTCTTTTTATATCTGGGAGGATGTACATGTATGCAGGTCTAAATATTTGTGTAACACAAAAGGATGAAGGTGAGAGGTGGGATTCAGCTCTCCTACTTTGCATATCAGTGAGTGAGACTTCTCACTCACCAGAATTAGCCTGGACTTCTTTGTAGTCAATAGAGAGAAACTGACATCTCCAGAGGGCAATTTATCAAGACTCATAGATACCTACTTAAGAATTTCTTCAGTAAGTGAAAATTTATCAGATGTTTCCTTGTCCTTCACAACATATGAAGATAAATCACAGTTAAATAAAAATATTTTTCTGTATATCATAATAATATTCTGTAAAGCTGAATACACTAGCAATGAAAATAAAATATAAATATGCTTAGATGCTTTTTCTGGTTTGGTGTTTGGAGACCAGACATCTTGATCTACCTGTGCAGAAGTAATTCTATCTCTGTGAAATGGCCAGCATGATTGGAGCTTTGAATTTTTGGGTTTAGAAAGCTAAGGGAACTTTAAGCAGGTGTCTGCATTTCAGTAAAGTATAGATTCAGCAGACTTTAAAATAAGACACTATCCCAGTTTGAAATTAATTTAATTAAAATAATTGAAAATAAGATAATATCTCTGCTAGTACACTGCAACCTGAGAGACATAGCTGGTGAACTGCTGTTAGCATCAGAAATTTTGAGAAATTCATAATCACAAATAAGCAGCTCACAAAGGAGCTGAAGTTAAATCTGGAAATATATTTGATTCTGGAAGCATAAGAAACAGAGTTTGATTCTCTGCAATAAATGTCTTTGATCTTGAGTCTTTCTATCCCAGATTTTATGAGGGCTACTATACCTTTTACTATTTTATTTCATCTTTTTTTTTTTTTTTGGTTCATTTTTTTTTATATATTTCACATCTTATTAACTGCTAGAACAGATTATTGTAATTCTCTCTGTTACAGTCTGCTGAGTACAGTTATCTCCAGATTACAGCATGTCCAAAACCCCTCAGCTCATCTTTTAGCCTTCAGTGTTAAGAGACAGCCTATTGGTGCTATCTTTGAAGATTTATAGTGTCTTTCTGTTTCAACTAGAATTATCTGCAAGATGCTAATTCTGTGTTGAGTCATTAAATGAACTTGAATCCTCATCCCTGAGATTCTGGCAAGCACATGCCATGCTAGGATCTTTACCCTCTGATCAGTGTCCTGTGAACTATATGTCTGTCAAATGGAAAGTCTATGACTAAAATTTGTTCTTATCTCTCTACCCCCTTCTTCTCCGTGATATTAAGGTTTTTTTGAGTTTTTTACATTTGTCTGTCTTCTGTCTGTAATTCAAATGTATTAGATAAACTTAAGGCAGCTTCATATTTTGCCTTCTATTTACATTTTTTTTAATTAAAAATTAAAATAATTGGACAGAAAATATGAAGCTGAGTCTTACTACTTAAAGGATTTCCATTAAAAAACTATATCAGATTAAAAACTCCCACTGTTTTCAGAAATGCCTTAATTCTTATTTCTATTCACCAGTTTTCAAGGGTCTGTGAGGTTTTATTTACATACCTGAAGGTGTATTCATATTATCCACCAAACAGCTGTCCAATGGACTTTTTTTTATTTTTTTTTATTTGAAAATACTAGATTCCTCTGCATAAATGATATTATCATTTGAAGTGAATGGAGATTGATCTTTTAAAATTTAGGCCATAATTTAATATATTAATTTATTTAAATATATTGATACTTTTTATTTTGCATAATATTGTGAAGGTCAGAGGGGAATTTGGTTGAATGAACTTTTTTTAAAACATAACTAAGCCATAGTTTATAGAAGCTTAGGCTCAAGAAAGGTCAGAAGAGTATCAATAGTCAGTTAACTAAATGTAGAGACAGGAATGGAAAAAAAAAATGATTTGCCCAACATCATTTAAGAAGCTTGTTTTTCCTAAGGAGGAAAAAAATAAACCAGAATTTCAGAGTTCTTTGCATATTCTTTATTGAGTTAATTATTTTAATTCTGTTTAAATGAACTGGGAAGGAGGCTAGTACTTTAAAAAAAAAAAAAAAAAAAATTGTCTAATATTCATGTGTAGGAATATATCAAAATACTTTTGGGATGTTATTTCATTGGCTGTAATTAGCTAAATCACAATTTCTTTACACTCGTATCACTTGTAACATTATCAGGGTCACTAAGACCTTCAATATACTCTGTCAACTTCCTTTATTGCTGCAGTAATTTTCCTAATTTCTTATCTTTGGTATTAAAACACTCTACTCTCAAAATTTGTTTGTCAAGTAATAGAATAACATATTCATGAATCACAAGACTTTATTACTTGCTACACTTCTATGCCAAAACCAAATCCCTTTCACTTCTGCTTTGCTACAGAATTTCCAATCAGCTAGGCCTGTCAAAAGTCTTATTACTTCAAACTTTCACCACTGAGCACTACAAAACTTTTTTATGGTCAAGTATAAAATATGCGGATTTACATTTAACTAAGAAATACACACTTTTTCGTTAGGTTTCAGCTATGTTTTTCATATTAATTTGATTCATCAGACTAGTATACTGTATTTTTAAAATTTTATATTACATTTTTCTTTGGATTTTTTTTTTAATTATTTCAACCACCTTTCCTGTCCTAACCCTATATAAACCAAATCTGACTGTAGAAGAGTTTAATCTTTCTGTAAATATTTTACTACACTATACTTTACCATAGCTCCTTCTTTAGTCTTTTCATATATGCCTGCTTTATATAGATTTTATATTTTTCCTCTGAACTGGAAATACTGTTTAATTCATTATGATTTCAGGCTTGATGATACACCCGCTATTGACTTTGCACCTATTGACTTTACCAGTAGTTCCACTGGTTGAGATAATTAAATTTGTGGTTTTGGTTTACACTTGATTTATCTGGCATTAAACCTTAATTGCTAAATGTGTATCTATTGCTTGCAGCAGAAAGTTTCCACAGGAAACCGGTCAAAGGAGGAACCTTCTGCGTAGGTTATTACTGTGCCCTGGAAGATAGAAACTACTTGCAGCCTCCATGAATGTGGCAAAACCAGACCTAGGTATGCAGGGACTTTCTACATAGCTCTGTTCCCAAGAGATTTTTGCAGCTACTATAGTTCCTTCACGCCCTCTGTATCATGTTTAATGAGGACTCACAGAAAATTTTGGATAAATGACCTCTGACAGTATTTATCTGTGGAAAGCTAGAGTCATTTAGGGGAGGTTACCACTGAAAAATGACACTATATATTTTACAGAGCTTTAAACTTTAAGGGGAGGAGGAGAAGAAGGACAATGGAGAATTTTTATTATTGTAACCAATTCTAATTTCAAGGAACATTTGATATAATTTTAATTCTGTACTCTTCAAAACATTCCACATGATTGCAAGATAATGAAACTAATGAGCACCAGAACTATAATAACGTTATAACAATTTTTCAATGGTAGAAGGAGCTGTACAGCTGAGGACAGACAAATAAGTTGCCTACAGCCAGATAGGAAAATAAGTTGAATCACCAAACTTCACAGATAGTTTAAAAAGTGATTGCACAGGTTGCAGGTGGAACTGGGTTTAGCTCTTATGTTGACCACTTTTTATTTGGATTTATAATAATTTAATTACTAAGAAAAAATCAGTTGACATGGAGTCCTGGCCCCTTACTTGGACAATTTACCTGGTTTTTCATTGCAGAATAAGAAAGATTAAATTTTACTAAAGAAAGAATGAAAGTTTTCTTTAGAATCAGCATATAGAAAAGGAAGTCTGCAAAGAGAGAGCCATTCTACCCAGGTCAGGCACTACCTCCCATCCTGTAGGACAGGGGCTGTATAAGAAGCCCAGGCTGCATTTCTCCCTTCCAGCTTCCACACCTGCATTTCTTCCTGCTGGAAGTCAAACCTCAGAATGAAATGACAAAAAGGAAGAGGAGGGGAAGGTGAGCCAGGCAAGAGGGGCTGGTGAACATCTAGTTCTCAGCTAGGAGCTCCCAAGGCACATTCCCAGACCACGGAAATGTCATTGAGTTCTGACTTTTCAACAAAACTATATGCAATCTGCAATGTTATCTAGTAGGAGTAGAGGACATGTTGGCTGTTCCCATCTTCTCAAGATATAGTCAGATTTGCCATCACTAATATCTCAGCTTCAATAGAAGAGAGACATCATAGGGTATAAATTTGATGATTTGTCAGAATGCTCACCAGAGAAAGACACAACTTCAGCTTTTAAAAGATAAAGTACAATATAATGTGTAGACTTCTATTTCTTGGTTTAATTTCCATTTTTGATTGTGAACAGAGGGGTTACTGCACTGCCACAGTGATGATTCAGTATAAATATGATGAACAAATCCAAATTTTCCTATGTCTTGAGTGTCTTAAGTGCATTCACCTGAATCTCTGGGGAACTTCATGCGGTCATCAGTTTTCCAGAACATTTCTGCTATCCAGACAAAAGAAGCTAAGTGGACAGAAAATTCACAATGAATGCTTCCCACAGTTAGAGAATTCTGCACATCAACCAACCTGGCAGATGAACTTTAAGGCAAGTATTCTCCCTCAGTGAGATTTACATGGACTGCAACTGACCTCAAAATATTAAAGCAAAAAACACTGTAAATTGAGCAAAACGTTAAAGGTACCAGAAAGGCTCAAAATAAGCAGCAAAAGAAAGGACAATCCTGATTGCTTATTACATCTTATCAAGTCCAGTTTAGTGTCACTCTAGGTGGCCAACACATTTATGAAAATTTATAAAATGATCTGTTCAAGTGAGATTATAGAAGCTAAAAACCACGTCCAGTCCTTGCTGATTTGAAGTTAATTTCCATTTGTCCTATGGTGGATAATTTTGAACTCAGCATTAAATGGATCTTTCAATATAAAAAGGCTTACGTGTATTCAGCCTGAAACTGAAATAATACATACCACAACATTGTAAAGGAATTAACATCTGCTTCTATTTAATATTCAAATTAAAGCAAATTATTAATTCTGTATGATGTCATACTGATTGTACAATTAATAGATAATGGTAGTCATCACTATACAATAACAGATTGGTAGTACTGATGTATACTAAAATATAACAAAATCAAGAAGCTAGTAATTTAATAAAGTAATATAAACACATTAATTAAGAAATTAATCTCTGCCAGTACTCTGTACGGTGGGTCAGTCACTATTAAGATGATCTGTAAAAATCAGAAAGCATCTGCAAACTTTGAAATTTATTATCACACACATGACTATGAAAGTAGACTCTCAAAATGTAACAAAGAACGCCGGCAGAATCAGATCCATTTTAAACAAATACCCTGTCAGTGGTCTGTCAGCCACAGTTTAGTAATCTCATTTAATTTATGTAATATTTTATTGTCTTCATCTAAATTATGACAGGCTCCCTTACAGGGAAAGAGAAGCCTAGAGTGAAAAGATGCATTTAGATACATAAATCTGAAGCAGTGAAACAAGGGTGAATGAATTCCACTCATCAACTAGAACTATTAATTATTTAAACACAAGAGAGAAGAATATACACATTATGTCCAAATTGCTAGAGCAGAGCTCTGAGCTCTATCTGCAACACTGGAAATGCTGATTTGAATCCTTGCTCCAAATAGGAGGTCATAGAGACCTGATAATACACCTTTATCAACAGAAATTAAATGCCATGGAGCATCCTAGGGTCTTCTTTTTCCTTCTATCTTTTCAAATAAATAAATAAAATCTGTATGCAAACAACAGATATTAAAAAAAAATAACTCCCTCCCAAACTAAACCAGACAGCCAGAGGTTTTAGTGGCCCACCCTAATCAGCAACTGTAATAAAACCACTTGATGTCATGGCAGAACTGGGCAAGCTGTTCTTTACATCATTTCAGTATCTTTTTCAATACAGCTCCCGACAACTGTACTAAATCATAGTCAGAGCTTCTGATATTAGGTGCTTAAAATAACCTGAGAAGAGGACACCTGAATTAACACTAATTAATTAATTAATCATTTAAGTCATTAAAGTAGAGCAGTTCCTCCAAACCTTCACTTAAGTTGAATTTGATCACTCTTTTTTTATAAGCTAATTTTTTTTTCCTGTTTTGAAACTTTTCCTGTGATATTGCCTGCAATCAGATAATGTAGGTCTTAAACTTGTGTTAAAACCCAAAAGAAAAGTTCACTCCAAAATACTATTTTTTCTAATTTTCCAAAGAAAAGGTATTTTCAAACAAACTTCCATTTTCATTTGTTTCCTCCTTTTCTCTCCCCCTGCTGTTCCCTCTTGTGGAAACAATTTGTAATAAAAAATAATCTGTACAACTTTACATATCAGCTTAGTAGTGATTTTTACATACTGTTACAGTTAATGAAAAAGTAATTTCATTAAATTAATCTGATTTTATAAAATCCTAAAAGGCGGGTTCTTAAAATTGTTTCAGTAAGTATGGAAACATAAACTATATAAAGATAACAACTCTTCATAAGGGCACTGGATTTGCAAACTGTGTGTTCTTCAAAGCATGAAACTTGCATGAATTTGTGCATTTCCCCCCGAACTTTCAGAAGGAGCTTTCAGTCACCACCCTTACTCCAGTGAAGATATAATGTGTAACAAGAGATTTCTAGAGAATGTGGCTGATTATGTTTAATTGTAGCTGCTTATAACTGAAATTTTCTGGTGCTTGTTCATCTCCTGTGGTGACAAAAAGAATTCTTTTTCTTTGCATGTATAAGACACTTAATGGATTTTAATGAGTATTATGAGATACTAGCTACTATTAATGGCAGGAAATATTCTTGTCAAATACATTATTTGTACTTCCCTGAATCCAGGGAAAAAAAAAAAAAAAAAAAAAAAAAGAAGCTTGGCATGTTACGTAAAATGCTGCCTTTATTCATCTGTAGAAAACGTATGATTGACAGCCAGCAAAAAGGAATTCATTGAATATTCTAATATGAAAAGGGAAAATTAACTCGGAGACCCAAGTGATAAGTAATAAGTTTCATCGAGGCTGGAAATTCATGAAAATTAATTGACAGGCATACACAAAAGAGGCAGATTGCCTCTCGTTGAA
Organism: Alca torda; assembly: GCA_008658365.1. Taxonomy (NCBI): domain Eukaryota; kingdom Metazoa; phylum Chordata; class Aves; order Charadriiformes; family Alcidae; genus Alca; species Alca torda. Next base: position 163,851,540 of record CM018076.1, on the reverse strand, counting down.
TAACAGAAACTGAACCCTGACTGCTCATATCTCAGTATTGCAGCAGTCAGATGCATGGATGTCTCTTGTTCTCTCACACACAGGCACATTTACAGGGCTTAGCAAAATGAAACTATTACACAGCTTAAGTTAAATCAGATGATTAGCCATAAAATTCTGAGAATGGTCTTCATAATATCCAATTGTGGTTAGAATCATAGAATAATATCATAGAATGGTTACAGAAAGAAGAGACATTAAAGATCATCTAGTTTCAATTCTCCTGTCATGGGCATGGAAACCTCCCACTAGACCAGATTACTCAAAGACACATCAAACCTGGCTTTGTACACTTCCAGGGATGGGGCTTCCACAGCTTCTCTGGGTAACCTGTTCTGCTGCCTCACCACCCTCACAGTAAAGAATTTCTTCCTCATATCTAATCTAAATCAACCCTCTTAAAGTTTAAAACCATTACCCCTCATCCTATCACTACACTCCCTGATACAGAGTCCTTCCCCATCTTTCCTGTAGGCCCCCTTTAGGTACTGGAAGGCTGCTATAAGGTTTCCCCAGGGCCTCTGGAGCCTTCTCTTCCCCAGGCTGGAAAACCCCAACTCTCTCAGGCTAACTTCATAGGAGAGGTGCTCCAGCCCTCTGATAATCTCTGTGGCCACCCTCTGGACTTGCTTCAATAGGTCTTATGCTGGGAACTCCAGAACTGGACACAGTACTCCAGGTGGGCTCTCACGAGAGCAGAGTGGAGGGACAGAATCATCTCCCTTGACCTTCTGGCCATGTTTCTTTTGATGTAGCCCAGGATACAGTTGGCTTTCTGGTCTGGAAGCGTACATTTCCAGTTTGTGTTGAGCTTCCCTTCAACCAAAACCCTCAAGTTTTTTCCTCAGGGCTGCTCTCAAGCCATTCTCCGCCCAGCCTGTATTTGTGCTTGGGATTGCCGTGACCCAGGTGCAGGACCTTGCCCTTAGCCTGGTTGAAGTTCATTAAGTTTGCATGGGGCCACCTCCCAAGCCTGTCCAGGTCCCTCTGGATGTCATCTCTTCCCTCCATCATGTCAACCGCGTCACACAACTTGGTGTCATCAGCAAACTTGCTGAGTTGCACTCAATCCCACTGTCCATGTCACCAACAAAGATGATAAACAACACCAGTCCCAAAACTGACCCCTAAGGAATGCCACTCATCACTGGTCACCACTTGGACATCTAGCCATTGACCACAACCCTTTCAGTGCAGCGATACAGCCAGTTCCTCATCCACTATCATTGGTGGTCCATCCATCAGATCTGTTTCTCTCCAATTTAGAGACAAGGATGTTGTGTGGGACAGTGTCAAATGCTTTGCACAAGTCTGGGTAGATGACTTCAGTTGTTCTTCTCTTATCCACCAACACTGTAACGCTGTCGTAGAAGGCCACCAAATTTGTCAGGCATAATTTGCCTTTAGCAAAGCCATGTTGGCTTTCACCAGTCACCTCCTTATTTTCCATGTGCCTTATCAGAGATTCCAGGAGGATCTGCTCCATGATCTTGCTGGGCACAGAGGTGAGACTGGCAAGTTTGTAGCTCTCTGTGTCTTCCTTTTTTTCCCTTTTTAAAAATGGGGATTATGTTTCCCCTTTTATGTTTCCCTTTTTTATTTCCCCTTTTTTGTTAGTTTTTTGGGGGTTTTTTTGGGTTTCTGTTTGTTTGTTTGCTTTTTTTTAGCTCAAAGTTGGTCTTGGTAAGTGCTAGGTCTTTCCCTACTGGGAAGAAAGTAAATTCCTAAGTTTTTTTCTGGAGTAGTGAGAATTTTTCACTCAGTTTTCTTTACAGTGCCTCTGCAATTCAGAGATCTTTCCAAAAATTGAAGTAACTATTCATTGCTTTCATTTTCAATACATGTTGTTTTCTATTTGCTGAACCAAATTGTATAAGCAAAAGGAAATAACTCAGACATCCTACCTGCATTTTAGATACTAAAAATAGGGTGCCTGTACTATCAATTTTTTCAGGTAGAATTTCCATTTTAATTCATCTTGCAAAAATTATTGGATAAATGAAAAATTTTTTTAAAGGTTTCTGTTGAATTATGTAAATGAATTTTGAAATATAAAAATCCTGAGGAGACCTTGAAACATGACATTTCATGCCCATACTGAAGAGCAAGGATTTATAGTAAAAAATTTTAATAATTCGAGAAAACATTCACTAGGCCTTGTACAACACTTAAAATATTTTTCTGTGCATTTTTTCATATTTCACTTTTGTCTTTTAAAGAAAAAAAAGAGGAAGGGTTCGGAGATTTGAGTGGGCAAAAGTCTAAAATAATTAAAAGGCCTATAATTCTGATATTATGAATTATGAATATTATGCGTTATGAAATTACTGAATTTGTAAAAGAATTTTGGTTCCTAGGTTTTTTTGAGCTCTTTGAGAGTACAATACTGTACAATTCAAGTCCAGATATTTCACCTGTAGGATCAGTTTAGACCAGTTGCTGTGGAAAATGAGGTTTTCTTTCTCAATGTCAGGCATAAGATTACAAAATACACACAACAAGAAATATGGGAAATTTTAGAAATTTAGTTAACATTGACTGAAAACAAATAAACAGACAAAACCCCCAACCATATATTTGTACTTGATTGCTCTACACCAATAACTTTGAAATATTTTACTTCTAATTTGTTAAATTAGCACTAGAAAATAAAACGTTAGTTGCCTGGAAAATGTTATGGACTATTCATGTAGCTTTTTTCCTAAACTGTTTAAATCTCTCCTGGATTTATTGTTTTGCAAATATCAATTTTATCTCAAGAAAAGTATCGAAATATGCTGTTGTTAATGTTTCAAAGCCGCAGTCCTTCAGCAAAGAGCTGGTACATTTTTCAGTCCTTATTTTTACGTCATCCTAAAGTCTTTCTAACAAAATGTGGAAGATGACTAACAGACTACAGTGGAAAACGAAGTGGAGGAAATTGTATAAGAAAAAAACCACATTTATACTAAAATGGGAAAACCCCAGACTCCTCTGAAGCCTTTAAAAATACACGAAATTTTTAAGTTTCTGATTTTAATAATATCTAAAGGTCCAAGTATAAAGTGATCAGAAAACTAAAGATTTTTATACACAAGGAAGTTACTCTGCAGAAAACTAGGTTTACAATCCACAATGTAATACCTCTTCTGCAGTGACAGACGAATTTACATTAATTACTTTAGGAAGTTATTATAGAAGCCTAACATGTTAGTTTACTCGTTACAGACTACGTTTATGTCCATCAAAGACAGAACTCTCTGAAGTACTTGTCTGTCCTGGTTTAATACAGGCCAGCAGCTAGGACCGTGCAGCCGCTTGTGCAGTTCTCTCCCTTTTCCTCCATAAGGGTAGGAAGAAGAGGGAGAAAAGGAAGGAAAAGGGAAAAAAAACCTCATGGAAAAGGAAAATAAAAATTATTATTATTATTAATAACAACAACAACAATAGTAATAATAATAATGGTAAAAGAATATACAAGATAAAGTAATACAGCACAAGTCACTCCCATCACCCAGTAAGTTGGTTGCCCATTCTTCCTGAGCAGTGATCATGGATTCCTGCCCCCTGGCCAATCCCTATTTATGTAGTGAGCATGACGTCTATGGTATGGAAAATTCCATTGGTCGTTCTGTCTGTAGTCCTTCTCGACTTCTATGGGAAACTGAAAAAAGTCTATTTATAAAACATCACCTGGCTGCAACTAAAACAATATGCATTATTGACATTCCTTTCATACCAAATCTGAAAACACAGCAGCCACTAGAAAGAAAATTAACAATGTATCCCAGCTGAAACCAGGACATTACCAGACCACCTAAATCTTATTTTTCTTAACCGTATAGAGAGAGATACAGATAATTACTTCACTGATTTAAGAGATAATCTAGGGCAAAAGGACTCAAAACTCAGCCATCAGATTTAAGGTGCAAGGATGGATGTAGCCATGAGCAAGTTGTTGGGAAAAAAATAATAAAATATTGAATTCAACATTACTAATATTGCTGTAAATACATCCTTATATTCTATTTATAGCATTACTTTCCCCCCCCCCACATATAAATGTATGCATATTTTTTTTTTTTCCATGGAGTGTATGGAAGTGTACAAGAGTTAAAATCTTACAGATTAATAATTGTTCTCTAAATTGTATCTTTCAAGCAGAAATGAAATCAAATATCTGGGAACTGTTTCGTTCAACAATTACTGCCACAGGCAAAACAGACTAAACTTGGGAAAATTAGTTTAATTTATTACCAATCAAATCAAAGTAGGATGATGAGAAATAAAAGCAAATCTTAAAACACCTTCCCTCCCACCTCTCCCGTCTTCCCAGGCTCAATTTCACTTCTGACTTCTTTACCTCCTCCCTGCCCTGAGTGGTGCAGGGAAATGAGGGATGGGGGTTGCAGTCAGTTCATCACACGCTGTCTCTGCCAATCCTACCTCCTCACACTCTTCCCATAGTTCAGTGTGGGGATGTACCCATGGGAGACAGTCCTCCATGAACTTCTCCAATGTGGTCCTTTCCACAGGTTGCAATTCTTCATGAACTGCTTCAGCATGAGTCCTTTTCACAGGGTGCAGTCCTTCAGGAACAGATCGCTCCAGTGTGGATCCCCCACAGGGTCACAACTCCTGACAGAAAACCTGCTCCAGCATGGGCTCCTCTCTTTCCTCGGGGTCACAGGTCCTGCCAGAAGCCTGCTCCAGTGCTGGCTTCTGATGGGGTCACAGCCTCCACTGGGCACATCTACTTGCTTCAGCCTGGGGTTCTCCATGGGCTTCAGGTGGATATCTGCATAATGGATAACCTTCATGGGCTGCAAGGGGACAATCTGCTTCACCATGGTCTCCAGCACCTGGTCTCCAGCACTCCTCCCCTTCCTTCACTGTCCACCTACTCCTCACCTCTCTTCACTGACCTTGGTGTCTGCATAGTTGTTTCTCTCACATTTTCTCAGTCCTCACTCCAGCTACAGTTGCGGCTTCTAGCAGCTTCTCACAGAAGCCACTCCTGTAGTCTCCCTGCTACCAAAAACTTCCCATGCAAACCCAATACAACTGGCAGTGTCACTTGCCGTGACACCTTAGCTAATATATCTTGGTTGGAGATATTTGCAAGCACCTTACTTGCTTGCAAGCAAGATACTTAAAGAAGATTAATATAAAGTGATTAAGACAGGGTTGTACGAAAAACTGCGGCCTTTGACTTGTAGTATCACTTGCATAAAATGGCCAAAAAGTCAAAATGCTTACAGGGACTATTCATATTCAAAATGAAGTCAATGAGAGCAAATTAGGCTTCAGAAACTTGCCAAATTGTATTGTTTTTTTTTTTCATATGCAATATGACAATATTATATCACATGCTTAATTACACTTTCATAAAGTTGAGGGTTTTTTTCCCCTATTTTTAGCAGTTAACCCAATAAAAAAATTTTGCTCCCTTTACACTTACATAAAGGAAGCCAATCTTTTATCTTTGCTAGATTTAGAAATTAAATTTATTTTTATTATAAATGATAAAGGTAGAAAATGTTATATAAGAACAAAACCATTATATAATAGAAAAAAAATAAATATGTGAAATGCTCCACCTTTTCCAGAGGTTGGTATTGAATGAAACTTAAATTTAGTATTAGTTTTTAAAATTTGATCATAATTATAATAAATGCCAATGTTAGCCATGGTACACTAGAAAAGTCTAAAACAAGAATAAGAATGTTTTCATACAAGTTTTCATTGTAAACAAGAGTTTTAAGTTTTGTCCTAGAGTGGAATGTTAAAATCTTCACAAAAGGAAGGGAAAAATGTAATGATTCTAGAATTTTAAGCCAGGTAGAAAGAGAAGTAAAAGGGGAAGGGGCATTTTTAAGTGAGTCATTGTGTAGTGCCAAAATCCTAATAACAGTTCCTGACTCTACAAATACTTCTAGTCATTTGGGATTTGCTAGGCTAACGATATAAAAGCATCTCTTCTCCACCTTTTCAGTAATGAACATATTTTCTGCTCCATTACCCTCCATTAACTAGGTACCGTTAGCAACATTATACAATATTTCTGTCATTCAGTCAGGCTGATATGAGCATAAGTCAGTGTATTTTGTTGGAAATAGGAGATATAATAAGGGGGAAAATGAATCACTTTACCTTTAACTCGACAGGAATCTTTGCCTGAAGTGAGGACAAATTCTTGAGGCTTTTCCCCAGGTCATATCTCCCTTATATATTGTACAAAATTGTCAGCCTTTAGTGTTGAAACAAGATTTGAAAACTCTATTTATCCGTTCAAGTGTTTTCCTTTCAATATCCTTGAAAAGAGGGGTAAGAAAGAAATCAGAGAAAGGGCACTATATATACTTTTATATATATATATATTATGAAGTCTTTTGAGTTATTTCACTTCACTAAATATTGTCTGCTTGGAAAGAATACTAAGGTATTAAAATGCTACTTTTCCAAATGTGGACATCGTAAGTTTAAAACTGTATAGCATTTTCAGACTGCTTTCAGTTCCACTTTTTCTTCGGACTTGCATTCAAAAAACACCTAGAAAGTAATTTGTGCCATGTAATAAACAACAACAACAAAAAAGAATCATAAATAATTTTCAAAATACTGAGAAGCTCCGTTGTTCACCCAACACTATTAACTGATCTCTAATTATGATGTAGTATAAAGCCTGTATTTAAGAACAACCATGTGATTGTCAGTAGCAAAATGAAGGAAAGACAACAGAGCTTGGAATATACAATAATATTATTTCCAAAGCACCCCAATGACTGGTGAGTTCAGTTTGATTTAACATGACTGGTACAGAACTTTTAGATAATTTCACTTGACATTCCCATAAGCATTAAGAAATAAGTTAGGGAATTACTGTGGAGGTACAAAACTGAACAAAAGGAACAGAAATACTCAGAGTAGTTATCAAATTATATATTATCCACTGGGGGACAGATTTAAACTTCAAAATAATCAAAATATTAAAAAAAAATAAAATGTGTTCATGGTCTCTGTGTGAAATGGTAGTGAAGTTTAAATTTTAGTGAACTTATCAGCAACTAGCATAAGCAGCGGGTCAGCTACTGGGAAACCGTGAGACTGAATTAGCTATGAGAGAGGCTTGTGTATGTGTGCACATGTGTGCGTACATGTGAGTTTGATCTGCTAGCAAGCTTTGAGACTGAATAGGTGGTTAGACTAGAATCAGGCCATTTGTATTGCTCATGTGCATGTGAGCACTCTTCGTGTGTATGGTGCTCATATAGGCTCAGCTCTCCTGCTTGTGCTTCTCACCCCGCTGGTGGCTGGCCATGTTTGTAAAGAAAGCATCTAGCAATGGCAGATTTGTGATCAGTCTCACTGCAGGCTGCACCTCGTGAAGAGGAATAAAAGCCACCTCACATCCAGCAGAACTAGAAGGAGGAACTAGTCCTGCCCCTCCTATTTGAGCTCCAGCACTTCCCTCCTAGTACCACACCAGCACAACTGAAAGCCTCATCCTGGTGATGGTCAGACACCCTTTGGAGCTCAGAAATCAGTCATTTGGTAAATGCTTCTAAAGTCATTCAATACTTCCCAGACTGATTGATTGATTGATTGATTTAATAGGTTTTGGTTTGTTTGTGTGTTTTGGTTTTTTTTTTTAGCTGATCTGCCTTGTCAGTTTTCTTCAACATACAGTTTATTTTATAATAACACTTAAGAGCTACACTTGTGTAAATACCAAGGTTGTTGGCATAGAGAATGGAGGATATTTAGGTACCTAGGTAGTAATGGAGAGGGTACAGAAGACAAGATTTTACTGGCAGCACAGGAGACAGAAATAACTAAACGTTGTAGTTGTGACAGCAGGCATGGGTGTGAGATACCAGGGGAAGGGTGGTGACATAAACCGCGTTCTGAGCTTGACTTGGTCTATGATTATAGAGTGTGTCTTTGTCCCCGTGGATTAGCTGTGAGCGAGGTAGTTCAAGTGAGAGCATGGCAAGTGCAGTGTGCTTGAGAAGCCTTCTAAGATGTGATCCATGATAGGGTGAATGTCAACTAACATTCACTTGGGGGAATGTTCTGTTTTGCATATGCTGTATTATTAAAATAAATTTATGTCAAGCTGAGCCACTTGACTTTAGAGCCAAGAGCGTGCCTTGGCCTATTTTATGTATTAACACAGATGTTGCCCTCAGAGGAAACACCAGAATTAGGAAAGCTTATGTTAATCACAGATTAGCTAGTAATGTATTTTTTTTTAATGGTAGAATATGAAATACAAATTAATATTCTATAAATTGGTCAGTTGCTGAGGAGCTGCTCTGGAGCTGGCCTGACTCACAGCAGAGAGGCAGATCTCAGAGCGCAGGGAGGTTTACTCAGGTAAGGAAAGGCTGGGGCAGCAGAGAGACTTGCCAGTAGCCATCAGCTCTCACGGCAGAGGCTGACGAGGCCTGGGCATTGCCAGAGCAACCACGAACACCCCTACATGCCTATAAAAAGCAGCCTGGGGAGTGCAAGTGACCAGGACTGTTGAAACCAGAGGTGCCAAACGGCATGGCCTGTCAGCCACAGAATGGCGTGGCAGTTTGTGTGGCATTTTGTCTAGGGAGGGGGCTTCTTCTAAAGGACATTCCACTGGCCTCATGGGAGACTTGAGGTACACATAACCCAGCAACTGGGCACTGTTCTGTGACCAGCTCAAGGGCATTCACCCTACCTGACCCTCAAGGCAGAATGGTGGACACTTGTCTGAGAGCAAGGGGTGCAGCTCCAGCTGGAGAGTCTGCACCATCTCCCCCAGTGGTGGACAATGTCTCCACCCATATACAGCTGATGAAGGGATAGGCTGCAGTGCAGACCTCAGACTGCAGGAAGTACCTGGACCTTCCTCTTGGGACAGGGATAGGTGGCAGACCTGCCTGCAAAAAGTGTGCCCAGGTGGATGATGTCCTGCAGCAGGTGGCTGAGCTGCAGGAGGCAGTGAGATGCTGTGTAACATCAGGGAGGCTGAGAAGGAGTTAGATAACTGGTTCCAACTGCAGTTTGCAGTTGACCCCCAGCCCACAGCCAAACAGCCAAAACCTCCCCCATCAGCACACAGAAGGGAGGGGGTTCAATAATACAGAACAATGGAATCTTGCAATGGCAAGGACAGGCAGGAGGAAGAGACTTTCCACAAAGCCTGAGATGCTCTTGCAGAACTGCTTCACGGCTCTGCAGACTGAATGAGAAAGACTCGACACATCAGGAGAATCACTGGAGCTCAGTAAGGCAGCCCAATCTGATCCCCATATAACAAGCAGTGCAACTAACAAAGTCAGTGGGTGACAGTAGTAGGAGACTCTTTTCTGAAAGGTACAGAGAAACCTGTTTGCCAACCTGATGCACTCTCTAGAGAGGTGTGCTGCTTACTGGGGGCTCACATCAGGGATGTCATCAAAAGACTACCAAGCCTTGTACAGGAAGGACAGGCAGGAGAGACAAGGAAGGGGTGTCGCCCTCTATGTCCTGTCCCAGTGCATGGAGCTCTGCCTGGGTGTGGATGAGGGCCCAACAAAGAGATTATGGGTTGGGATTTAAGGGAGGGCAGGGGCAGGTGACATTGCAGTGGGGATCTGCTACAGGCCACCTGAGAGGAAGAACAAGAGGATGAGACCCTCTATAGGAGGGTCTATAGGATAGACCTAGATAGGAGCAACCTCACATTCACAAGCCCTGGTCCTCATGGAGGAATTCAACCACCCTGATATCTGTTGGAGGGACAACACAACAGGGCATAAGAAATCCAGGAATGCATCAATAATAACTTCCTTCTCCAAGTGATAGAGGAGCCAATGAGAGCTTCTATGCTGGACCTTGCTCTCACCAACAAGGAGGGGCTGGTGGGGAATGTGAAGCTCAAGGGCAGCCTTGGCTGCAGTGACCATGAAGTGGTGGAGTTCAAGATCCTTAGGGCAGTAAGAAGGGTGTGCAGCAAGTTCACTACCCCGGACTTCAGAAGAGCAGACTTTGGCCCCTTCAGTGAGCTGCTTGGTAAAGTACTGTGGGATAAAGCGCTGGAGGGAAGAGGGGCCCCAGAAAGCTGGTTAATATACAAGGCTTACCTCCTCCAAGCTCAGGAGTGATGCATGGTAGCAAAAAGGAAGTCAGGCAAAAATGCCAGGAGGTCTGCATGGATGAATAAGGAGCTCCTGGAGAAACTCAGACAGAAGAAGGAAACATACAGAGGGTGGAAGCAAGGAGAGGTAGCCTGGGAGGAATATAGAGAAATTGTCTGAGCAACCAGGGACCAGGTTAGGAAAGCTAAAGCCCTGATAGAATTAAATCTGGTCAGGGATGTGAATGGCAACAAGAAAAGCTTCTATAGGTATATCGGTGATAAAAGGAATACTAGGGAAAATGTGGGCCGTTTCTGAAAGGAACCAGGAGACCTGGTCACCCGGGATATGGAAAAGGCTGAGGTACTCAATGACTCAATGACTGAGACTCTTTTGGCTCAGTCTTAACTGGCAAGTGTTCTAACCACACTGTGCAAGTCACAGAAGGCAAAGGCAAGGACTGGGAGAAGGAAGAACTGCCCACTGTAGGAGACGATCAAGTTCAAGACCATGTAAGGAACCTGAAGGTGCACAAGTCCATGGGACCTGATGAGGGTCTGTCCGTCTGCCTTTGATCCCAATGGAAACTTTTGGGGTTGCTTAGAAAATGAATGTTACTTTCATAAAATTGTGATTTTGTTGGTTTTTTGGGATCCAAGGCAGATGGACAGACAGAGTCTTCCTCAGACACCGACCACTGAAGAAAGAAGGTAAAATTTTGATCCCTCAGATTTTATACTGAGTATGAGACAGATAGGATGGAATACCCTGTTGGTCAATTTTGGGTCACCTGTCCTGTCCACTCCTCCCCACAGGTGCGACCCCTCTACGCTTTTCCACTTCTGACCCTCCAACAAGGCATATAACAAAGTTAGCTGACCTTGGTTGTTATAGCAATAAGTATAAGCCTCTCTGCATACCATTCCATCTCATTAGCTATAACCATAGGATAGGTCTTATCACTCTGAGAGTGAACAGTTTCTGCACAATATGCTGTTAATTTCAAAGAGTAAGAAGAGACTTAGCTAAAAAGTAAAATTACTGAACAGAAAATTGGTTCTGTTTTACCTCAAACCAGGACACATACATAAGAGTGGCAAGTAAAGCTCTGTAAGATTCTAGTTACCAAAGAAAAATTAAAGTCAAAACAGAGTCTATGTCCTACCACTGAGCTGAAAAGAAATCCTGGCAAAACTTTAAAAAGAAGTTTTATCAGCAATACTGCTCTTTTGAAAGCTATGCAATCTTGACATTGTAATGCACAAACGGGAAAACTCAGTCTTTTAAATTTGTTTGCCTTTAAACATCAGCGTTCAATAAGTTTTCTCTGTAGAGTCTTTGCATCCCTGTGACTTCTTAGGTGTCCTTTATATATTAATTTTTAGAATGAGTACAAAATTCTGCCTCTGGAAATAACCTCCTTCAGTTCAGTCCGTAGGATGCACTTTCTGCAAAAAGACTTTACAGCAGGTCCACAGTATAACTGTGCATGGATTTCCCCTGGTGTTTCTGGGTTGTGTATAATCTATCTGAGATTTCCTTCTATGTCTTACTATTTCCTTCATACATAAGGCAGCACATGAAAGTGAGGAAGATTCTATTTGTGATCAAAAAGAAGAATTCATTTGCCTTTTAGCCTTTCTTAGTATTCCATTATTTACAAAGAGATTTTTGGTTTTGTTTTCTTTTGGACTGATTGTTGGGGTTTTTTTTTGTTGGTGAGGCGGATGTTTTGGTTTTGTCTTTTTTTTTTTTTTCTCTTTTTACTCAAGACCATGTACTTGTCAATTAATATCTTCAGTAGAAAGTCTCTAAGGAAGTGGAACTTTTCTGAATTTCATATGTATTTCTTTACTATACGTAAACCAGAACATTTTGCTTTTTCAACTTTTATTTTTATTTTGCCATGTTTGGGAATAGAATATTTGCAAGGTGTTACGTGTCTCCAGAAAATGTGAACAGTAGACAGAGGTGAGTTCTTTGAAATGCATCAGAATGTAGTTATTAGGATCTCTAGGTAAGATTTCTTAACATATAGATCTTTTTATCAGCTCTTGGAAGCAGGTGCTCTTTCTTTTTTTTCTTTTAAACTCTTCCTTTTTTTGGGGATGTGTGTCTCACTGTATTAACAATTCTACTTTTTGAAATCAGGCTTGGAAGTTCCAAGCTTTGTTTTTGCAACTCTGCATTCTTCCTCAGAGTGCTACTTGATCACTAACATATTGATTTATGGCTACACGCTAGGATCACATATCAGGCAAAGTAGGGAATTTGACAAAGTTGTCAGACAAAATATTTTGTTACACTTATGGCACACAACGGTCTTTAAATAAATCCTTGTACTCAGCACTGGTGAGGCCACACCTCGAGTACTGTGTCCGGTTTTGGGCTCCTCACTACAAGAAAAACATTGAGGTGTTGGAGCAGGTCCAGAGAAGGGCAACAAAGCTGGTGAGGGGTCTGGAGAAAAAGTCTTATGAGGAACAGCTGAGGGAGCTGGGATTGTTTAGCCTGGAGAAAAGGAGGCTGAGGGGAGACCTTATCGCTCTCTACAACTACCTGAAAGGAGGTTGTAGAGAGGTGGGGGTCAGTATCTTCTCCCAAGTGATAGGTGATAGGACAAGAGGAAATGGCCTCAAGTTGTGCCAGGGGAGGTTTAGACTGGATATTAGGAAAAATTTTTACATTACAAGCGTTATCAACTATCGGAACAGGCTGCCCAGGGAAGTGGTTGAGTCACCATCCCTGGAGGTATTTAAAAGACGGGTAGACGTAGTGCTTAGAGATATGGTTTAGTGATGGTTTTTGTCAGTGTTAGGTTGATGGTTGGACTCAATGATCTGAAAGGTCTGTTCCAACCTAGGCAATTCTATGATTCTGTGATTCTAAAATAATAAGATTCTAGATTCTTCGTTCCTGTACAACTCTGATTGTGAGTCTTAGGCATCTCTTATTCTCCAAGTGAGACTTTCCATTTTAACTTTGCTTCTGTTTCTCTTTTGCATGAACAACTGTGAGCAACACAGCTCTGGTCCAAAGGTTGCTTGTCAGGTTCCATCTCACAGGAATCTGAAATAAAATAATCAGGTTCCTTCAGCCAGACTACATCTTATAGTGCAAATACTTAAAGAAGCAATTTTTTGTTTGGAAAAGAACCGGTATTGATGACTTCTCTGTTACTAGCTCAAGAGGTGTCAGACATGATAATACGCTATTCTCTAACCTGCTGTTCTGCAATACTCAGTGTAGCACACACTCTTTAGCTATATCTACAGTGTAAATGAAAGTACACATATTTTGACAGACGTACAAATCTGTCATGATACTTCCATTTCTTTTTAGATAGAGAAAGATATTAGAATAAATATTTTCCCAGGCTAGCAGGTGAGCACATAGACTAAATCACTGTTCACATTCAACTTTTTATTATTTTCCTCACTCTTTTGACTTTTTTAGTATTTCTGGAATTCACATCTATTTTGTATGTTGTGATATTAAGATTGCAAGTTTTAGTCTTATAGTAGGGTATAACAATGCTTACTACATTAAAGTTTCTGACATGTGGAAAAGAATTTTGATTTTTTAGAGTACTCATCTATAAGTATGACCTGAGGTCATAAGACCTGAGGTTTGAAATTCAGCTCCTAAAACAGACACCAAAATGTAGCCTACAATAAAGGTATCTTAAAAAGAGTTAAGATGTCTCATTTCCCTTTCTTATCAATGTATACAGACATCTAAACTTGGACATTTTAATCTAAAATTAAGTCTACTTCTAAAGTCAGTGGCTTGATTCAGATACCTAAACATCAGTATTTCATTTGAGATGTCCTTTGGGTATCTGGGATATCCATGTGTGTCAGATGATACGGTACCTGTAAGGGATCCGTTTCCTTCTCGACTACAGAAAAGACATGCAAGATCCTCTAAAATGATACTAGATGTCTGCCTGAAACCAACTGAACTAAGCCTGAGGTAGCTGAATCCAGAGAGAAAGTCCACGTAAAAACACACTAAGCTCAACCCTGTAGAACTGCATTAACTGCATTGCTAGATGAGTTATGAAACATTTGTAGTATGTCAATATTAAGTCTTAAGAACCTCTTGTCTTGTTATATCATATAACATTGGTGGTACCACCTATTAGGGAAAAATAGCTTGAGAATCTTTCATGCACACATAATATGTAAAACAGTCAAATCAGTTATCTAACAAAAAATAACAGTGCAGTCTTGTATTGGGTTTGTGTGGCAAGGCTTTGTAGCAGCGGGGCTACAGGAGTGGCTTGTGTCAGAAGATGCCAGAAGCTTGCCCCACATTTGACACAGCCAGTGCCAGCCATCTCCAAGACGGACCTGCTGCTGGCCAAAGTGGAGCCAATCAGGGATGTTGGTAGTGTCTTTGTGATAACATATTTAGGAAGGGGAAAAAAAAAAAAACCTCCTGCACAACAATAGCTGGGAGAAAGGAGTGGGAAACATCCCTGCAGACACAAAGGCCAATGAAGAAGGAGGAGGAGCTTCAGGTACTGGCACAGAGATTCCCCTGCAGCCCATGGAGAAGACCATGGTGAAGCAGATTGTCCCCTTGCAACCCATGAGGGTCCACAGATATCCACCTGAGGCCCATGGAGGATTCTATGCTGAAGCAAATGGATATGCCTGATAGAGGCTGTGACCTTGTTGGAAGCCCGTGCTGGAGCAGCCTCCTGGCAGGACCTGTGACCCCCAGGAAAGAGAAGAGCCCACGCCGGAGCAGGTTTTCTGGCAGCACTTGTGACCCTGGGGACACACTCTGGGGCAGTCAGTTTTTGAAGGATTACAGCCCATGGGAAGGGGCTGCACATTGGAGCTGTTCATGGAGGACTGTCTCCCATGGGTGCATCCCCACGCTGAATTATGGGAAGAGTGTGAGGAGGCAGGAGTGGCTGAGACAACGTGTGATAAACTGACTGCAACCCCCATCCCTCATTTCCCTGCACCACTCAGGGCAGGGAGGAGGTAGAGAAGCCAGAAGTGAAACTGAGCCTGGGAAGAAGGGAGAGGTGGGGGGAAGGTGTTTTAAGATATGTTTTTATTTCTCATCATCCTACTTGGATTTGATTGGTAATAAATTAAATCACTTTCCTTGAGTCAAGTCTGTTTTGCCTGTGATGGTAATTATTGACTAATCTCCCTGTCCTTATCTCCCCCCACGAGACATTAATTTAATTTCTCTCCCTTGTCTAGTTGAGGAAGGGGAATGAGAGAGAGTCTTGGTGTGGGCACCTGACATCTAGCCAAGGTCAACCCACCACAAGTATCAAGTATTTGAGTTTGATTGGTCAGGATTCCTGTAGATATGTGACATTTAAATCTATTTCTAGGAATCAGATATTTGGTAGAGATGAAACAACAATACATTTGGAAAGGACGCCTTCATGTAATCCCCCTTTTACAGGTTGCAAGTACTTAATATATTGGAATTAGACATGGCAACCACCTATATTCTGTATTTCCATGGGGCAGAGAAGGGTCTGAACCAATAAAATAGTAAGATTTCTAGGAAGGGATATTGCAAAAGGATTTCAATCCAGCATTGTAGTTTTGTACTGAACCATGTTCAGATAAGTAACTCCTTTTCTAGTTTGTCGTGTAGTATTCCCACCATGATTTCTTCATACTTCAAATAGAGAACATACAGCATTCCAAAAGGAAAAATATGCAGAAAAAATAATAATGGTAAGGAAAATTAGAAATGTTCAGATCTTTGGGCAAAATATAGAAACAGAAAGGCATTCAGTTACTTCTGTGAAGTCAGGATGCGAAGACAGCTTGAGAAGTGCTAGTGCTTGCAAAAACAAAGAAGATGATGTAGGACTTGAGCAAGGTATATAAGATTAAAAAGCAGATGCTATGGAAAACTTCAAAACAAGATTAAGTGGGAAAAAAATTGAAAATATATTTTAAAATTAACACAATGACCTGGTAGGTTTAAAGTGAAAATTGATTAAAATTATCGGTGCAGTCAGGATAGAAAAAAAAAAAAAACCTGGAATGCAATACAGGTAAGTGAATAGTACTAGAAAAGAAAATTAATTAAATAAACCCAGAGGAGTAAGCAGTGTGTTTTTGTCTTTTTGCTGTTAGTTATTATAGATAGCCGCGTAGTTTTTTTTTTTTTTTTTTTTTTTTTTGTGTTTTCCAGTATGTTCTTTTCTGAAGGTGTCAACAGAAGACAAAGCCAGCCATGCTGCACAGAATGGGGAGTTGTGTCTGCTGGAAATTGTGTGGCTGGTGGTAGAGCTTACAGCATTGGCATCAGCGACTGCTCCAATTTCACTTGTCCTGCTGTTAGTGTCTGTGTAGATCTCTGGCCAGTTCTTTATGTAGAGGGACAGCTGGTAGAGCTTAGCAGAGAATAAGCCAAAGAAAGAAGAAGAAAATGCTGTGGGCAACTTCATGCAACTGACATAACTTTTTAAATGTCAGTTTCCATAAACATAAAATGGGATAATAGTATTTATCTTTGTATAAATATGTTTCAAGGTGCACTCTTTTGATATCAATATAATTCAGTCTTTAAATATTATTAATTAAATATTTCCATTAAAAACATTGGGCTTTACCTAAAATAGCTAAGAATTCAGAATTTCAGTCAATGAATGTACTTGTCTACTGCAATTTTAAATGGAGGAAGTAAAAAAAAAAAAAAAATCCTCTTTTAGAAAAGGGTTTAATTTAATTTTCATTAATGACGATGACAATAAAAACAAACAGTCCTACTTTTACCTGACAACAATTTCTTCACACAAAGTATCCTGCCTTTACATTTTTATTTGTCTGCAAAACTGTGTGTTGGCTTGTACAAGTTTCATCAGAGAAAAAAGAATAAAAGAAAACTTCTGCTGACAATGATTACAAACTGTTGTATTCTCTTGTATAACTGTGTGTTTTATTTTTGAGAGATCCCGAAAAATCTTTGAAATTATGAGTTTACACATCATGTTGATAGAGAACAGAAAATCCTTTTTTTGACATTTTCATTTTTTATATTTAAAAAGATTCTGAGTTTTGACTCAGTTTTATGTCTCCATAATGCATACAAAATAGGGAAAACAACAACAATATTTTCACAGATTTTATTAGCAATAAAATTTTTAAAGCTGCATATTTCTCCTTGGTCAAAACATGAGATCACATGCTCAATTAATGCTGAATTCATATGTTAGTTTCTGTTGATGGTCTTGATCCAGGACCACTCTAAGGCAGCTGTGGTGAGGACAATTTATATTCTGTGAGCAATGGCTTCAACATTTCAGGAAAATCAATTCTTTTGTACTGAAGATAATCATCTCCCACAGCTTGTGGTAGTAAGGTAAGTCTGCTATGAATAAATACTCTTCTTGCTGTAAAATTATCTTCCTTTGTAAAATATACACCTTCAGTAAACTAGTGGTGGTGAATGTAGTTTCAAAAATGTCGTTGGATCAATCTACCATTACTTTGCTCCACACATGAGTAGATTTCTCTTTATAAGCTCCATGATTTGCAAGTTTGAATCACCGGGTAAAATATGTAAAAAAAATTCAAGAAAATACACTTTTATTGATGTCTATGGCATCTAGGCCACAGGCATCCTGTGAGGAAGTGGTTCATAACTTAGTTTTATAGGCTGTGATATTACTTATTTACTGTGATTTGCCTAACAGTAGAAGGAAGAAGGACTGTCACACTAATATACTCCAGTGATTCTTCTCCATTAGTCTTGCTAGGACAGAGCTGTTGTCAGGCAGCATGGAAGATACACAGCTGAACATTATGTAGATTATATTGTTTTCCATGTCAGTTATGAACTGTAATTAGGCATTAAGCAAAACTTACGGTGACAAGAATAATGAAGGCTGTGGATACTGCTTAGAGAAGTTACAGATTATCCGTACAGGAGAAATTTGCAAACAGAATGCATAAATATCTGCTAGCAATTACTCAAGTGAGATTATTTGCAGGAAGAAGCAATTTCTGTCATTCAGCTGCAAAAACAGGCAAGCCTTCAAACTGATAATACTGCTTTACATCTGAAATAGAACAAATTTCAAACTCAGTAAAATTTGAGCAATTTATGAATAGTGTAGTTGTTACTGCTTTGGAGTCAGAGAAGATTCTAAATAGTCTCTTGAGGTCTTGGATTTCTATTTTGCAACTACTTTTAATTTTTCCTGTGCTAATTACGACTACATTAACTTGCTAAGGGTCTTCTGTACTCTTTGCCTACTGGTCTCATTGCCCACTTTCTTGGCAGGATTTGGCTACGTAGCTTCAGAAGATTTTGGATGTTTACTAATTTGGCTGATGGAAGAATAACCAGATTCAGTCAGGAGTCCAGGACACCACAGAAGTACAAAGGGATGAGGCTGATCTGAGGGAAAACAAGTTGGCATATCACGGTGACGATCAGTGAGGTACATGACCAGGCACAGATGTATTTCATTGTAGCTCAGGCAGGGACCAATGCTAAGATTGAAAGCATAGATGCAGCTCCTGTGTGCATGGGAATAGACCCCTGGTGACACTTCTCTCATGTTCTTTCACACCGCTTTTTCCCTGCAGTCAGACCCAAGGTTGTAAAGCTGTACTGTATCTGTGGGTGCAGGCAGCCAAACTCCTCTGGGGATTTGCCCTCTGGGGGCAAGAGGTTGCATTCACTGACTCTTGCTGCCAAATAACTGGGAGAGAGGCCCTTAATGCCATAGACTATGTATGCAATATAATCAAACATCCAAAAGAGCTATTCAATTTTTGGTATGTGTTTACAAAAAAACCCTCACAATTATTAGAGAAATCTCCTTCCAGACTAATTTTATTCTCTGGTTTAATAAAACTCTATTCAAGATGTTGAGATATCCATAAGAAATTTGTATGCATTTTCTGAATCTGTTTCCCTGTAGAGTACTATGTTGCTCAGAAAAAACATCATCTTGGGTCAGAGGTGCACATGGAGCCAAAGGAACCATCTGCCAACTCTCTGGTTGGCCACAATAAGTTAGATCTTTGTTGTGCTTCATTGAATATCTGCTGTAACGTTTGGGGTAATTTACAAATACCTAACTACACCTGAGTTAATATTTGTCTAGTGTGAAGTGCTGGGATTTCTGGCAAAAAAATCCAAACCCTCTTAGCAGGAATAATTAACTAACTGCTGCTGATCCATTATTTGCAGGAATTTTTCAGGTTGTTTTGTAGTTGTTCAGCAGAACTACATCACTTAATTTTGTTTTCAAACAAAAATGTGATAAATTTGCAGAGTGTTCTGTGAGAAACTTTATCTGTCATTCTTGAAATTCAAATAATTTAAGGCTGCTGTTCTTGGTACTCAGGATGTTTAGATGAGCTCCTCTAAATGACCCCTCACAGCGTTAGGGAGAGCACCCAGCCCAGCACTTCCTTTATTGCACAGGGAAACCAGGTATAAGTTTTGGTACAGAAAAAGAGACAAAATAGGTTTATTCTGTAACTGCAGTCTAACATGATCAGGCACAGAGCTGCTCCACAGGCATCCTGAACAGCCCCAGTCATTGATTTACTTCACTTTGTATTTTCCTTTGCCCTTCTCAAGTTCTTCTCCTTTACCACACCCATTCCCTTTCAAATAAACAGGTCATTTCTATTTACCCTTTTCCTGCTCTCCACGGTTTAGCAGACTTTATAACCTTATTTGGTGTTTATGATTTGATTGCCCTGGTAATTTCTACCTTGTTCAGCAACTCTGCTAAGCTACTACTTCCTTTTGTTGTCTGCAATTTCCTGCTGTGTCATATGTTGTTGTCTTGTTAATGGTGCTCTGGGTCGGAGTTAGCCTCCTGTGTATACATTACTCTTACCTCATTATTTATAGCAGCCTGTTATTCCTTATATTGTTACTTTTCAGAGATGCCACATGTCAGGATTCACCACAACATCCGATCTCATACTTTGAATATCTATACAATTCTGTGACACCTTTTCCTCTCATTATCTAGTTATACAACTGTGCAATGGTCGGAAAATATTAAGTAAAAAAAAAAATTATTTTTTTTCCATCAATTTTCACAATTGGCATTTTAGAAGTAGTGATCAGTGAAGGTGTTGAGTAACAGCATTGTAAACCTTGTATGGCACATCATGTGGCACATGTCCACTTAAATGAATTATTTTTTTTGTGCAGCTCTTTCACTGGAAGGATAAAAACTAAGTGCATCTTAGGTAATGAAATTGGACAGACTGAAACCTATCCACAGAGTTTAAAAAGGAATAATGAAACACAGCAATAAAATTCTGGAGCTAATGATTTAAACGGTTAAGTTTATTTTATTTCTAGTTATCTCTTGATGTCAAGAGATCCATTTCTTTGCATTTTGTCAACGATAATTTTGTACTGATATATAACAACCGATTAAGCATGAATAATTGAACTACAAGTCTTTCAATAGAAAAAGAGTTGTACATTTAATTATTTAATTAATGTGAAGTTAATTTTGTAAAATAAGCACTATGATTCATAAAGGAAGAAGTTATAGCCAAATAAAATATATGAATCAGATACAGAGGAAAACTTTAATTAATACCAGAAGTGAAAAAGGCCCAGTTAAAGACCACTGATAAATTAAAGATGTCTTGGTTTTTTCTTAACATTTAGGGCATTTGTGTAGTGAGTTTTAAAAAGTAAAAGTGTTCTATCTAGAGGCTAATTCAGCAGATAGAATTGAGATTCAGCACAAAACAAAACTGAAATTATCAATGTATGACTGAAGTAGTTCTATTACTCTTCCATTGGTAATAAATTCTGTTTTACAAGCTCAAGCAGAATAGGTCTGATTATTGAGTAATCCTTAAACAGCTTGTGCTCATCCATTTTGTCCTGCAAAGAAAGGTCTTCAATAGTAACCAAAAGATCACTGCCAACTAATGTCTCTTTGAAAAGGAAATGAAAGAAACAATACAGGTTTTTTTTTAGATGGTTACCTTCAGGGAAGTCATACTTGTGTGTATGTTTCCAGTGCTTCACCACAGTTATGGGAAACAGGATATAATCTTTCTTCAGTTGTCACAGTGACTAGACCAAATCTAAAGTTGATATAGGACTTGATCCCACAAGATTTTCTCACTTGAATTGTAAAGATGATTTCTCAACTAAATCTTGTCCCATCAGTTCTTACTAATTTCTTTCTCAGGAAAAAAAAAAAAACAAAACAAAACAAAGCTTTTTGGCTTCACTTGGCTTCACTAACATTTAATGAAGGTTAAATAATAGTTCTGGGCACTGGGCTCTTGTTTTCCAGAATTTCTGAGCACTGAAATATTTTGGACTAAAACTGCATTCAGGCTGAATGATAATCACAGAATCACGGAACGATAGGGTTTGTAAGGGACCTCTGGAGATCATCTAGTCCAACCCCCCTGCCACAGCAGGGTCAGCTAGAGCAGGTTACACAGGAATGTGTCCAGGTGGGTTTTGAATGTCTCCAGAGACGGAGACTCCACCACCTCTCTGGGCAGCCTGTTCCAGTGCTCTGCCACCCTCAAAGGAAAGAAGTTCCTCCTCATGTTTAGGTGCAACTTCCTATGTTCAAGTTTGTGCCCATTACCTCTTGTCCTGTCCCCGGGTGCCACTGAAAAGAGCCTGGCCCCATCCTCCTGACACCCACCCTTTAAGTATTTATAAGTGTTGATAAGATTCCCCTTCAGTCTTCTTTTTTCCAGACTGAAGAGACCCAAATCCCTCAGCCTTTCCTCATAAGAGAGGTGTTCCAGTCCCCTCATCATCTTCGTAGCCCTTTGCTGCACCCTTTCCAGCAGTTCCCTGTCCCTCTTGAACCGGGGAGCCCAGAACTGGACACAGTACTCCAGGTGCGGCCTCACCAGGGCAGAGTAGAGGGGGAAGATGACCTTCCTCAACCTGGTGGCCACACTCTTCCTGATGCACCCCAGGATGCCATTGGCCTTCTTGGCCACAAGGGCACATTGCTGCCTCATTGTCATCCTGTTGTCCACCAGGACTCCCAGGTCTCTTTCCACCGAGCTGCTCTCCTGCAGGTCAGCCCCCAACCTGTATGGGTGCATGGGGTTATTCCTCCCCAGGTGCAGCACCCGACACTTGCTCTTGTTGAATTTCATAAGGTTTCTCTCCACCCAGCTCTCCAACCTGTCCGGGTCTCGCTGTATGGCAGCACAGTCTTCTGGTGTGTCAGCCACCCCCCCTAGCTTTGTGTCATCAGCAAACTTGCTGAGGGTGCACTCTATCCCCTCATCCAGGTTATTGGTGAATATATTGAACAGATTGTTATTAAAAGTGCGATGGTAAGCAGTTATTCATATAAACGGTCTTAAGTAAAAAAGCCTGAATGGCAAAATAAGAGAGCGTGGGAGTGAGGTGAAGCACTGAATCCTTGAATGTCCACACTATTTAATGATTAATTCATTCCGTGGTTTTATCTAAGTCTGTCGCAGCTAGTTGTCTTATGTGGCCTTAGCTAAGTACAAACAGTATCACCTTACCAGTGCAAAACTGTCCACAAAGATCAGTCAAACTGTGTAGAAAGGAACTTAAGGCTGAATCAATAGTCTTACTAAAACATTATTTTTTCATACTTAAGAGCATTAACATGAACCCATTGCCATCTTGTTCAATAGGAATATCCTACATAAACCTTGAAACTGCACTTCACATCTCCAGTTGTTCTCCTGTCTTGTTAAAACTCACCCTTAAATTCCCGCAGTGCTAGAACTGATTACCTACAGCTAAAAACATGGCTTCTCTTATGTGTTCTAGTTAGCACCTTTTTCAGCTGCATTTTCAAATGTAGGAGAAAGCTAATTTGAAAAAGAACCTGTGAGAAAGGATTATATATTTTGTCTCTCAGATTTTTATTTCCCCCAATTTCAGCTTTGTATGTGTTTGCCAAAAATGTCAAATGCTTTTCTACGCTGATCTTCTTTGTGTTGTGTTTTCAGCTGTTGGGGCTTTTTCTTGTTGTTGTTGGGTTTTTTTGTTTGTTTGGTTTGGGGTTTTTGTTTTGTTTTGGTTTGTTTGTTTGTTTGTTTTTTTTAATAAAAAGGATTATATTACTTATTTCCCTCTACCAAAAAGGGTAAGGAGTTTTAAAGAGCTTCTTTGTGTCTAATGTTTTTGTATACTTATCTTTCAAACATTATCCTCATTTCCAGGTAGATTAAGTTGTTATTTTTTAATTTGTTTCAAATACCTATGGAAGTAAAACTCCAATTTAAGTCAGGCATTCCAGGACCCACACTTAAAAGTCTATTCTTAGCAAAGCAAAGGTAACTGCTTCTATACAGTGTCTGTAAAGGCTAATTCTTTAAAAAAAAAAAAAAAAAGAATCTGAGGTAGAAGCACTTACCTTTTATAGAATAGCTTGTAGAATGCTGGAAACAAACTTCTAACATTCTGTACTTGCTCAGGATGCTGAAGGCCTTATGCATTTTAATGATAAAATTTAATAAATGGGAAAAATCAAGCCAAACTCTTTTTCTGCTGACATTCCAGTGCACCTTGTCTCAGCCCCTATACTTGAGTTTGCAACACTCTCCCTCAGCATGTGTATTATTCTTCCTCTAGACTTCCAAGCACAGACAGATAGCTTTTCATTGCTGTTGTGTATCTTTCCACAATGGCTGTTATTTATAGCTAATTTATTTACTGCTACATTGGCAGCAAAAGAAAGGATAAGGATAGTGTGGGCCCATTACTTAATGAGTCAGGGGGATAGTGACAAGCAATATGGCTGAGGGAATCAATGACTTTTTTTGCTTTAGTTTTCCCTTGTTAGACTTGATGTTGGGCCCAGTCAGGTTTGCTTATCGGAGTCTGTGGGAATGAGCAATACACACAGTAGAGGAAGAAAAGAGTTAAGGATCACTTAGCCTACTTGAACATGCAGAATTCCACGGGAACTGATGCAATGCACAGGTATAGAGGAGAAGCTTTGCAAGGCTACCTTTGCCAGGTCATGCCAATCAAGGCAGGCTCCTGTTGACTGGGAAAAAAAAAAGGTCAGACATCACACTCATCTACAAGAAGGGGAAGGAGGATCCAAGTAAGTGCAGCTAGTCAGCTCAGTCCCTAGGAAGGTTATGGAGCAAATCCTCCTGGAAAATATTTTGAAGTACATGAAGGACAGGAAGCTGATTGGGAGAAGCCAAGGGTGAAACGTGCCTGACTGACTTCATTGTTTTCTATGATAAAGTTCCTAGTGCTGTGCAAGGGGAGGAAAGTGGATGTTGTTTACTTTTAATCTACCAAGGTTTTTACAAAGTTTCCACTTTTCCAGATTCAAGTTACTACATTAGTGAGGTAGGCAGTGGATAACCGGATGATAAGGTGTGTGGAAAATTGGCTGGACTGCTGGGCTTAAAAAGAGTTGTGATCAGTGGTGCAAATTTTAGCTGATGACCAGTTAGTTACTAGTGAGGTCCCTCAGGGATAAACACCAGGACCAGTACTGTTTAATTAACTGTATTCATTGATGCCCTAGATGACAGGTCACAGGGAGCTCTCAGAACTTCTGTGGACAACACCAAATTAGGAGAACCATTCAGTATACAAGACGGCAGGGCTGCAATTCAGAGAAATGGGCTGACAGGAGACTCATGAAGCTCAGCAAAGGGAAATGTAAAATCTTGCACAGGGAGAAGAACAAGCCCATGCCACTTTATAGGCTGAAGGTGACCATCTGGGAAGCAGCTTTGCAGGAAAGGACCTATCAGTCCTGGTGGACAGCAAAGGGAACATGAGCCAGCAGTGTGTTCTGGTTGTGAAGACGGCCAACAGCATCCTGAGCTGTACCAGTAGGATTTTGGTCAAAGGTTCAGCAAAGTGGTCCTTCCTCTTCACTGGCACTTGTAAGACCAAATATTGTCCAGCTTTGGACTCCTCAGTACAAGGAATATTGACCACTGACATAGTAGAGAAAGTCCAGGGAAGACAAAAACGTGGTTTGGGGCTAGTACACAGGACATAGGAAGAAAGTCTGAGAGCTCAATTTTTTCAACCCAGAGAAGATACAGCTCAAGCAAGATTTTGCTGTCTACAGCTACCTGATTGGAGGACACAGAAAAGATGGAAGCAGTCTTCTTAAAGATTCACAGTGATAGGACGACACAAAGTGGAACACTGAAAATTCCCATCAGATTATAGGGAAAAAAATTACCAAAAGAGTGGTCTAACACTGGAAAAGGTTGTCTTGTAGAGTTGAAGAATCTGCATCCTTGAGATGTTCAAGAAAATTTTTGAGCAGGGGTTTGGGCTTGATGATCTTCAGAGGTCCCTTCAACCTAAATAATTCTATGATTCTATCTATGAAAAATAAATAGAAATTGTGAAAATATCTGTATTCATAATTTTATTTCTCCCAGTATCAGTTATTACATATTTAGGATACTGTGCATACAGATTTGTTATTTTTATTGTTTGTAGATGTTTGTTTTATAGACTGTTCTCTCACATCTTATGTACAATGTAGGGTCCTCAGACTAAAATTAGGAAACATTGGACTACACAGTGCAGCAACTCTCAGAGGCAAAATTTAAGTGATTTAGAGAAAAGGGTAAGTTATCTGCTCTCTCTCTGCTATACTTACACTTTTAATAAGCAATTGAAAAAAAGCTGAAGCTTAAAAGTACTTTTATGGATATGTTAGTTTATTTGTGCATGAATCAGTTAACCACAAAATGATCTGTTTAAACATCTATGTCGATTTTTTCTTCTCTGAATCCCCAGTTCTCTTCCTTCTCATTGCCTTCCATACCAAGGGAGAAAAATTCAGTTAGTCTTCTTGAAATAGAGAAACACATAAACAAACAAACAAACAAAAACCAACACAATAATAAAAAAAAAAAAAAAAAAAAAAACACAAAAAACCCCCAAAACCATACCAAAAGAACCCAAAACCCAATATACCTACCTCCTGTAGGTACACTCCTGCATTCTACTGCTGTGTTATTTTATCTCAAGGAAATCCAACTGTAACCCTGATGATACAAGCATATATTGCTCAGTAGCCCAGGAAGCAAAAAGTTAGTCATCCTCTTTGCAGTTGTCAAAATATGCTGTCTCCCTTCCCCATTAGAACATTAGAGGCAGGAGAGCAGCAGTAACAACTGGAACATCCAGATGCTTTACTTTTTTTTTTTTTTTTTTTTCCTGGCTGCTTTCATCAATTAACAGATTCCCTTGCTCAGCCTCAGGTGCCAGAAAAGACATCTTGCTGAGATGTCTTAACTCATGCAGATATAAAGCTGATACAACCGTCATAGTTATAGACTCCTTCAGTGATCAGAATACTATGTGCATGGAAGAGCATCTAGAAGAAATCTAGGTTGAAAATGAGAATTTGTGAAGGGTGAAACAGTCACTTGATTCAATAATGAGAGACCTGGCACAGTGGAGAATGTGCTCATGACACACACCCAGAGGCTGAAGCCTTCAACTTTGAAACAAGTAAATGCTATATCAAATAAAAATCTTCTTCCCGACTGAAGGGTATTTTTCTATACATTTCCAATGACTGTGATCTCTAAGAAGTTTGGCAGAGTGCTCTAGGGCCCGACCCATAACATACTCAAGCAAAGCTAACCACTGTTCTCTAATGAAAATAGCGCAACCATCAACAATACAGTAAAGACCACCAGAAAAGATTCCAGAGGAGAGGTTTGTCAAT
Organism: Alca torda; assembly: GCA_008658365.1. Lineage (NCBI taxonomy): Eukaryota > Metazoa > Chordata > Aves > Charadriiformes > Alcidae > Alca > Alca torda. The sequence goes on along the minus strand of CM018076.1, from coordinate 163,824,732 downwards.
TTATGACAGAGAAGTCCTAGAGATATTTATCTTGATGTGTAGTGCTCCAAAAGTGTATGCTTCTGTGCACTCACTCTGCTCTCAAGGGAAGAGCAGCCATTCTTTCCACCCAGGAAACAAGAGAGGTATCACTAAATAACGGCTACTTTTCCATTAGTTACTTGTTTTCAGATTGCTTTTGATTCAGCCTGCCATAAACCTCCATGGCATCACAACATTTTTTGTTCCCTTATTTTTTAAAACTTTTCTAAAGGAAACTTATTCACTTAAATAATTAACATTTTTTTTGTGACAGAATTCGGAAAAGTTTCCACATATTTACATTGTGCATGCAGCAAATGATACTTAAAAACATATGTTCCATATATAATCAGAATCTGTAACATTCTTGTTCATCTTTATTCAAGCTTCTATTAGTATTAATCTTATGAATCCATGAAAGTAATTATTAAGTGAATATTTTTGAATATATACTATTTACGGAATATTACCACTAGGTCTTCAGAATCTCATAATAAAAGAAGCAAAGCAGTAACGTTAATTGAGAAATGTTAAAGAAAACAACTTCATAACTTGTTGATTATGTGATATCTCTATAAATACAGTACAAGGGATTTTTTAAGGGAGCTTAGGAAGAAATCAAGGGAGTTCAGAATCTGTCTTCAGAACTCTTAACTTTGTTCTTTCCAAGGGAGAAGGATGGGCAACCACAAACTTTTTTGAATGGTAAAATAGAAGTTGGCGAAGCTCTGAAAACATTCTACAGTATGCCATACTCATAGTGCTGATTGTTGCTTTTGTTTCAAGTATTCCCTACCTGTGATGGGTAATTAAAAAAAAAAAAACAAAACCAAACCACAAAAAAAAAAAAAAAAAAAAACAAACACAAAAAACCAAACCAAAACAAACAACAAACCATACAGAAAATAACCCTCATTCATCTCTTCTTCAAATAGTATGCTCTTGTGTAATGAAACCCTGAGCTGGCCTCAACCTTCTGCTGGAATCTGATTAAAATTTAACTACAAATGAGAATGGTAGAAGAGATTCAAGTTCTCTTAGTCCCTAAATTAAAGATTTGTTAAATATAATAATAAGCCTAAAGACGACAAATCAAACAGGAAAAGAAAATCTCCATAATCCCAGGCCTGTTGAGTGAGATGTATTAATAAAAAGGTCATTTGAAAAGAAGTTTCCCCATTGTTCTTACCAGGTGGAATCTTACTGCAGTGAGACTAAATATTTCATATTTTGGTGTATAATATGCAGAGACTATCTCCTTCTCTCACTCAGCTTAAATAACTACATATACTACTGTGTTTGATTCTGTGACCCATTGACAAGACACTTTATAGGAATGAGAAGATGCAGTAGAAACTTTGGCCTTTTGTGCCTATGCTATCCCACTTCAAGAAGCTCAAAACCAGCAAAGCTTACCCTTAGCAGGCCCCATGAAACTGCTGAACAGTATACTTGTATGGAAAAGAAGAACTCTATATTTCAGTCTTTGTGTGGATTAAATTTCTCAGTTTAATCAACAACCGTTTACATTAGAGGAATGGATTCCCATCAGAGTATTCTAGACATTAGGAGGTTGGATTATTTTTTTTTCTTGCTTGCTTGTTTTCTCTGATTATAATGGTGTGAACACCAATATGAGATGAGAGTGGAGAGTGTTTTCTTCCTCAGGTTGGTACCTAGGATATATGCAGACCATTCCAGTTTGAATCACTCAGGCTGAGTAGCCTCAATTTAGATCTTCCACTTCTTCAATGACAGCTCTAACCACATAGTCTTTCTATATGAGGTACATACTTTAAATACGAAAGCAAGTCACATCCTGATAAATTCATGAAAGAATTCTGGAAATTTGCCTTGAGGAGTGGATTCTGAGCAGAAAGAGGAACCTGCCTGTAGCATCAAATTCAGCACCAATAGCTGGGGAAGGGTGGAGCGGAAGACAAACTCCTGTTAAGATCCCTGGGCTAGCTGCCTGTTGGTAACTACTAAGACCACTTAGTCTACCTTTTCACCCACTGTGTGCTTTGCCATCCATTTCTGAGGTGTCTAACTGCCCCATGCTCTTTAAAACAACCTAATTTCACAATGCAGTTCTTCATTCAATCCTAGCAGGCAAGAAAAGAGGATGTGTCTAGATCCCTAATAATCCACTTTGGGGACTGCAGATACTTTTGTCCTTTGAATTGTTTTCCACCAATATGGAAGTAGTATATGAAAGAGAAATTGAGAGCAAGAGAAAAAAATAACCAAAACCCCAATTTCTATGGATCATAGAATACTAACTGGATGGGTAAAATCTGTGGTTTTGTGAGAAAAGAAACTTAGACTACAGTACAGAAGTCCTTGCAGACTAATTGTATTCAACAAGGCCTCAGCTCCAGTAGAAGCTAGAAACGGTAATCTCAAAGCTTATCTCAGAGAAACCTTGGTGGTTGTATCACAAATTGCATGTAGGGAATTTACTACATTTTTTAAAATTCAAATTGTCCATTAGGTGTAAAATATAGTGTTCCAACTTTGTAACCTACAGTTTAAAATAGGGAAGGTGTAAAATTCTTAGTACAGAAAAGTGAATCAGAAAGTCTATTTGCCACGAGCACCAAACACTGCAGAAACATTTTGAATTGTTAGACAGCTCCATTCAGTTGCTGGAAGTTCACTCAGCACCCACACATGCATAGAAACACACTGAAAGTTATTACAAGCTAAAGATAAGGCAGTTTTTAACGGCTTGCATATATCTTGACTAATTTTCTCCCAGAATTTTTAATCCAAATAATTTTCTGTAATATGCTAGTCCTGAGATTGTTTGCCAGACAAATTATGCTGGGCACCCATCTTTTGGTAAGCCACAGGAAAATGTAATCCACACCATTCACAGGAGAGTGCACTAACCCCTAGACTACAAAACATTATTATGTGTAGTGAAATAATATGTTTGTGGTACCCTTTGTAACTTTCGATGAAATTTTATCAATACAAATCCAAGAATGTAAAGTTCCTAAAGCTTAAAGCAAATTTATTCAACTGTCATTTTTTTTTTTTTTTTTTTAATCAGCATAGGATGTTCCCTTAAATTAGGTTGCCTAGTAGAGGAAGAGTATATGCATCTTTCACTAAACACTCATTGATACAAAAATAGAAACACAAACACTTGAAAAAAATACCTTTGGCCTGAACAGAATACCATCCTTTCAGGTAAGGGTGAAATTGAACTTGCATCTCTCTTTCTCTGAATGAAATCAGTAATTTCTGGTAGCCATTATCTGTTTCTTTATTTTCTTTTAGAAGTGGTATGAAAAGAGATCATGTACCAACTTTTGCATTTCAAGGGAGAACCATGCTGAAGAAAATACCAGAAAATCATGAAAGGAAGAAAGTATCCCCCAAAACACTATGCCTAGCATGTCATTAGCTACCTATGGGATACAATTCTAGATCTGGTTCTACCCTTTTGAATATCTTAATACTTTCTACAGACTGCTTCAGAAGTTAAGATAGGCACTTTGAGTGATAGACTGGGCTCAAGTGCTTTATTTTTAAATAATTACATTCAGGGAACCTCATTTTGGGGTGAGTGCTGCAGTCTTGTTATGCTTGCTTTTCCGTTCAGCAAAGCAGTGTATGTGCAGCTGACAGAAGCATCTAACATATGCAGCAGTTTGTGCAGAAAGGAACAAAGAAGGAGCCAGCAGCTCTGCACCGACCAGCATACATGTCTCCAGCTATGGTAGTGACAGGGCATGGCTCCCAGCTGCTGTTAGAGCTACTGTCCCTGTGACATCCAAAGCCTGACCCAGACAAATGTTAGGAAGGAGGATTCAGACCTACAAATCTGAAGCTGCAGGGAGTGCCTGGGACATCTCACTGAGATGAAGCCAGATGGTCTTACAGCTTGTAGCAGCTGTGCAGTTGTCAAGAAACTGTGCCACCAAATGAAAGAGCTGCAGGAAGAGGACAGCAGACTGAACAGCATCAGAGATGAAAAGAAAGCTAATTGAATGGCTCTTCTCTGACAGACTTCAAGAGCAGCTTCAAGCACTCAAACCTCCAACTGTAACAGAGGGGCAGGCAGAGTCTGTGCCTGTCAGGGTGGCAAGTGGAAACTTCCACGATGGCAGAGGCTGGAAGCTGGCACTAGGAAGATGGCTTCTGCTACTCCTGAAGACTTGCATCTACAGAATAGGTTCACCACCTTCATAGTTGATAAGGAACTGGGAGCACTGTAAAAAGAAACATCTGAGCCAGTTGAGCTTGAGGCACACAGGAGCACCAGGAAGAAGCTGAGGGTATTAGTAGTGGGAGACACCCTGTTGTAGGCAATGCCATTTGCCAACCTGACCTGTCATCTAGGGAGGTTTCTGGTTGCTGGAGGTTCACACTTGAGTTGTTGTGGACAGGATGACAAGGCTCATCCAGTCTTCAAACTATTACCTGATACTGCTTTTCCACATGGACATCAATTATACTTTCAGGGATGACCCGGATCAAGTAGATCTCTTGGAGTGATGATAAAGGGTGGAGGGGCCCAGGTGGTTTTCTCCTCCACCGTGCCAGTGCAAGGTGAAGGGCTTGAGAAGAAGTGGCTGGATCCCGCAGGACAAGAATTGGTTGTGGAGCTGGTGTCAGAAACAGGGCTTCATTTTCTACGATGACAACATGGAAGAGATGACTTAGTGAAGCAAAATCTTTGCCAACAGGCTGTCCAGAAGACCTCTAAACTAGGAAAAACGAGGAAATGAGACAATGATCAGTAACCATGTGAGAACATGGTGGATAGAGCTGGTGAGCAGAGGATGCAGGTGATATGAAAAAGAGGAACCTCATAATCAACAGAAGTTCATGAATTTCAACAAGGAGAAATGCAAAATTCTTCATCTGTGGAGGAATAATTGGCTGTAAATCAGGATAGCAGAAAAGGACTGAGGGTCCTAGTGGACAAGTTGTGCATGAACCCCAGTGTGACTCTGCAGCAAAGACCACTGACAGACTCTTGAGCTGCATTAGGAAGATCATCTCCAGCAGGTTAAGGGAGGCTATCTTCCCTCTCTACTCAGCACTGGTGAGACCACAACTAGGGTATTGGATCCAGTTCTGGTCTCCCTAGTACCAGAAAGACAAAGACATACTGGAGCAAATACAGCAAAAATCTATGAAGATGATTAAGGGACTGGAGTATCTGATATATGAAGAGAGGCTGAGAGTAGTGGGATTGGTTTGCCTGGAAAAGGCTCAGGGGGTATCTTGTGTATAAAACACATGCATAAATATTATATACATAGATATTTATTTTATTAATATATTTATACATATTTTAAATATTTTAAATATAAATGGAGAGTAAAGAAGCCAGCGACAGATTCTTCTCAGTGATAAACAGTGAAAGGACAAGAGGCAATAGGCACAAACTGAAATACAGAAAATTTTATTTAAACATAAGGAAAAAAAGATCACTGTGAGAGTGGTCAAATACTGGAAGAAATTAACTAGAGATGTTGCACAGTCTCGGTCCTGGGAAATTTTCAAAACCCAACTGGACACGGTCCTGAGCAACCTGCTCTAGCTGACGCTGCTCTAAGCAGGGGCTTGGACTTGATGACCTCCAGAGGAACTTTCTTCTGCCCTTTTAGGTCCACTTCTAGGTACACAATTAAAAGGCTTCAGCACAAGGGCAGCAGAAAAGTGTCCCCTCCTTGAACATCCTTCATGCTGACAGCTGAAATATTTTCTCAGAATGTGCTATTGGACAGGGGACTGTCTAGATATTCCATTTCTTAAGTGACTAATTAACTGTTAACCCATTAAACTAAAGGGACATGTTTCTACCAAAGATGAATGAGTTTAAGGTAATTTCTTATTCTTAAAATGACACAGGATTTCGAGAGGAACTTTATATGGGATTCACCTGACCAGGTGCAAATGTAGAGAAGATGCCTATATCAGAACTCATCATCCTAGGCTTCTTGTATAGCTGATGAAGAAAATTCAAAATATAAAGTAGACATCTGAAATATGTTATCTGAGTCCTTACCCTACAGAACAACTTTGATTCCATGGAAATAAGAGTTCAAATATTATCTGTGTTTCCAGCATTTCTTAGTACTTGTCTCAATTAACATGGTAGCTCTGACTTCTCTTCAGACTCAAGTGCAAGCTCTCTGTGCTATCTGCTTCAACTATCTGTTGGTTTATTGTCTAACTCTGCTCTGGAGTTTCTTGCTTCTCTGGCAGACAAACTATGGGCTGGAGCAAACAGGGGACACAAAGATACACACTCGGGTACTGTCCCTACAGCAAATATCAATACAAACAGTAACTCCTGACTCAAGTTGACTTATGCACAGTCCTTTGGAAACAGCCTTCCTATCTTTGCACCTTAGCCATACCTTCATTTGTTACTCCGTTACCAGGCTATCAGTTATTTATGTTAACCGATTTATGTTACTTACGTTATTTATGAAAAATGTGGGGGTTTTTCACCTGGAAAAAAGAAGGCTCCAAGGAGATCTTATTGCAGCTTTTCAATATATAAAGAGGGCTTATAAGAAAGATGGAGAAAAACTTTTTAACAAGGCCTCTAGTGACAAGACAAGGGGCAAGGGTTTTAAACTAAAGAGGGTAGGTTTAGATTGGACATAAGGAAGAATTTTTTTATGATGGGTGTGGTCAGACACTGCAACAGGTTGCCCAGAGAAGTTGTGAGTGCACCATCATTGGAAATGTTCAAAGTCAGGTTGGATGGGGCTTTGAGATACCTGATCTAGTGAAAGACGTCCTTGACCACAGTGGGGGGATTGGACTAGCTGATCTTTAAAGGTCCCTTCTAACCTTAACGAGTCTATGATTCTATGGTTTATATTTGAGTGTCCCTCCATAAATTACATATGACGCATTATTAAGTCTGCTGCTCGTAAAATTTTAGCATTTAGGATGAATTTATGAAAAGCAGAGTGGTGAAATTTGGGATCGAAGCATATTATCCATATGTTGCTGTATAGTAGATAGACAATTTGATTATCATCTGTTGCGGATGGAGCGACACACTTCACTCATAGAGAGAAGCAGCAATACATTTATTGATACAAACCAGGGATTTAACTAAGTTTTATATCAAATGTGACAGTGTTTTAACAAGATTTGATGGCAAGGCACACTTGGTTATTCACTGCACAGAGGACAGGGTCAGACAGAACAGTCTGGGAGAGCCTCCCATTGAGTCACGAGGTTCAGAAATGACCTCCTTGCTTTCTGAACTCCTTCTCAGAGAGGAGTCTAGGTGCAGATGAATCCAGTCGTAGTCCCACATTTGATCAACGGTTTATGTCTAAAGGATTATATATGCACAATCAATCCTTTATAACATTTAGCTAAGATTTCAAAATTTAGCATGTATTAGTCACTCACCGAGGATCTATTGTGGCAATGAATCTTTGAATCTACAGGAGTAACCTTGACAGGCTTCCCTACTTAAGGGGAGATCCTGGAGTGCAGGCCACCGATGTACAGGAGAGCTCAAAGGGTTTTTTGGGCTGTTCACTATTTATGGAGGTAAGATGATCAACCTATGGTCATATCGGCATATTGACCATGGTACCAGCATTGCTCAAGTTAGCCTTTGGCTATTGTGTTTTCTGTCTCCCTGAAACCACATTGAGACATATGCAGCCATCACAACTAGATGCAACCATTATGACCACCACAGGTGGCTATCACTTGGGCAGGGTTGCAGGAGATAAAGGTCAGGTTGGCACCTGGACGGGAGTACAATGTCACATCATTAGTACTGGAAAACACCTCTTCCACTCTTGGTGCGTGTTATGGCAGATGTATCACCCAAGATATTTTATTGTAAATTACTCTAGGGTTTTTTTTTGGCTATTCTAGAAAATCGAGAGAGGTAATGATTCATTGTCATGGTTTGGGATGGACTGGCCATTGAAATGAATGACAGATGCTCTCCCCCACCTCTCCCTTGAGAGGAGGAGGAAGAGATAGAAAGAGAATTATGAGTTTAAAAGAAACTAAACTACTTTAATGAAATAGTAATACTAAAATAATAAAAAGAAAAGATAATAATATATATAAAAAAAGAAAATAATGAAACAGATACAATATATAAAAAAACAGTGTCGAGCTCCCAGGATGATGATGATGTCACCAGCAGGCACTGGGAAAGTCCCAGACTGGAGTCAGCGACGGATGGGAACTGGGTTCTGGATCTGGATTCAGGAACACACAGATCAGGATGAAAGGCAGATGGACAGAGTCCTCCTCAGATGCCAGCCACTGAAGAAAAGAGGGCTGATCCTTTGATCCCTCAGCTTTTATACTAAATATGAGACAGATGGGACAGAATACCCTGTTGGTCAATTTTGGGTCACCTGTCCTGTCTGCTCCTCCCTGCAGGTGCGACCCCTCTACACTTTTCCACTTCCAATCCTCCAACGTGACACATAACAAAGTTAGCTGACTTTAGTTGTTATAGCAATAAGTATAAGCAGGAGACTCCCTGCATACCATCCCTTGGTATAAATTATAAACAATCAGGTCTTACCACTGCAAGAAGCCGACACTTTCTGAAAAATATACCGTTAATTTCAGAGAGTTCAGTTAGTTAGAAGAGGCTTAGCTGAAAAATAAAATTACTGAAAAGAAAATTGGTTCTGTTTTACCTCAAAAAAGGACATTAATTTTATATTATTAGGGTCCATTCTATATAAGCCCTACAACTATATTAGAAATGAGTTCCTTTTCTCCAGTTACTCTGAAGTCATTCATGTTTAATTAAGGTCAAATGAACAAAATCCAGAGTAGACTACACAGTTACAACAGTTATTAGACATACGTGAAGTAACAAAAAAGAAAACAAACTTAATCTACTTCCATTAAAATTTAATCAATTTGCATTAAGATTTAATCAGAAAGGTTTCTTACTCTTTTTCTCCATCTGAATTGCTATAGATTTTTCCTGTGACCCATCTGCCAGGAAGTCTTTCTGTATAAAATCTACTTGAGGTTGTATTTGTAAAAATAAACCCTAATTTGTGTATCATGTCAGATGCAATAATTAAGTGATTTTCTAAAGTTGTTCAGGAGATGTAAAAACATTTAAAATATGAAAACTATTTTCATTTTTTTTCTTAAGGGATAGTGAATCAAATATAGTTGTCTAAACGTAGTTACCAAGTGACAATTTAGGCAAATACTTGAACTATCCATATGGGGCTGGCAGTTATCACTGAATCATAGAATCACAGAATCATTTAGGTTGGAAAAGACCCTTGGGATCATCGAGTCCAACCATCAACCCCACTCTACAAAGTTCTCCCTTACACCATATCCCTTAACACCACATCTAAACGAGCCTTAAACACGTTCAGGCATGGTGACTCCACCACCTCCCTGGGCAGCCTATTCCAGTGTCTGACCACTCTTGCTGTGAAGAATTTTTTCCTTAATGTCCAGTCTAAACCTACTCTGTTGCAGCTTGAAGCCATTCCCTCTTGTTCTATCGCTAATTACCTGTGAGAAGAGACCAGCACCAACCTGTCTACAGTGTCCTTTCAAGTAGTTGTAGAGAGTGATGAGGTCTCCCCTCAGCCTCCTCTCCCTCAAACTAAACAGTCCCAGCTCCCTTAACCGCTCCTCATAAGATTTATTCTCCAGGCCCTTCACCAGCTTTGTTGCCCTCCTCTGCACTCACTCCAGCACCTCGATATCTCTCTCATATTGAGGTGCCCAAAACTGGACACAATACTCAAGGTGTGGCCTCACCAGTGCTGAGTACAGGGGGACAATCACCTCCCTACTTCTGCTGGTCACACTATTTCCAATACAAGCCAGGATGCCATTGGCTTTCTTGGCCACCTGGGCACACTGCTGGCTCATATTCAGCAGCTTGTCAATTAGAACCCCCAGGTCCTTTTCTGCCAGGCAGCTCTCCAGCCACACTTCCCCAGGCCTGTAGCGGTGCATGGGGTTGTTGTGGCCCAAGTGCAGGACCCAGCATTTGGCCTTGTTGAAGCACATTCCATTAGCATTGGCCCATCAGTCCAATCTATCCAAGTCTCTCTGTAGAGCCTCCCTATCCTCATGTAGATCAACACTCCCGCTTAGCTTCGTGTCATCTGCAAACTTGCTGATGATACACTCTATGTCCTTATCAAGGTCATCAATAAAGATGTTAAACAGAAATGGTCCCAACACTGAGCCCTGAGGGACACCACTTGTGACCGGCCGCCAGTTGGATTTAACTCCATTGACCACTACTCTTTGGGACCACCCATCCAGCCAGTGCTTGATCCAGCAGATCGTATGCTCATCCAGGCCATGAGCCACCAGTTTTCCCATGAGAATTCTGTGGGGGACAATGTCAAATGCTTTTCGGAAGTCCAGGTAGACAATGTCTACAGACTTTCCCTCATCCAATAATTGGGTCATCTTGTCATAGAAGGAGATCAGGTTCATCAGGCAGGACCTGCCTTTCGTAAACCCACGCTGACTAGGCCTGATCCCCTGCTTGTCTACTATATGATTTGTAATGGCACTCAAGATGATCTGCTCCATGACCTTCCCTGCTACTGAGGTCAGACTGACAGGTCTGTAGTTTCCCGGATCCTCCTTTCTACCCTTTTTTGTAGATGGGTGCTCCATTTGCTACCCTCCAGTCCATTGGGACCTCCCCAGTTAGCCATGACTTCAGGTAGATAGATGACAGAAAACATACGAGAGAACATCTCCTCTGGCAGTGGCACTTAGAAGACAGGCAGGACCAGCCAATGCAGATCACATGGCTTCAGAAGGTGCCTAATTGTAGACAGGTGATACTGCCAGCCTCTGCATTTTTACTAGTTAGTTACCTTTGGTTTACTTCTTTGAGGTGCAAATCTATTTGTTAGACCAGTATGATCACCTGTTTTAAAGGATTCTCAGTTCCTGGCATCTGTGGTTAACTACTGCACCTTGCTGTTTTTACCTTCCTGTGTAGGCAGATCAGCAATAGCAGATATTTCAAAATGGCAGTATACTCTCTCAGAATGCAAGCAATTTGAGATGTTACTGCAGACACAGATGCTAGTTTAGAGCTATAATACACGGAATTTGTGTCATAGTGATAATGTTCTCTAGAACATTTCCTCTCATCGCTCCAACCCATCAGAACACTACCTCACCAGCTTTCAAAGATTGCCATCTGTACCTTTTTTGACACATTTGCAGCATATTTTCATCCACAGGCAGCCACTTACAATACAGGATGTAGAGTGTGCAATTAGCAACTCATTGGTTGGACTGAATTAAAAGAGAGAAATTCAGTTGCTGGCCATTCCACTATGCGTGACAGGCATAGTCAGTGTCATCAGAGTTCATCTGGCATCATTGGATTGTCTCTTGGCCAACCAAAATATTTCTCTTACTGTTTCAAGATTGGTCACTGTCTGTATGACATAAATAGCTATTCCACATAGTATTCAGTCTGATGTCTAGAACTTGCATTTTCTTCCAGGTTTCTGAACAATTTATTTCTGAGAAATTTATTTATTTCTTCTCTTCTGAACTCTGTGCTAAATGCTGCTTCTAGTCTATTTACTATGAAACAACCAGGTCAGAATTCAGAAATCTAATACAAAATTGCAAAGTTTGATCCTCGTGCCCAAAGTGTCAATAGAAAGAATATGACTAATAGGATATTGCTGAGCACGTGTCCAGACCTTGTGGAAATATTAACTGGGTTGGGGATAGTAATTGTGTCATTTTTATTCTTTCATTATAGATTCATGTGAAGCTGAATCCTCAGTTTGATTAATTCTCAAACAGTATCAAATGTATAGAACAAGAAATAATTTATTTATGTTGAAAAGGAAAAAGTACCAGACAAAATCTTTGTTGAGCTGGACAACAGAGAAGAATGTCTCTAGGGAGGTAAGAGCACAGGCAGAACTGGAGCTATCTGGGAGCCAAAAATGGTACCTTTTCATTCAGTTCATACAAGGGAGAACTAGTTGCATAACCGTATGCTGACCTGAAAATGCCTTTCACATTCTTCAATTAAAGCACAGGAAGGTAAGACTGTGCCTCTGTGTAGCACCTTTTGGCTACCTATAGGTGGTTTGTCACTCAGTCATTGTTCCAGTTTGAATTCAGAGGTGTATAACTGATCATGAATTGTAAAAAGGGTTTATGAATTGTAAAAAGTGTTTGTGTATCTCACACAAGCTTCCAGATTACACTGTAGGGGGTTGGTTACGCTTAAAAGCCAAAACCTAAAAAAGTTAACATTTTCAGACACAGTTGTTCATTAAATCTTATCATTATCTATACAGCTTAGTGAAGTGAAAGCTTGTTCATTGGCCCAATTCATTACTGTTTGCAAGCCTGTCATCACAGCCCAAAATAGCTATAGAAGTTATAAAAAAATCTTCAGTGTGGTAGATTCTGCATGTGATTTCATAATAAATGTAATGACTGATTGTCTTAGGAAATATATTTGAACATATAAACCCCATTATTTTATATGTCTTTATTAAATTTTCTTTCAGAAATCAGCACTGTTAGAAAGATTATTAGGATATAGAGTTATATTTCAATCACAGCAGGACAAACTAATGGTTAGAAAATGAATCTGCTAACTAGGGCAAATGATAGGAAGAGAATTGTGAGAGGCCAGCAGAAATGTTTGATGCAGAAAATGATGATTAAACAATTCTTGAAAGCGAACTTTTTAATGTCCTTTTCATTAAAAAAGAACTTCTGAAACTGTCCATTTCCATTCATTGTTAGTTCTGTAAAATATTACTTCAAAATATCGCACAACTTGATACTAGAAGAAGAAATCACAATGTGTAATTGAGGCATACACAGTTGTAGGCCAGTTGCAGGAGCAATATAATACATTTTAAAATCTGTTTACCCAAAAGCAGCTGTTGGAGGGAAACTGTCATGCAAGATAAACAGTAAGATCTATGCACCATATTTCCTATGCCCAGTGGAAACCCCATCCCCCCTTTACAGTTTAGGTGAAGGTGGCATGGCGGGGTTTGAACCCCATGGCAGGGGGGTTCAAACTAGATGATATTTAAGGTCCCTTCCAATTCTAACCATTCTATGATTCTATGATTACCCCAGAAGTACATCAAGCTCCCCTAGCCCTGCAGTGTGCTGCCACTTTGTCACATGTGTATCCCACGTGATCTAAGAATGCTCTGTGATTGCCTGGTTGTTTCAGCAGGCCCACGCAGCCCTCATAAATGTATATCTATATTTACATATATGCACATACATAAAAATAGATGCAGGATATATATTTGTTTAATTCTATATAATCATATATATGTTATATAGAAACATAACCCTTTCAATGTATACAGAAAAAGGTTGTATAAGGTGCATAAATATATACATTTATACATAAATATAAAGATCAAGTTTTAATAATTATTTATCTAAATATTAATCCAAATAAATAATATAAATTAACATACAAATTTATTAAAGATTTTATATATTAGATATACAATATTATTTAATATAGAATAATTAAATAAGTTTAAATGTGAATGGAAAGAAAATCAAATTAAGACAGTTTGGGCTCACTATTTCAGATGGTTTGAATAACTCCTGACCTACTGTGGGGGTGGTAAGCTTAAGAGGGGCAGCATGCCCTGAAGAGGGTGGAGGGACATGAACAAAGATGAACATGTCTGTGAGGCAAGGGATCACTTCTGTGAGGTCAACCATGAAACAACTACTGAACCTCTATGCTGTGCAAAGAGTCCAGTTGTGGGAATCCGATCAAGAGGCGCCTATCCCTCAGCCCCAAACCTCCAGGATGACTATACAGTGTTAGTGGGGAAACCTTTGGGCTTTGTGCTGTGATGCAGGACACAGGCGGCATTGTCTACTATCATGGAAAACCAGAAGAAAAAGACAACGTGAGCTTGTACAGGAAAATCCCCAAAGGTATCCTCAAAACAATTATATTTGTCAGCAGAAATCATGGATGGGCCAGGGACTTAGGAACAGAAGACTGAGATAAGTGCCACATGGAGATGGTGGGTGGTATCAGAGACCACCGCTTTGAATGAACTTAATGTTTGTAACGCCATTGTGTGGTACAGACTTTTGTTATATCCAAGACTTCTCAAATACCCAACTTTACCCTCAACATCAATTATTGCAGAAGAGGTAGAGGCAATGCAATGCGTGGCTTAGAGAACGTGCAGCAGTGGGACTGGCCGAACTGGAGGTTCAAGACTAGGCAATACATAGAAGGGTGCAGATTTGTTAATTTGGACTGCGTATTTCTACATGAAGTTTCTGAAATGTTTGTAAATAGACCAGATCAATTCTGGTTTTAAGAAAGAAGGTGATGAAAACATACAGCTAGATCAGTCTATAGATCCCTTTTAGTATCCTATGCTGGTCTCTGCTTGTATGGTGGTGTACCGTCCCTGCTTGTCTGATGGTGTCATGTCCCACTCAAAAAAGAGGGGAGGTAAGTGACTCAGATTCGCAAATTCCCAGCAGCGCAGACTAAGGTGAGGCAAATCTCAAAGTCAGTATACAAACATCTATTAGGTTAGTAACCAGATCTTAACTAGGTCTATGATAATTGGTTAGGTATATAATAAATTATGGCAAGCGATACTTAACAGATTATACAATGAAGTATGACAAGCAGTACAGTATGCCTTATGTTACTTCTTTGAAAGGAAAGAGAAAAGAGAAAAAGGAAAGGAAAGAAAAGAAAGAAAAAAACGAGAGATAAGGAGAGGCAGAATGAGAGAGAGAGAGATAAAGAGATCACCAGTCCTGGTTCCAGCATTAAGCATTCCTCTGTATAAAAACTCTTCAGGGAAAAATCTTCCCAGGCAAAAATCTTCTTTTCTTCAGGGAAAGTCTTCCTCCTTTTATGTTCACCCACTCCTAGGGGTAGTTTTGTCTCAGGTTTCTAACCCCTCCCCCTCCTCCCCCTACCTCCCCACCTTCCCCCCATCCCCCACACCGAGGTGATGTGTAGCGTGATTTGGGTGGGAAGAGGAGAGCTATAGTCATATATGTTTAGCATGATCTCGATAATCTTCATTAGCAGATGCAGGGGTGTGAACTTCAATATGCATTTTGTGGATAATGAGGCAAAGGTCACCACTGGGCATAGTGTCTTTTCAGAGAAACCTCTTGTCCTTCACGAGAAAAAAAAAAAACAGGGCTATTCTGTTTTTGTCCAGGCACCATTTTTGTCTCTCATGAATCACACAAGAGATAACCATGTTAGCCTTGTCAGTTCCTTGAGAAGAAGGCCTGGTACTGCGAGTGTTTGAGACATTAAATGTCTCTTCAGTCTGCGTTGTTTAGGAGAAATTATGAGTTGTCCCTTGCAATGGTGGTGTACCATTTTATGTTCTGTAAACACCGTAGCACTCCTGCCCCTCCAGATGGCTATCACTGAGGAAGATAAAGAGATATTTGATCTTCTCTGCTCAATAGCTGTACTGGGTGCAGGTACCCACGTTTTTATGGCAGGAGGGCTACAGGGATGGTTTCTGTGAGGAGACGCTGGGACTGCCCTGTGCAAGGACACAACTGGTTCCAGCCAGCTCCAATGGTCCCTCCACAAGACACAGCTGAGTGAGCACCTCAGCCAAGATGGTGGCACCATGGGGAAAGACAAAAAATGCCACAGAGGCAGAGGGGGGGAAAGAGTGAGAAACACTAGAGGAAAACATATTTTAGAAAGGTTAAATTGTGCCCGAGAGAGAAGGGAGGGAAAAAATTGTGATAAACAGCCCTGCAGACACCAAGGTCAGTGAAGGAGGAGGTGGAGGAGGTGCTTCACGTGCATTGCAGAATCCCCTGCAGCCTGTGATGAAGGTCATGGTGGAGCAGTTCTTGAAGGACTGTCTCCTGTGGGAGGGACTTCATGCTGGAACAGAGGAAAAGCATGAAGAGGAAGGAGCAGCAGAGGCAAACCATTTTAAACTGACCTCAGCCCCCTATTTTCCATCCCCCTGTGCTACTCAGCAGGGAGGATGTAGATAAGCACCAACAGTTTTCCATCACTTGAAAGGTGTTTTTTTCACAGCTGTAACAAATGTTACCCTGGACCACATTACAGTATGTAAACAGCGTGAGCTTTAACATTACATCTATGCAGAAGTATGAACGGACCACTATAACAAAATCAGATGGGGAGCTTGAAGAGTTTTTAGAAACAAAATGCCTACGTTGTTGAATCCTAGTGATGCTCTTTTTAATGACAAAACAAAAGTAGCTTGCTTGTATTAAAAACACCCCCTGATGAAAAGATCATTCCTAGAATTTTACTAGCCTCTAGTCCTTCAGGAGCAAAATAAAACAGTACCCTCCTGGGCACCCTGAAGTTGTACCTGACAATTTTGACACCTCGACAGCCAATTTTGTTACACTCAAAATAAAAGCATATCTGCTTTATGGGTTTTTCCCCGTGGTTTCTGTCAGGCAAGCTATTCTTCTTGTACTGCACCTGTGCTGAAACCCTTCAGAGATACTTTATCTACAGACATAATACATGGATATGTATAATACCATTGAACTAAACAAGGCTCTGGAGGAGGCATACAAGGTTTGTGAAATCTATGAAGTTCTGCATTTTAAATAGAATCACAACAATTTGGGTTTTGGGGTTGGTTTTTTTTTTTTAAATTATTAAAAACTATACCTCCATGAGAAGCAGAGAGCTTCAAGTTACCCAGCCTGTTACACCAATGCTGACAAAAAAGCCCAATACATCAGTGATCACAGGAAGAAAGAAGGTTTTGTTTTGCAGCCTGAGCGTATAAACAAAAAACTCACAAAATACAAAATTGCCGAAGTGTTTTAAAATTCTCTGTGGGACTTTTTTTAGGGATCCAATCTTCCCAACAGCATTGTCATAATAAAAATAAACAATCTATATGGTTACCTCTTTTATTTGGTTTATGATGCAACCCCCTGTGATTTTGTTGATGAGAATGTGCCCACCATCTTGTGGACGGATGACCCTGCAATGCAAAACTAACATTTTAATAACATGTTTCACCGCTGCATGTGCACACCTAGAGCTTTATAGTTTCATAGATGCCCTTCAAGAATGTTACCTTTATCATGACATATGATACTCGTGAGTTGTCAAGACGACTGTTATTTAAAAGTTAAATGCATCTATGTAAAAAAAAAGAACAGACAAAAGAGGGGTCTTATGTTGAATGGAAATGTTAATAGCCTCCCCTACAGCTTTCGATAATGGGCATGCAATGCCCATGGTTAGAGGTATGATTGGAGAACACTAATTTCTTACTCTTTTGTTTTGCTGAGAAGCTATGTAGTGTAAGAGTGTTTCTGGCAACTGCTCTGCCACCTCCACAAATATCCTTTTATGAAATCTGGGGAGGAATTGCTTAAGAGTTTTAGTGGCAACTGAAAAAGCTTTTACTATAAGCACATACATCACCAGAAACTGAGTACCCTTTACATTTTTTTTAAGGGTTAAAAAGAGTCATTACTTCAATCAAATGCAAAATGCATGGAGTTAAGAACCAGGTTATGTCCCTAGCAGGACACATGAAATCTTGTCAGGACTGGGTTCTTTTAAGAAGCATTTGAAGATGCTACTAAGCCTTCATATGGGTATCTGTTTGTCTGTGTAAATTCTTCTAAGCATGGAAAAGCCTAAGGCAAAGAACTGGTGTTTTTTTTTTCCAACACAAAAACCAACCATATACATAGTGGAGGGAGGGGGGATGGTCACTCAGAACTATGAAGAGATGAGCTGGCCATACCTGATTGTGTGAACAGTGGTAATTAAAGCCCCTGAAAAAGTTTCCTGTTTTAGTTAGGAAAAAATGATCGGCACTTTCTTGGTCTAGAGACTAATCAAAGGCAGAGTACAACCCGCAGGCAAATGCTTCCCAGAAAACCATCAGGAAATGATCTTTCACGTGACAGTCAGTCATCTGTAACAGCTGCATGCATTCCCTCATGCAGCAGCTGTTCTCAAAATCAGGTGCTACCTGCAGTTTCTTCAAAACAGTGAGGTAAAGGTGATAAGCAGTTTATACACCCTTGCTGCTGGGGAGCTCATCAAACAAAAACTGTCATTGCTAAGCATCAGCTTAAATTTTATATCCCCGCTAATCAATGAAACCTTTTCTTGGAAAAATAGAATGATGTTCAAGCCTGCTACTTTGGTCCTTCAGAGCTGAATGTTGCTTAAACCTGATTAAAGATGCCATCCAGTATGAACAATTCCTGCTGCCTGGCTGTGTCTTTAAAAAACAAGCCTATGCAAAAGTGTGTGTTCATTGTGTCTTGGCTGCAACTGAGAAGCAACTTGATTAATGCATAGAATGAGTAAGAATTGTTGCTTTGGCTTATAAGTCAGTTCTCCACTGTGTCATCCAGCTGGATGAAAATAGTTGCCAACAGATAGTTGAGCAGACTCATGAGCACCTATCTCTGTCATTCAGGTTGGATCCATCAGCTTTACCAATCTTGTAACAAATGTACAGCAGAGTGTTGTGACTGTATAATCCGCTCCATTCCCAGCTGTGTGTGCCCAGGGGTGCAGATTCTGTGACAGCTGAAAGTAGGATCAGCTCAGTGTACAGGCTTTCCTAGACACTGGTCTGCAACAGGTTAAATTAAAAAAAAAAAAAAAAAAAAAAACAAAAACAAAAACAAACAAACAAAAAAAAAAGCTTGAATTTAGCACATTCTTCCAGGCAATTTGGTGTGAAATCCATTCCTGTTAATATGTATCTCCTTTTCTAGTAGCAGAATAAGGCCTTTTTCTCTGCATTTCCCATTTATTTTGCACCATCTGACAGTTTGTTGTTCCTTTTCTTCTTGTCCTCATGGGACTGCTGCTTGATGCCACTTGAACTTTCTTTTCTAATGGATTAAGGATGGATTTTCCTCTAGGAGTATGACGTGTTTCTCTCACTTTTAAATCTTTTTCAAGAAGCCTTTTAGGGTTTTTCCTCATTGTCCTTATATACACATGCTCCTGTGACATTGCCTTTATGTTGTGTCTTTCCATTATTGTAGGCAGTAGTTCAGCCTCACTCTCTAGTGAGCACAAATGCAACACTCAGTCTAGATCAAAGTCTGTGTTACTTCTGA
Source organism: Alca torda (assembly GCA_008658365.1). Classification (NCBI taxonomy): domain Eukaryota; kingdom Metazoa; phylum Chordata; class Aves; order Charadriiformes; family Alcidae; genus Alca; species Alca torda. The sequence continues at coordinate 163,805,577 of CM018076.1, read as the reverse complement.
TTGACAGAATAAATGCTTTACGTTATGAAGAAAATTAAAATATAGCATATAAGGGTACATAAATAAATAAATCAAACTGCAAAACCCAAACCTCTGCAATTTTATATAATAATTAGTAGTGCAAGAAATAAATTAATTGCATGGGGAAAAAATAACAATCTTAGATACAAAAAAATGTGTTATGAATGTAATTCTGATTTTTTTTTTCTTTACTGAACAGTTCACAGTATTTTATCTTGTTGCACTGTAAAACAACTTTTAAGTGAACAAAATGGGGAGTGCAGATTTCTTTTTTCCATCCTAATAAATTAAGTTCCCTCAAATTATATTGAATGTAGCTAGGCACTGCAGTGCCCAGCTTTCAGATGTATCAATGCTGAGAGGTACACAGCTTTAGTGTATTTCTGGAACTATGTCTTGCTGCTCTGCTCCCTTGTCCTAATAAGGAATTGTGGTTATACATTAATTATAAAGAAAAATAGTTAATATTTCTAAAAGTTACCCTGCTTATTCTGCATCTTTTGTGTTGGATTGAACTTTTTTAATTATGGAGCTTTTGTGATATTTTGCTTCCTTTCAGGTATTTACTAAGTTAACACAAAAGGCAATATGGAAGCATTGAAGTACACTTTGAACACCAGTGGGTCTAGATCTCCAGTCCTCTTTACCAATTCCAAAATATCATATCAATATATTTTCAGAAAGGCTTATTGAATATCTAATAAGAGCTAATTACTATATAGTTAAATGAAAATACAATTACATACTTTTTTAAAAGCATTAAGTAGCTATTACTAATCACAGAATCATAGAATTGTAGGATCATTTAGGTTGGAAAAGACGTCTAAGATCACTGAGTCCAACCATTAACCTAACATTACCAAGTCCCTCACTAAACCATGTCCCTGAGCACCACTTCGTGTCTTTTAAATACCTCCAGGGATAGTGACTCCCCCTGGGCAGCCTGTTCCAATGCTTAACAACCCTACAATAGTAGGATATTGGTTGAACTAGTCTTCTACTTTCTGTTAACCATCAAGACTGGGAGCCTTCTGGATGTGTTAAGAAACATATATCTAGGTTCTTGGCTCACAACCTCACCAAAATTTAGCTGCCTAAAAGTTAGGCTAACAGCAGCACAAGCTAAGAGCCCAAGCTTCCTATAAGGTAACATAGAGAAATACTTAGCAAGTATACCACTGTAAAGTACTGGGAATGTAAGTTGTCTGGATTGCTCTCTGCACTTTTATATATATAATAAACAGAAAGTTTATAATCCCAGTTTAGAACAGCATTTTCCTAACTGTTTGGCATCTAGAGCTGGATAGAAAGAGTCTGTAGGAATATCATGGTGAGTAACGATTGGCATATCTGCCTTTTGTTCCATCTATGAGATGATTACCTCCCACACATCACTAGAATGATAATCAGGATAAGCAACAAGTAACCTAGTGCTACTGGGAAGTTATAATTAATTTTAATTTTATTGTTGGTTTGGGATTTTTTGACTAAATTGTTCTATCATATTGAAAATCTTGTGCATACTTTTTTCAGGATTTACAGCCAAACTGTGCATATTTTTCCCTGTCAAAAAAAAAAAAAAAAAAAAAAAAAGCTGCTTTTTTCATAACAGCATCATCAAATTTTGCACAGTATATGCTCCCTTTCTAATTTCCTTTATTCCTTCATTTCCTTTTCTTAAAACATAGCCAGTTCAGAGACTGTTACTGAACTCTTTGGTGACCATTTCCCCTATCTTTAAATTTCCCCACTTCCTGTTGTGTTCTTTGTTTTTCATCTAAAGACACTATTAACCTAAACTGTACTACAAAGATTAATGCAAAACATTTAATATAAATGAAGCATGAAACATTCCTGGAACTTTGAAATGTACTACAGCTTTTAACAGTAGTGAATAGGCCTTTATTTTGTGAAAAGGTTATATTCACCTCTTTCTGATAAGATGAGCTTGGATATATACATTATAAACTGCCTGCAGTCAGATACTGAATCCCATCCTAAAGCTTGATACCATTTTCTAAACAGACAATTATTACCATCTGAGATATCCTAGAGCATCTTGAATTATTACCATTTGAGATATCCTAGAGCATCTTGCTTGGCCTTTAGATGCCCAAGAATGTAAAACTCTCTGTCACGTACTGTATATCTGTCATATGTATCAGTTCTAAATAGATATCTAATATAACCTGCAGCATCTAAGGTGGCTCTTGTGGGATATGTTTAAGTAATTTTGTGTCCTAAGGTCACCAATGCCATCATCCTCAAGGACACTGGTCTTGGGGGACACTTGACGGTAACTCCCTCGCCAGTGCTTCACAAACCCCACAGAGAGGAGCAGGGTGCCCGCAGCAGGTGCAGCCCCCTTGATCAGAGGTCCCGCTCAGGACTCTGAGGGTGCATTTTTCCCCATGGTCTCCTTCTGGGAGGCCCACAGATGAGGCAGCAGATTCCCCCCGTGTCCCATTACACAAAAAGCTGTTGTCCCCCTCAGCCCAGGTGTGTCAAGCAAGTAACCACGGCCAGGCGATAGCGCTCCCTGAACCAATGGCAGCTTCTGCTGGGCAGCGACAGTCACGTGAGTGTGGGGTGGGGCAACCAGCTCACACCGGCTTCAACCAGCTCCAGCCCGCTCCAACCAGCCACGGCCACCACGGCCCTCTGAGAGAAACTTGCCCGGCCCCTGCTGGGGACCTGCTGTGGCAGGGAGGGCCTGAACAGAGCTTTATTTCTTCTCAGCATGGTCTCTGGTGCTGGTCTTCACAATTAGTCCTTAAACAAATATTGGAGAAAGGAATGTAAAGTGAAAATTTAATATTTATTTTGTATTTCATGCTTTTTTGGAGGCTATCTGTAAACATAGGGAGACATATATTTATGTGTTCATTTTTGTATCAGGTCATTAATATAATGATACTGATACTGGAATTTGAAGTAATTTGAACAATGTCATTTATGGGAGGGGAGAACAGGAACTGGATCTAGCATTATCAAGCCATTTATTTACACATCTTCAGTGATGCACTGTAATGTAATATAACTTCTTGTTGTATGGCACATGTCAAATAATAAATATTTCTGCGTCTATTAAAATGACAGAAATGTTAATCTATGAATAATGAGGTCTTGATCTTATTATTCCTTCATAGTTAAAGCTCCCATTGCATTCAACAGAAAATTTACCAAAGGAAATGAAAGATCAGGCCTTTAGTTTTTACTATCATTTTTTTTAACCTATTCATGAAATAGCTGCCCCCCCCCCCAAAAAAAAAAAAAAAGAAAGCTAAAAAAAAAAAAAAAAAAGGTTTTGGAAGCATCCAAATTTGAGAAAGCCAAGATAATTCTTTTTTTCTTATGAGCTGCATATTAATCAGTCTACTGATAATTCTTGTATTACTGCACAATCTTTATTTATGTTAAGTAATCCTGTCATTAAGTAGCAGGGGGGGAAAATAAAATTTGACTTTTCACTATGTTTCCTAGTTGTAAAATAAAATGTATTATGCATTCATGGTCAATAAGCTGTATTGAATGTCATAAAAGCAGCTATATATTCTAAAGTTACTGAAATGTTTTAAATATGTCACAAGGGACCATGTGCCCCAGTTTTACTAAAACAGCTCTTGGTATTTGATGTTCTAATGCCCCAAGAACTTTTCTTGGATTACTGTAAAGACTTGGTTTTCATCCATCAAAATTTATAGGTGCATTTTTTTCCCATTCCCTGCAGGGTTTTTCTTCAGTATCAGCATGTAGCAAGTGCGAATTTCTCATTGCTGGAGTATGCCATAACATGACAGGTGACAACCCTGTGATTTGAACATAATGCTTTTGTAAACCGTTCTAGACATTGAAAAATCCTTAGTCTGAACCCTCCACTGTAGGTTACGGAGAAGTAAAAGATTGTGGAATGGTTATTCTCTGACCTTCTTCTCTGCCTTACCGTCCCTTGTGCAATAATGAGAAGCATCAGATGAATGATACCTAAAAGTGATCTATGCTGAATGCTTTCCTTAGTTTCACTTCAGAACAAGGTTGCATGGCTTTTTCTATTTTCTTTTTTTTTTTTTTTCCTTCATTTGGGCAAAATGGATCAAAGCAAATCCCCACCCTCCAAGAATTCTCAGAGTATATTATTTTTTATTTTGAGACAATGATGTCCACCTAATAGTGAACTAAACTTATATTTGACATTATACTGTCAAATGCATGTCTTGAAGGTTAGAAGAGTGAAGATCGGCTACCATATGTTAGCAGACCAGGGAAAACCCATTCACAGAGCTCTTTTTTTTTATTTAAGCTTCTCAGTGCCAGCAGTGCTGAGGCCTGCTAAGTTGGAGAAAGTCAGGCTGAAAAGACAAAGTTAATAACAAATCAAAGCATATGTGCTTGAGGAACTGCAATTACTGCATAAATAGAAGTAATGAAATTTCGGAATGTTAAGAAGCCAAATAGAAAATGAAAGCGGCAGCTGAAATCTTGGTACAAAGTGAACCTTGGCACAAAGAAATCTTGGTACAAAGAGAAGAGCTGTAGTTGCAAGGTTCAGGTAAACTGAAGAACGAGTAATATTATTGAAATGAGATTCACCTAAATATGTTTAAAGTGTGATGCTTACTTTAAGCTAAAAAACCCCATAATATAATACAGATTTCCATTTATAATTATAGTGGGAAGTGATGGGATCCGTCCAAGAATGACTGCCTGCCTTTCCAATATTATGTTGCAGAAAAGATCTATTGGTGTGTTTAATAGGGCATCCTATACACTAACTGGTCTTGTGTTGTTTGTTGGAGATGAAACGAATGAACATTTCTCCAGAAATCTAGCCGAATGGAAGTTTCAAGAATAATAGCTTTGTATTGTATATATGGAAATGAACAAGAAACATAATTTTAAAGATTCATTTAGTTTACTTATAAGTTTCACAGAAGCAGCTCACCTAAATTTAGATAACTGTGATGAAAACATCTGTGTGAGCTAGCTAGGTCTTTAGCAACAGTGGATGGATTGGCATTTAATGACATAGTTTGTGATGTTTTCAGACATCTACTTCAGATTAGAAGAACTATGTCTTAAAACTACATATTTCTGTCCATCTTTCTGTAAAGGATGCTTAAGTGATTACCTCAGAACAAGGTATCTACTCCACAGAAACTCACTTTCATATCACCCACCTTCCCCTGAGTCACTGTAAACGTATGCAAACTCAGAGCCTGCTCAATAGCAAGCAACAGGAAAGGATTTTTCTGAGGCTGCTAGAAGCAGCTTGCCAATTGTATGATCACATGGGTGGATGAGTAATCAATGGAATATTGCTAAATTTATTGTAATCACGGATGAAATTGATCTTCCCTAATGCAAGTGCCTAAGGTGTGGCGTGTGAATCTAAAACAAGCATGTGACGTCAACATGGATGGTAGGTGCGGTAATTTATCTTCCTTATATGTTTTCATACACAGGGTGGTGGATTTTTTTCCCTCCTGACCTTTTCAGAGGAAGACTGAAGAACAAACATATCTACCTTATTGATCTGAATTTGGTGATCTCTCTGTCCTCATAGTTCCACACAATGGAGGGAAACACATCACTTCTAAGATATGTTTCCTTTTATCTCAGCTTAAGCACTGTGAAAGGATCAAGTGACTCACACTTTAAGAGCTTCTCCTCCTTCCTCCACCTCCCCAAATATTTTTCTTCACTGACTATAAAGGAAGACTAATGTGACCAGCTACAGTGAACATGTCTATATTTGGTTATTTGAATATCATCCTCAGTATTGGCAAAGCATTAGAGTACTGCAATTAAGTGAAGTGAATGCCTGCCCTTGTTTGGAAAAAAAAGCAAATTTGTTTTGATCAGCTCTCCCACAATTGTAGTTTCTGGAACTATTTAAAACCCCACCTGTTTTCTTACCATTTTTTTTTTCAAATATTCATAGCACTGCTTAAAACCACCAAAAATTTAACTAAAATTTTGGAAGGAAATTAGTATGTAATATTAATGTGTTTATAGCTATATATTCAATACAGATTTATTTTGTTAAAATTGAAGTGTCATTTCTGAGATTATCATTCATTTTATTTTTTTTTTTTTAAGAAACAAAATATTTCTAGAAATCTTTGAAATTCAGCTATTTTAAAATGAATGTTAATAGAATAGAATGATTATGTTTGACAGAAGGATAAAGCCTGAGCTATTGGGTTTTGTTTTATACTTGCAGCAGTATAGATCCTTTTTTCCTTCCTATAAACCTATATATATATTTTTATACAACCATTAAAATTTTTATGTGTATATTAAAGTACATGCCCATCTAGTATACTATGAAAGGAAAATCCTGCTTCCACCTATCAGAACTCTTAGAATATCTTTAATGGTTGCATATTCTGGAGGTCATTTGTCCCTATTTGCTCTCACACAGAAGTAATTTGAGTTTAGCAGCAGACTGCTAATTGGCTTGAACCTGAAAGCTATCATTCCCACAGGAGCACTGTCACTAGAATCAAAAGGACCTTTGCAGTTCCTTAACAGAGAATATGTTTCTTCCACAAGAAGTCACTGCTGGCCAAGTTAGTCAAATAGGCCCAGCTCCACTAGGGGACCTAATGCTGCCACAGACAGCAATACCTAAAATTTACTCTGAGACCTCTAAGATAATTCAAAATGCGGATGTAAGCATTGAGCATTCAGAACAACTAGTGGTTGGTGAACTGTGATGTTTAACCCAGACAACAGGGAGTGCCATAAACAGCTGTTTTCTTGCATTGCTCTCTTGACTTTTATCTCCTGTTGCAACTTAATGATACTTTATGCTCCTAAGTGTTTTTTTTAGACCTAGACCACAGTACAAAACAGTAAAAAAATATGCCTTAGGTTAAAATGAGTAAGTCATTTTAATTTAAAAGCATATTAAACCAGGATGGATTTATTAAACAAGGAGTTTTCACTGCCTGTAAAGGAAGAGCAAAGTTTGTACCGAAATATCAAATACAAAACTCTTTCTTATTTGTTATACTTCAATTTTCTCTATTTTCCAACATTACTGTTTGTACACAGTTATAGAACAGGTTAAATCGGTAAATGACAAAGAATGCAATTATTTTTTATATACCATTATTATTCGAATTAACTTCAAAACTACCTTTCTAAAAGCAAAAGATTCAGATTTTGTTAAAAATATTATTTTCTAGTAAAGTTCTTTTTACAGATCTGCACCAGAAGAAGAACCACACTCAAGAAAAAGGAGGGGAACGAGACCTATGAACAGGCAGTTTCAATTGTACTGAATTACAAATTCTGTCATACATTCGATATGTATTTATGTGTTCATTTGAAATAATTTCTAGATTTAGGACCTTGCAAAATGGGCTAAATGAAAAAAGAAAAAAACAAAAAAAAAACCCAAACACCAACACCAAAAAAACCCAAAAACTACTGATCAGGTAAATGCTTTGGAACCTATATTATTTCTCCAGAAATCACTGTAATTATTCTAATAATGTAAGATAAACAAATGCTTAAATTTGATCAGAATTCTAAGTTTTTTCTTGAAATCTTGTCGGATTTTCTGTGTAATATGCCTATATTCCTAAAGATATAGAGAGACGGTAATTTTTTAGAAGCCAGCTAATGCTTTCTTCTGACTGCAGAAAATTCTGATAGAAATATCTACCCAAAGTTCATAGTCTTAACATTGGGGGAAAAAAAAAAAAAAAATATCCTGGAAAAAGGTCCCTTGCCTTCAAATTACTTGAAATTGACTCTATTGATTTATGTTTCAGAAACAATTAGTTAAGTCACAGCACTTTTAAACAATGTAATCCAGAATATTGAAGGAAATAAGAAATTAGGGAAAAAAGGAAAAGAATATGAGTAGAAAACTGTAAGAAGCTCCATCTCATCTTCTGTGACAGTTCTATATTTAAGGTATTGAGCAAATAAAAAGCATAAGCATAATTTGGCTTTTGAGTAATCTCATCCGTGTAATTTTTTATTTTAACTTGGCATATACTTTAATGATATTTAAGTTAGAAAATAAACTCTGTTCATACAAATACTTTTATCAATAATTACATCCCTACATCCCATGAAGTCCATTCCTTCCTATAAAGTACAATATATGTTTCTAGGGCTTAGTATGTCAGTCTAAGTGAAAAGAAAGTATTGCATATTATAGACAAAAGACTGTTCTCAAGCTTAATTTTGTTTTCATTGTGTTCCTCTTATTTTCTCTGCATTAACTATGCAAGCTAAATATTTACGTAAGGCTGTCAAGTTCTTCTGAATAAATAAAGTCTGTATTCTATGTGCACATTTGAAAGCACAGCAGATGTTGAAGAGTGATAAAGGTAATACTACAACATAAATTATAAATTAGAATTTGTCCTGGTGGGAAATTGTTCCTTGGAGCTTTTACTGGATTTCCATACACCCTTGACCTTAACACAAGTGTACCAGTGTACATTATCACATATAATTTAGGTCTCAGTTCTTCTCAGTGCTAAATTACACAAAGACAAAACTTACTTTCCAAGCATAATATAGCAAAAGAATAAATTAGTCCATACTCTGTAAAAAAAAGTCTGTTAAAAAATCATGGCATCAAAATTACTTGGGAGATACCTGAATGCCATGTTTATACAGTGAGGTAATGATGGACAATTGTAGCTTTGCACTGGAAGACTTCTGATGTGCTCACTGCTGCTTGTTTTACACTCCTCTGTTCCTACCCTTCAACCACTGTTGACTTGACTTCTTCCTTAAAAAGAGAAAAAGGGGAACTCTACTTCTGAACTTTCACCTGTCAGATGTGAAAAACTACGTAGATGCAATAAAGAACTTGGTCCTCTGAGTTTACCGATCCTCCAGATTAAATGTAACAAATTATAATGAATTACCCTTCTCTCAAAATGTGTCCTTAATAACATTTTCTAGATGGAAAATATTTTAAAACCTTGAAAATTACATCTTCTAATGTCAAATTTAATAAAGTTGGTATGACTACCGTATAATCATAGAAGATAATTAAGTTAGTTTGTAGTACCTGAACCAATTAGTTTCAAGTTCTCTCTCTTATTATATATAAAACTTTCAGGACGTGTTTTTAAATGAAATAAAATAGACAGGCCTCAGCCTAATTTCCTATATTATATACAGAGTTTTGCTGTTGTTTTTATCATAAATACATATATAGCCATTTAAATAAATAATGTGTTTTCCTTCCAAGGTTAGACGTGTGAACTCAATAGTCTCTAAGACTTCTTCCTGTTCTGCGTCCTGTATTTCTAAAATATCTCTGGACAAGTAAACAAAAAGCTTCTTCTTAAAAAAAAAAAAAAACACCGCCGCTAAAGGTCTGAATATTTCTGAATACATTCCATTTCATGCAATATAATTTCAGCCAAATGTGTGTGTGGGTTGCATTTGTTACTCTACACCATTATATGTTTAGTGTGCTAGCCATATTGTGAGTGCGTGCCAGCAACAGAGAGTTAGGAAAGAAATCTCAAACAGTCTCAAGCCTTTATATTATTATCCATCTTACTGGTTTTCAGTGTGTCTTTTGTGAATTTACAAGGGTCTAATATACTAATCTGTGAAAGACAATTGGAAGAAAAACATACAGTTTTATGAGTAAGGCACTAGAAGACTATTTAAAGGTACCATATTCCAAACCGAAATTAGGGATTCTGTGACCAAGAAGCCTCCTAAAGGATGAGAACAATCAATTATTCAACCAAAGAGCAGTGTGTTTAAATACTAGAACAGAGAACATAATTAAAAAATAAATTAATATTAATAAATGAACTCCCAAATGCTTATTAAAACATTTTTTGGCTAGCACGATAATATGATGAAAAATTCTAGATGAACCTAAAATATAAGAATGCATGTGGTATGTGGCATGTGGTAAATATCTGTAATTCAAATATCACTTCTTAATGATATGCTTGTGGGTGTTGTTGCTGCAAAAATGAGGCAGAAGCTTTTTTTTTTTTTTTTCCCCTATGCATGATGTATATACAGGATTGATAAAAAACTGATTTCTCTAATGAAAGAGCTTTAATGTTACATTTCAATCAACTCTTCTCTATGTCTGTTTACAGTTGCTCAGAAATTAGTGTTTCAAAAATAGAATATATCAATTCTCTGAATACAGTTTAAGCATCAAACTATTTTGATAAAAAAACAAGCTGTATCCCAGATTTTACTCCTATCATGCCTCCCACATATTTGCTGGAAAGGAATTAATCATCATGTTACAAATGGGCTATTATAAGTAAACATTATCAGTAAATTACCAAAAAGTATAATTTTTAAACAAAGAGGAAATTTTTCAAAAGAAGAAATTTGAAAAGTATTATTGGATGAAAAGCAATTTTTAAACACTTATTTTGCCATTTTGCATTGAGAAAATGTTCTTCCTCCCAAAATGCTGTAGGTTGTTAGAGAAGCAGCTTGTAGCCTATTAACAAAGAAAATGTATAGAAAGAAAGAAAAGAAGGAAGAAAGAGAGAAAGAAAGAAAGGAAGAGAGAAAGAAAGAAAGAAGCTTAACACAGAATAATATATAAATCTAGGAAACAAGAAGATATATGTAACTCTACCTACATTTCTTCCCCACTTACTTTCTGTATAGAGATTGGACTGCAAATTTTGGTCTGTAAAAGTTAGAAATAACACCTATGACACACATAACAGTACAAAATGACTGAGATTCTCTTGGTCCTACTGAGATAATACATCTGCAGGGTTCAGAGATGGGCCTTGGACAAACAGGAGGTCAGGTTCTGGCACAGAATTTCAGGATTGGTTCTGGTTTTTTTTGGCTTACCTAACTGGCTCAGACAAAGTAGCTTACATTCTGCCAGTATGATGTAAAGATATCAAAGCTTTTGCTTATTTTGGTTCTATAGTTAAATTATTTGAGAAACAACTGAGCCTCTTTATGAAGCACTGCACTAACTTTGTGTAGCACTATACTGGCATAGACATATAGTAAGCTATAAGGCAAAATCACAGTTAGCCCTAGGAGTACAATAGACTTGATTCATATGCTACACCCATGTGACGGAGAAAGTAAAAGAAAACCTATATAGATTCTAATAAACAGAAGATTGAAAGGCAGTTTCCAGGCATTGGAAGGCTACTATTTGTCTGGTTATATTGCTGGAAAAAATCTCTAGAATATACTTAGCTTATGCCAACAAGCATTCTCCCAACCATCCATCTGGGAACAGTTCAGGATTTAACACAGGATGGGGACTAACTGTTAAAAGGGTTGCTGCCATGTGGCTATCTTATTTTGCAGAGTAAGAGAGTTTAATAATGGGTTGTTTGAGTAATTTGACCTCAGGGCTAGGAAGTGGCAGGAATTTATTTTTATAGATGAAAACGGAGTGATTTCTTTGCAAGAAAACCTACTGGAGATGATAATTTTCCCCAAGTTTAGTCCTATGTCATGTAGAGGTGGTTCAGGTAAACAGTTACCTCTATCAAGTTTTTCTCAGGCTCCTTTTTCTCCCTATTTACCCCATTCAGCTCTGTTTCTACAGCTCCTGTTTGCCTCTTACCTCTGAAGTTGTGTTGTGACTTTGTTATTCTTCTTCTGATAAGGCTCCCTCTTTTAATAGTTGAAGGGGAAACAAGTGGAAACACATAGGTGACACAGTGGAGCATAGTGTGCTCCAAGCTAGCTCAAAACCTTATAGGGACAATGTGGTGAAAAGAAAAAAAAAAAAAAAAAAAAAAAAAAAGGCAAGTTTCCCACTGTTTATCTCTCTTACAGGATGTTAAAGGGCTGTATGATTTCCTTCATCAGTGCAAAGGAGGTGACATAGGGATTCATAAAGCTCATATAATTAAAAGTAAAAATCACATCAAATATGTACACTTAAAATGTCAGAGTGGCCCTGGCCAAGTGTATTATCTGGATTTCAGTACATGATTGCTCTCCCACTTAAAATACTGAATCTCCAAGGTGACAGTGCATGTGCATATGCTTGTGGGTGTATTACGTTTTCCTTGCATCTAGTAAGATGAAAAGCAAACAATCTGTAAAGACAAATGCTTCCTTATTTTTGTCATATGTGGGAAGTGAGTAAACTGGAACAACATGTTCTCTTGCTCAAATCTATGTAAATGGAAGTTAAATGCCTTTGGAACAGCTACGAAAATAAATTTTTTAAAAAAAAGGAGAAGGAACAAGGAGGAGAAACCACTTCTTTGGTTCTGTTCTGAATCAGGCTTGGCATTCAGAGAAGATACTGGGGCAGCTGCTACAGGAAACCAGGCAAGAACAGTTCAACTATTGTATAAAAAGAAGAAAATGACTTCTAGTCAAAAAATGCAAAGCTGTAGCCGTTGGTAGTATACATGGAAATGTGCTTGGCAATAACTGCAGAACCAGGCACAGAATGCAGATGGCTAGATGGCAGTGTTAGTGGCACCTTTTCCCACTATGCTCTCTAGGGAAAAACACATTTTTGAGATTTGTGCCTTGTACCTTTATTGTCCAGGGAGTTCATGTTCAGAGATTGCCACTGTAGCTTGAATTAGACAGTAATGCTACTGTTTATCATAACATGTATATAAAATACATAAATAACACAAAACAATAATGTCTAATGATTAAATGCATATGAAATACATATTAATTTTATAGTTCAAAACTATATATTTCAAAATGGATAAAACTATATATATAAAAAAAAGGATATGAGTTCTTTCCATTAGCTATTCAGGAGAGCTGAAGGTGACAAATTCAGACACAGAGACCTGCAATTTTTATGTAGATGATGCTCAAGCAAAATGTTGTGAAGTCATTAACTAAATAAACCTTACTACGTCCTTACTACAACCTACTTTTCAAATGTACCCACACGGGAGGATATATTGCAAACAGTAAACACTTACAGTAAAGAAACCATTTCTTAGGCTGGTCTGGAAAAGATTGAAATCATACAACTTGGTGCTTTTACACAAATTTGAAAATTTAAGTTCTAAATAACTCCACGAGGTATGTGAAATTTTTTCAAACAAAAAGCTAATTAGTTGACAAACAGATCCCAATTGATATAAATTAATGTATCAATTAAAACCAATTTATTATGAGAGGCAGGAAGGAAACGTCTTTGCCAGAAACTTAGAGTCAGAAAACAGGCACAATGCAAACTGCTGTACCATGCCGTGAAACTAAACAATGTAACATTCAGAAAAATATAAAAGACTGAAGACTGTAAGAATCCACATTTCTTACATCACAGACAAGGAGTAATACAACATCGAAAAAGAAGTATTAGGTACGCTGTGAGACTCAGGCTGAAATCAGGCATCTAAAATTCCTCAAAATCTTCCTTCAACTTTCATCTCTCTCTCGAGTGTATCACAGCAGATGCTTCTGAAGGCATAATATCACTGTTGTACCTTAAAATTCCCTCGAGCACTCAGGGTAGGATTCATACCACTTGACTTTAACTGTCTGAAAATTAAGCACCTAGATTAAGTAAAAGTGTTTCCTTACACAACCAATAAAGGTATATAGGTACCTTCAGAGCATGATTCATTCCATCCTAAAACAAGATTCAGTGTTAGGCAGCCAGTACTACATGTGGCTTCATGTGGAATTCTTTTATTATCATGTGTCTGTGGCAGGCCAAAACACCATTTCCAAGCTGGTTATGCAAAGCCTACCTGTGTGTACCATCTCCTTCATGTGATCAAGTTGTTTGTTGCAAAAATTAAAATATCATGTTGTCTTGTAGCGTGACATAATCTAGCAACGAAATTTTCAGAAGCCTTTCTGTTCAGTTAATCAATATAAACACACACAGGCAAACGCACACATAGCCATTCACGTGCAAGTCATTCATTTCTAGTTACAGAGTTGCAGCAGTAACTGGGAATCCAGTCCCAATTACATGATTAGAAGTAGAAGCTGTATGGGCACATCAGTTGCCTCTACGTGTTGTAAGGGCTGTCTCATAAGGTTTTGTTTCTGTTCACCTGGCATGCAATTCTGAAACCTTTGTTCGCTCAAATAAGCAGCTTCCTCCCACCTCCACAAACTTTAGATATGATCTGAGTTACAGGATTCTTGATATACTACACCTTTTTGCTTCTCCTTTTGCCTTGATTGTGGATTCAGCACTCCATCAGCTCGACAGTTACTGATATCCTTGAGAAACACCCGCCCTTTGACTCTTCACCTTATTCGTCAGCCAGTCCTTGGAAAGTTTTCACATAGAATTTTTTACAATTTAGTGTTATGTTTCATCACATATTTAGCACTTTTCTGTTCTTCAGCCTTTTATTCCGGCAATGATTTCTCATACCAAAGGAACAAATTCATTTCCCTAAGTTTTTGTTTGTTTGTTTGTTGTTATGACACAGCACTTTGTATGATAATAGTAAAATTATTTTCTATCATATGATCAAAAGAAAGGGACTACCCAGCACATGATCGGGTCTGCCCTCATCATATGACTACATATAAATGTATCCTCTAGGTGTGTCACTCACTGCAAATTCAACCACTTGTATTTCAGCCAGGGTATCAACATTTTGATTAAGAGGAGGAGGCAGTGAGTTACTCAGGAAAAATATTTACTACTTTTGATAATTTCTGTATGTGATATGTATCCACTTGACATAGAAAGGAGAATATTAATAAAAAAATATCTGATTGTTCTATTCCATATCCCATACCCAAATATGGCAAATATACTATAGTGAAAAGGCATATTTGTTGGAATTTGGGGTTTGGATTTTCATAAGGATATAAGATATTGAACCTTGGTCTTTCTTCTGTTGAGGAAAGGAACAAATGATACAGGATAAACAAATGAGAGAATATTCTGGTGATTTTTTGATTAAGAATAAAATCCATGGGGTTTTTTTTTTTTTGGTTTTTTTTTTGTTTTTTTTTTTTTCAGAGGGCAGAGCAGAATGGTTGGCATATTGTAGTCTGAGAACAGTTTATCACAACACAGGTACAGAGGAACTAATGAGAAGGAAGGAACAAAAGTGACTTGACCTTAGACAACTTTATTCTATCATCTTTTTTAAACATTTCCCTACAGTTGTAGGGAAATATTATTTTCTTCCATCAGAATAATTATAAGAAAATATTCTGCACACTGTGAGCTGTACATCTATGCTTTTACTCTTTTCTATTACCCTTTTACATCTTTGTTTTTGTACTACTCTATATCTATCCGTATAAACTTGTAAGACTGTCTTATGATAATGAAAAAGTACCTTTCTTACATTCCTAGCAATCTAAGAGAAGGATATGTTCAAATAGACTTCTTCATTTATTTTCCTTATCTATACTAGTTTAGCAAGGAGTGTGAACTAGGCACAGTGTCTGGCTGGGCCCAGAGGGTGGTGATCAGTGGCACAAAGTCCACTTGGAGGCTAGTAACTAGTGGTCTGCCCCAGGGGTCGTACTGGGTCCAATCCTGCCCGATGAAAGGACCAAAGGGCAAAGGGAAAACACAGGATGCTGCTTGTGATCATCAGGAAACACTTTTTTACTGTAAGGATGACTGAGCCCTGGCACAAGTAGCCCCGGACATTGTGGAGTCTCCCACCTTGAAGATATTGAAAAGCTATCTGGAAATGGTCCTGGGCAACTGGCTCTTGGTGACCCTGCTTGAGCAAGGGGGTGGAGCAGATGACCTCCAGAGGTCCTTTGCAACTTCAGTCATTCTGTCATTCTGCAATCTTGTGGTTCTTTGTATGCACATATACACATGTGCATACACAAACATATAGTATGGATGTACACAAATGCACAGTGAGTACTAGACCTAGAGGATTTGTGAATATCCAATCATGTATACACACACATATGAATAAAGAGAAACACAAGTGTCTGACTGCATTACTGAGCTGTTCTTATTTGCATTTTATGTAGGCATTTAGCTGAGCCAGTGCCTGTACTAGGCATGTGAATAATGTTGAAGACTTCCTCGAGAAAACTACAGTCATATTCCAGAATGAAAACTACAAGTGAATTAGGAACCTAAACAATGAACTGGAGGTCTAAAAATCTTTTGGAATTTTGATAGATATGATGCAAATGATATATTTGTTTTAGTACATTGCTGAATCCAAATCCTAGTTAAGATATATAGGCAATATGATAACATTTTTTTTAAAAACTATAAGTGCAATTAATAAGATGATTCAGTCACAGTCACTTTTGTTTTGTTCTTACTTGTTTACCTGCTTGTTTTTATTTGGGTGCTATGAAGAAATACTGTGGAAGTACTTTGTTGTAGCTAGTCTCTAATTTTTCACTCCAGATTAAGATTGCATAATATGAAAAATGCTTTTTAATGTAGATTTAAGAGATCTGGAATAGTAATTGAAGTATTACATCTACCTATTGGAGACATTAGCCTTCATAAAGAAAATAGCGTTCACAATGCATACTTCAATATTCCTTATTCCTGTATTTTGTTAAAATATCATGCATCTGACATAAATATTTATTGACCTTTATCTTATAAACCAACAGCATGCCTCAGTAGACTGCCAGATTGTGTCCCTAAATTTTACATCTATTGCAGCTGTTTGTGGCTGTAAGAGGGGTGTCAGACCACACTCACCAAAATCAACAGCTAACAACAGTTTCCTTCAGTACCATTTCAGCAAAGTAATCATGTTGTAGAAAATGGAATTGTAAAGAATTCTAAATGTTGGAAATAAATAAAGCAGCAGGTGGAATATTAAATTTCCTACTTTTAATGGTAATGTAAGTTAAGTGTCAATGTCTCTTAAAATCTTGAAGTGCTAAGAGGTATGTGATTTTGCCTTTGGTCTTTTACTATATCTACAGATGGTCCTTTACTATATCAAGAGATGCTCCTGGAGAAGTAAGAGGCAGAGCGATGATTAAGTTTGATAAAAGATATCCTTCAAACTGAAGAAGAAAATGAGTCTTGGTAAAATATCAGTTCAGGGAATGGGAAAGCCCTGTGGGGACATCCTACAGCTGGGAATCCAGGACAGTTGGAAGGAAAACTAATTAATATAAATAGGAGTTAATTATTTGGACTGCAATTAATAGAAAAACAACAGACTCTTTAAACTAGTCAGTAATTAAAATTACACAAAAATGCCCTATTTTTTACATTTTTAGCATGATTTTCTTGGGAAATTGTCCGGTAACAGTGCTGTCTCTCTGCTTCTTCCCTTTCAAGCTTATTGTCCAATAAGGAAAATTTGGAAAAAAAAATAAAAATAAAAATATAATATGACTGTAACTGCCACACTGAGTTATAAAAAAATTAACTTTAGTACAGAGTATTTTGAGCATCAGCAAGACAATTGATCTCATGAAGATTTTTTTTTTTTTAATGTAAAAGTCTTTGCAGCTCACAAAAATCTATGTTGAAAAATTACTGAAAATTTTCACACGAATAAATTTCATAGGTACATGCACACACACACGGACTTACATACACACACACACATACATACATATATATGTAAACACAAAGGATATGGAACTCAGCAAAAATGTCAAATATGAGCCATGTCTGTGGCCAGCAGCTGATTACGCACTGTATAATTTACAATTTACAAAATATTAACATTGGGGAAAAAAAAAAACAAACCAAACCAAAACAGCTTGACCTTTTGACACGTACCTACTCTTTAGTGAACAGTCTATCCTTTCCACATAGACTTAGACAGATGAATATCTAAATGTTTATCATTGAAAGTTTCCCTGTACTTAAAGTTAAAACCCATCTATTAAAAGGTCTGGGAGGATAATACACCATCTAAATGACATCTGATTTGTGTCGCTCTTATCAAGATCACTTGTATAAGAACCGTGAAGAAATTAGTTTAGGACCAGTGGATTACACAGTTACTGGCACCTTCAAAAGAGCAACACTGAAGCAATCTGCAGAATGGCTAAATTAAACAGCAATCAACACCTCACTATTACTTGGCATGTGCAGCTTTACACAAACATTGCATAATGAGAATGGCTGATATGTCATGAAATATGCAGATGTTAACATTAAAACTGGAATGGATGTTAGAACTGATGTACTTGACATCAAATAATTCTTTTGTGCAGTTGGCTAAATAATATCCTTTTTGATTACTTCTGATTTGAGCACATTATCCATTTTCTTTAGAAATGCAGAAGTGTGTGGTATATTAGGTGTTAAATATGTGAAATAGAAAAATTGTAAGACTGCACCTAAGAAGAAAGGTTGGCCTGCACAAATGTTTAGTGTTCTTTGAAACAATCTAAGATACTTCAAAGATTAAAGGAGGGCTGGTGAACATGAAGTTCTTTAGGATAGGCAAGTGGAGAGCTGGCTAAATGATATTTCAGATGGCACCAGTAACTCACACTTAATTGAATTAAGCCATGGCAATTTTATTGACCATCTTTTCATTGACTATAATATCAATGAATATCAGGTTAGGCATTTGGCATTAGATATTTGGCTCTCACGTGGATACCTTCATGTATGCATGTTTGTCTGTGGAATACTTTGCCAAAGTGTGAGTAAACAGCAATCAGAAGTCTGATCAGCTTCTTCGATAACTACATTGTGAATCACAAGTTAAAACTGTTTTGGAAAAAGAAGTGATACTCATGGAAACAGTGGAAAAGGCAAAATATTTTTTTTCTAATATGTGGCTGTGAAGAGTTATTTTAGATTTTGTAGTCAGTGAAAAAACCTTGGGAACTTTCAGACAAATTTACCCTTACAGACTGATTTGTATTCAGTCTTTGCTCCTGATGTGTTCTTTACTTCCATTAAAGCTCAACAGTAGTCATTAAAAGTCTTCATATAGATATCTTC
Organism: Alca torda; assembly: GCA_008658365.1. NCBI lineage: Eukaryota > Metazoa > Chordata > Aves > Charadriiformes > Alcidae > Alca > Alca torda. The sequence goes on along the minus strand of CM018076.1, from coordinate 163,786,712 downwards.
TCATTTAGACATCACTATATGCATTTCATGCAGTAGGTCCCAGAGCATACTTCTCAATTCAATATTAGGAAGGGAGAGATTAAGATGAATCATGAGATTCCTATTACCATGGGTACCTGTAACATCACTTTTGAGTTAGTCTTAAAGCAGAGTGAATTGTCTTGGAAAATAACGCCCTCAGCTCAATGATTTGGCTGAGTTTTAATTGCCAGGACATGTTTTAGAAAGATATTCCAGCTTATCATCTGCAGCTGTCTCATAATCATAGGACTCAGCCCCTGAGCAGCATATGTATGCATACTAGTCCCACGTACGACATCTGTCATACATGGCAGGGCATTCATCGTGTGGTTGCCTGTGGTTCTATCTGTACCAGATGTATGCAAGGATTGCTCCGTGCAAGTTCACCCCAAGGAATATGGCTTATACCAGGCTGTTTGGAAATTTTGTTTTAAATTTGTGATGTTGGTTTCTGTTTCCTTAACAGATGGTACTAGGCTGTTACACAGTTGAAGTTGCATATGGGATTAACAAAAACCTGCAACGTCTCCTGTTGCTTCTTGAAGCTCTTAACTTGTCAGGCCTCTGTAATTGCTTTCTCAAGCAATTGACACATGAGTGTCAAGGTACAGACTTTCTGACATGCAGTGATCTGTGATGACATAAACTATATGACCCTATATCATCTTGTCCTGAAGGCTGCAAAAGAAGGTGCCAAGCTTTTCTAGAATTTAAAGCATGAGGCAAAATTTTCTACTTATTCCCACTCTGTATAAATCAGTTATATGTGTAAAGAAACAAAAGAAAGAATTAAAAGGATTAAGAAATATTAGAAGAGGACAAAATAACAAAAACAAACCCACCAAAGACAGCTACAAGTTATTTTTTCATCTGAGACATGTGGATGAAGAATAACTTGATGTTTTCAATCTGTGGCTCCACCAGATAGAGAGGAGTCAATTTTCTATTCTTCTGGTTTGTTTCTGGCTTTCCTAAAATAGTCAATTCTCAGACCTGTCATCATCAACCTTGTAAGTAAATTGCCTTGGAATGAATACTTCTGTTAAGAAGTTGTTTGTGGCCATTACTTTCCACAGAGCTTTCTTCACAAATTATTTTAAACTTGTACAGAGTGTTTTCAGGGTTTCCACGAACCCACTTTGCCACAAAAATTAGAATGATTGTATTATATAAACAAAGCTAAGTGTACAGCTCTGATCTGCAGTGTGCTTTTACTCATTCTCAGCAAACCAGCCATATAAAGATGAACATTTCCTGAAAAAGTAAAGGAAAGCACTGCAACTTAACAACACATATATTTACACTCTAATTAGAGTCTACATAAATTATATTGCTGCACAAGCCCCAAATATTGCAGCTTTGTGCAACTTCATTTCCTTTCTCACCACTGTCGTGTGCAGAAGTATTGACTAAGTGAGTCAATCAAGAGCTGCTTTTCTAATAATGATTTTAACTACACAATAAAAATTGTTGTAAAAATTGTAAAATAATGAGAATAAAGAATGTCCATTCAGTTCATGGTAATAGGGATCCCATAATATGAAGCCTTCCAAGCAATATATTTATCTCACTATTGAATGGAAGAGATCTTTCCCCCCCTACTCCTTTCTCAAGAGGCAGCTGATCATGCATAAGCAGAGTAGAGAAGGTAAGTGATTCTCTTATATTCATAGTCAATCAGCTAGGAAGAAACATGGATGTGTAACCCTTTTTCATTCCATAAACCCTCCTGCAAGCTCCCCTGCACTAGGGCTTGGCTCCCTGTGGATTTCAGCTTGTTTAATTTACATTTTCAGTAGATACAAAGAAACATACTTAGACTAGTTTCCAGAGACTCCTAAAACAAAGATCTTGTCAAAGTTTCTGGTCTCTTAGATAGTACTTGTGACAACTGTGAAAGCCTTTGGGGAAGGTGGAAGTGATGAATGAACAGTTGTGCTGCTTCTTCCCAATAGAGAAATGAGAAAGACATTTGGAATTAAAGTGCCTACACCTTAAAGATAAAGTCTACTAAAGTCTATCTGAATTTGAGTCTTTTGACTCAGAATCAATTTGGCATTAACGTGAAAAAGAAGTGAACTTGACAGAGTGTCAGTTGTTTAACAGTCCTTAGTTAGTTGACACCTAAAAATCAGCAATTTCCTTTTGCAAGCTGGAAGTAGAGATTACCCTCATGGCCATAAACATGGAATAAATGAAACAACAGAGGATACACATAAATAAAATTTGTGCATACAAGTTGGATTTCATTTGCCTATATGTAGAGGATCTGTTCTTAACAAAATACAGTTGCCTGGTGTCATTTGAGATATGCTGGGATAACCTGCCTCGTCTCCTGAAGTGAATCCAGACAGATGCAGGTTTTCCGTATTTCCTTGTCCTACATCTGCTAGCTATTTTGTGGATGTATCGTGTAACTCACGGCATCTGAAATAATAAAAATGCCTATGCTTAAAACCTTCTTTGTCCTCTAAGTTCAGATTATATTCAATGCATTCGGTTCAATCTAATTGCTAGTGTGAGATTCAGTTGCTTAAGCAGAGGCATCCCTTGACATTTCAGACAACTTAAATTTTCTATAAGGCTGAAAGCCTTGTATTATTTAGGATAGATATGTGATGCTGAGTTGAGTTTTGCAAGAAGTGAAGCATGAAAGATGAAAAAAAGGAATCAATATGTTCTGTACGTACAAGCCTTAACATGTGAAAACATGCTCTCCACCTCTGTTTTCAATCCAGAATGAAAATAATTATTATAAAAAAAATATGTGAATAAACTTATTTACATCAATCTTAAGACCTTTGCCAAACTTTTAGAAAATTTACTTTTAAAAGGACTAAATTCTTTTAAATTAATTAATTCTGAAATTACATGTTTTTTCACTGCCTGAAGCCATGTAGGCTTCCTTAAACAAGGAAGACAGCTGAAAGAATTACTCAATTGTGAAAGCAACTGTTTAAGTGAATTTTGTGAGGAAGCATGCCCTTAAATTGGCGTTATGTATCTATTTGTGGGATTTACCATGTTTAAAAACATTAAGTAATGTCATAGCGATTTCTGGGGCAGAATATAAAAATCAGTTCAGCAACATATGAGTATAATACAGGAAGTGTTTTTTGTGACTATGGATGAGGCATGGTTTGCAGAAAATATTTTACTGTACGATCCCAAATTTTTCCTACTGACTTGGAGTTCCAGGTATGTGTAACCTATGAAACCTGTTGTAACTATAAACACGAAAAAGAAGGAATCCGCTGACTCCTTCTTATTTATCTGACATTCATTTCTTAAAAAAAAATAGCAACAAAGTAACAGGAGTTAAATACAAAATTAAAAAAAAATAAAAGTAATAAGAACTCATTCAGTTCCAGTGTAACATGGAATATGTTATATCCTTTTTTTTTATATCTCATATTTGACTTCTGATTTTTCAATATACTAAATACATCTATCTGTCATTTGCTTTTTTTAGCTATCAATGGCTAATTTATACTATTAGATGTGAAATGACAAACAAAACACATTTGGAATTAAAAAGATTTGTGAGCATTGATGTGTTTTAAATAGATAGGCTTGTATCCTGCACACTCAAGTCACTGAACAGCAAACTGTAAAAGTAAAAGCTTTGGAAATCATATATACATTAATTATTGAATTTTGAATATACATCACATGATTAGGGAAAAAAAAACACATTCTTGAAATTCTAGGAGAATTTTCAAATAGAAATTTGAGATGAGTCCATTTTTGCTGAATAAATAGTTATGTCTATCACAGAAAAAGTTATAATATATGAAAATAAGTCACTAAATGAAAATATTTTGTGACAGGCAATGGAATGAATGATTGAATGGAAGTGTGTGAATGAGTGAATGAATGAATGAATGAATGGATGGAAGTGTGTAAGTTTGTACTTTTGTGTAATTACATGTACACAAGCATTTGCATTGGAACTGAACAAAAATCAGAACAAATCTTATCTGTTTTTAGCATACGTGTTAACTTTTTATTTTTTCCCCCCTGAAATACCTATTTCAACACTGGTTGAAGTATACTGTTGCTCTGATCTTGAAATGAGAAAATGTCTTTTAATTAACCCTTGTTATTATAACTAGAACAGCAATAAAGTAGAAGTTTCCCTAACATGAGTTCCATAGCAGGATATAACAGTAAAAAAGAAGATCATGCACTCAATATTCTTCAGAGAGTCTACAGATCCCAGGAAGAAAACACATGGATCTGTGGCAATTATGACTCAGAGAAGCTGCAATTAATCACCCAGGTGAGAATGATGTGCATAGAAGACAAGGTTGCTGCCAAAAAAGTCTTGCTACAATTTCTGTTTAAGCATACATAAGTCTTATTGCATCTAAGGGTAAAGCATCTTCAATGCCCACACCTACCTATGGGTATTTGAAGCCAGAAATCTCAATTGCCTACATGTAGCTTTTTAGTACCACCTCAGGCCAGGGGCACTGTTGGACATGGGGGCAGCTCACAGTAACTACCTATGCGCCCCCCTCACCCTGGTACCAAAATCTTGCCACGTCAACCCAATACAGTAAAAAAATAGAGTGCATCAGGCCCTGAAATAAAAAATAGATAATATAGTTGATAAATAATCAAATCTGAAATAATATTGTTTGCATCAGCAAAAATCAGAGAGTAATTGATTAAAAATAACAGCATCACATTGATTTAAAATTGCAAGCTGAAATCTATTTGCCTGAACTTAGTAAGATGTGCATTAGTCATTTGTGACAAAATTACTAGTCTTTAAGTCCGGGGTTTTCTCCTTTCTGTTTGCAAATGGCTTACATTTTGAATGAAGTGCTCTGCTGATGATTTCAATATGATTTTCCTGAGCTAATGGACCTTTGTTAATTCCTTGTATTTTTTACTTATAATAAGCAATGAAATACCAGGTGATAGAAATTTTGCAGTTGGCATATTCTTGCATTATCAAGGTTAACTAGCTGCCATAATAGGGTAAAAAACATTAGGCTGCGGCAGTTGCAGGTCACTGCAATACATTTGCGACAGCTGCTGCTGAGAGACTAAAATTGCTATGCAAGTTTTCATACTACTTTTTTTAAAAACACTACTTCTCACTATCTCAAATGCTAGCACTTCTGATAAAATGATTAACTCTCAGGTATAAATAAATAAATATTTTCTGTTGTCTTAATTTTTAAGAGCTTGGGTACTACTATGAAGACAATTTGCAGAAAAAGGGACGTAATTCAGAAAGGTGAAAATAAAGTCATATTTCAAGACAGCTGCATGTCTGAACTTGAGTCATCAGCAAGTGTCAACAGATTTTATTCAGAAAATGGTGTTTAGAAACTATTACCTAGGCAGTATTTTGTTTCTCAAAATATGACAGTTAGCAGTTTTTCAGTTACTGTTTCTGAGTAATTCCTTCTTTCTTCTTATTTTTTTTAGCTAACAGTGTTCTGATCAATTCTTATAATGAAGGAGTTTTCTTGATTAAGAGAAGAATTAACAATGTTTATATTGCAAAACCAGAGAAGAATCATCAATTTTTGTTTGCAAAATCAGAGTCTATAATTGTAATTTGTTATAACAGAGCATTTTTGAGATTACAAGGTCACAGAAGATCATGAATTCCAGTGGCTGGCTAAACTACAGACAAATATGCAACAGGCTTATCTCATTGCAATAGGCATTTTGGATAAAATTCCATCTGGCATATAGTCCCAGCAATTCCCAGCTGGTGCATGGTCCATTGCACAGTCTACAGCAGCCCCTAGTGGGTTAACACTGGGCAGCAAATCAAAAAGCTGCTTCTGGCTTTCTAACAGACATTCAACTGCTGAAATTCCATGCATCAAAAGCTGTATGAGTAAGACTCAAAAAGTTCAGTGGTAATGAGGAAGAAAAAATAGTTGCATCAAAGGCAGAAAAATATTCATGCTGTGTAGCTGGGAAATTAATCTATCTTTTACAATCAGAAATTAGATCAATTCTTGAGTAAGCATTAAGGGAAGCAATGAAGAGTTGTACAGTGACATAGTGACATAAACACTAACCTTGTCTTTTGCGACAGCTTTCTGCTTAACACTTAGCAAAGAGAATGAATGAGGGTGGGCAAGAGGGCAGAGATGTAGGGAGCAAAGCTTAACTGCATCAATTAGATAAAGATTGTCCACCCATCCATATTCACAAAATCACAGAATGGTTCAGGTTGGAAGAGACCTTAAAGACCATCTAGTTCCAACCCCCCCTGCCCTGGGCAGGGACACCTCCCACTAGACCAGGCTACTCAAAGCCTCATCCAGCCTGGCCTTGAACACCTCCAGGGATGGGGCATTGACAGCTTCTCTGGGCAACCTGTTCCAGTGCCTCACTACCCTTACAGTAAAGAATTTCTTCCTGATATCCAATCTAAATCTACCCTCTTTCAGTTTGAGGCCATTACCCTGTGTCCTATTATAACACTCCCTGATAAAGAGTCCCTCCCCATCCTTCCTATAAGCCCCCATCAGGTACTGGAAGGCCACTATAAGGTCTCCCTGAAGCCTTCTCTTCTCCAGGCTGAACAACCCCAACTCTCTCAGCCTGTCCTCATAGCACAGGTGCTCCAGCAATCTGAGCGTCTTCGTGGCCCTCTGCTGGACCCGTTCCAATAGGTTCTTGTCTTTCTTGTGCTGAGGACTCCAGAGCTGCATGCAGTACTCCAGGTGGGGTCTCACCAGAGCAGAGTAGACGGGCAGAATCACCTCCCTCGATCCACTGGCCACGCTTCTTTTGATGCAGCCCAGGATGCGGTTGGCTTTCTGGGCTGTGAGTGCGCATTGCCTGCTCACGTTGAGCTTCTCGTCCACCAGCACCCCCAAGTCCTACTCCTCAGGGCTGCTCTCAAGCCATTCTCCACCCAACCTGTATATGTGCTTGGGATTGCCATGACCCAGATGCAGGACCTCGCACTTGGCCTGATTGAACTTCATGAGGTTTGTACGGGCCCCCCTCTCAAGCCTGTCCAGGTCCCTCTGGATGGCATCCCTTCCCTCCAGCGTGTTGACTGTGCCACACAGCTTGGTGTCATCGGCAAACTTGCTGAGGGTGCACTCAATCTCACTGTCCATGTCACCAACAAAGATGTTAAACAGCACCGGTCCCAGGACTGACCCCTGACGAGCGCCACTTGTCACTGGTTTCTATGTGGATATTGAGCCATTGACTGCAATCCTTTGAGTGCGGCCATCTAGCCAGTTCCTTATCCACTGAGTGGTCCATCCATCAAATCCATGCTTTTCCAATTTAGAGACCAAGATGTCGTGCAGGACAGTGTCAATCACTTTGCATATGTCCAGGTAGATGACGTCGGTTGCTCTCCCCTTATCCACCAATGCTGTGGCACCATCACAGAAGACCACCAAATTTGTCAGGCATGATTTGCCTTTGGTGAAGCCATGTTGGCTGTCACAAATAACCTCTTTACTTTCCATGTGCCTTAGCAGAGTTTCCAGGAGGATCTGCTCCATGATCTTGCCAGGCACAGAGGTGAGACTGACCGGTCTGTACTTCCCTGGGTCATCCTTTTTTCCCTTTTTGAAAATGGGGGTTATATTTCCCCTTTTTCAATCAGCGGGAACTTCACCAGACTGCTATGACTTTTCATATATAATGGAAAGTGGCTTGGCAACTTCATCTGCCAGCTCCCTCAGGACCCATGGATGGATTTCATACGGTCCCATGGACTTATGCATCTTCAGGTTCCTGAGATGATCCCAAACCTGATCTTCTCCTACAGTGGGTGGTTCTTCATTCTCATAGACCCTGCCTTTGCATCCTGCAACTTGGACGGTGTGGTTGGAGCCCTTGCCGGTGAAGACTGAGGTGAAAAAGTTATTCAGCACCTCAGCCTTCTGCATATCCTGGGTGACCACGTCTCCCGTCTCCTTCCTGAGAGGGCCCACATCTTCCCTAGTCTTGCCTTTACCCCTGACATACTTATAGAAGTTTTTCTTGTTATCCTTGATGCCCCTAGCCAGATTTAATTCTATCTGGGCTTTAGCTTGCCTTTTCTGGTTCCTGGTTGTTCATACAATTTCTCTGTATTCCACCCAGTCAACCCGTTCTTGCTTCCACCCTCTGTAGGTCTCCTTTTTGCGTTTGAGCTTGTCCAGGAGCTCTTTGTTAATCCATGCAGGCCTCCTGGCATTTTTGCCTGACTTCTTCATTCTTGGGATGCACTGTTCCTGAGCTTGGAGGAGGTGATCCTTGAATACTAACCAGCTCTCTTGGGCCTCTCTTCCCTCCAGTACTTTTTGCCATGTTACCCTGCCAAACAGGTCCCTCAAGAGGCCAAAGTCTGCTCTCTTGAAGTCCAGGGTACTGAGCTTGCTGTGTGCCCTCCTCGCTGCCCAAAAGATCTTGAATTCAACCATTTCATGCTCACTGCAGCCGAGGCTACCCTTGATCTTGACACTTGCCACCAGCCCCTCCTTGTTGGTAAGGACAAGGCCCAGCATAGTTCCTCTCCTTGTTGGCTCCTCTACCATTGGAAGAAGAAATTTGTCATCGACACATTCCAAGAACTTCCTGGATTTCTTGTGCCCTGCTGTGTTGTCCTTCCAACAGATATCAGGGTGGTTGAAGTCCCCCATGATGCCCAGGGTCAGTGAACGTGATGCCGCTCCTATCTGTCTAAGGAGGGCCTCATCCATTCTGTCATCCTGGTCAGGTGGCCTGTAGCAGACCTCTACTGTAATGTCCCCTGCCCCTGTGTTCCCTTTAATCTTGACCCATAAGCTCTCCGTTGGGTCTGCATCCATGCCCAGGTGGAGTTCCATGCAGTCCAGCTGTTGATATCTGTATTCTTCATGCATTTATTGGGTAGCAATATTGAGGGAATTTTACTGTTACAGATTATCTACATGGCATGGAAGACTTAAGAACCTACTTCAAAATTTTGCGCAGTCTTTTGTAGGCAAAATGGAGGAATTAAAATCCCAAATTTGAAGATGCAAACGGGTATGTTAATGTAGTTCATATCTCTTTCAATTTGAAGGGAAATATATCTCTTTGTGAATACAGACACCTGCAGTGGGATTTTTAATTGATTCTTATATGGTTTTGTGTGATGACAATGTATGTCTCAAACTTCGGATTCATCAGAAAAATAAGATTGAGACCTTTCAGCTGACAGAATTCCCTCTTTACAGATTTCTAAAAAATTAAGATTCAAAAGGAGAAAAAGAAGTTCTTTTGTGTCTGCCTTAATCAAAAATTGTGTGTCACTGAAGTATAAGCATGCATTCCTGGCCCACTGAAATTATTGTTTGTTTTCCTTACAGTAATTAGTAACTTTGGAATAGAAGATGTCTATTCGTCAATGGATTTTTTTTCTATGAAAAATACTAAGACATCATTAAAGCCCAATAAAACTATATTTCCTGCAAAGCAAATGTAGAAAATAACTATTTGACAATCTTTATCATTGACAAACTTTATAATGAAACACACATTTAAGTTGTATTATTTCTTCATTAATATGTATTACATCTATTATTATTACATGAATTATTACTATCTGATAACATTAACTTAAGGAATTGTCTGGATGCATAAGAGAGTTAAATTTTACAAGAAGGAATATTTACTGTCAGATTTATGGCTGTAGAACACTGTAAGTAACTGAGTATACATGATGTTTTACACTAAAGATTTTTCACATGAAGGCAAAATAAGAATGAAATACAATTCTCCACATAACAAAATTACTTAAGAGATCCAGCTTCTCTTTGGTAATGTATGTTTTTATTAGGCACTTAAGAATTCAGTGTAGGAAAGGAAATCAGTTTTTTCTTGGTTTTGGAATAGTTGGAGTAGCATAGGCAAAAAATAAAGGTGCTTTATTTAAAAGATTCTCCAACAGAAAGTGGGTTGCTAATTGTTGTTGATTTTTTATTTAGTTTTTAAGTCACATGGGCAATACCCTTCTTAATATTTTGCACTGATTAGGTGTTTTATTTTCTGCTCAGTTGCACACAGCTCTAAATGTGTTATAAAGATGTAAAGAAAGTAGGAATTTAATTTCAGTTACTGCTAAATAGTCATAGTAATTCCCAGTCCAAATTCAGTACCTACAGTTCTGTCCTTCACCTCCATGAAGTACACAACCCACCCCCTCACCTTGCCATGCTGTCTCCCCACTTTTCATCTATTCATTCATCTATAATCAAGAAATATTTTTCATCTATTCAAAGATGCAAACGAAATGCTGCCTTTGCAAATAAAAAAATACAGCTTTGCAAGCATTCTCTAAAGTGTGTCACTTATGATTTTAAACCCAGCATGTGGCTGATTAGCCCACCACATTTAAACCTAAGGAAGGAGACTAGAAAAACGAAGGGTTATCCCTGCTCTTGCTTCTCAAACAGCTGAGTAAGACGGAACTACACCAGGAACACAGACTTACTCACCCTATGCGTGGGTGTTAATACCAAATATTTCAAGAACTTCTTTTTTCCCCTTCAGTCCAAGGGAATGTATACACAATCTGACTTAGTTAAAAAGGCTTCCAAAAGTTGCTTAGTTGTGGTGGTGGGCTGTTGTTAATTTTTTAAGTAAATCCAGATTTAACTTAATTACACACAAAATCTCTACAATGTTCATTTCACTATTGGATATTATTGATAGTGTCATGGTAATGTTGTAGAAGAGTAAACTTGTGAAATTTGAAGCTACATGAAGCCTCCACAAGCAATCTGGCACTAACTCTCCATCTCTGCAGGAAAAAAAAAGTACTCTCCTTTTGTTATTATCCATTTCTAACTCCTTGTTCTGCTAGAGAACAGCTTGTTTTCTTCTCAACTATGATCTTCTTTTTGCTCCTGGTGTGAGAGTGAACTCACACGCAGTGCACAGGGGGTCTCAGGCTAAGTGCATTGAACTAGCTGAGAATAAGCAGTGCATCTGACATGTATATGGTGGGACAGGGGGTTGCTTGAAGCTGGAGGGTGCTAGCAGCTGTGGCAAGGCACGACATGCATCACTTGTGCCAGGGCTGCTCTGCATACGCCTCTGCATTGAGGCTGGGAAAGCAAGGTTTCTCTCATATGGCCATAGGATTATTCACATTGTTCTCACTCCTGGAAAACCAGAACTTTATATAACTCATTGAATAAAATCTAGAATACTCTGAAGTGAGTAGGATTAGATTCTTTGTTTCAATGTAGCTATGGTTAGATGAAAGCCCAACACATCTACCATTTCCTTAGCATTAGAATATATATTACTTTCTTGCTTAAGTGATCAGATGCTACTGAACTGATGCATCTTGCTGATCAGGAAATGCACCATAATAAAGGATGAAATTAGAACTGTGATAGAAGAGATCCAATTCTCTGTCCCAAGTCGTTATCTGAGACATGGGATGGGAATGCATTTCTCTAAATAGACAAGTGAAACAGCTTTTTATTGCTTCAAAGCAATGAACATAATATGAGAAATCATGTAACTTAGTAACTAAAGCTACCCTTGATATTTGACTGGTGTTCACTTGATATAGCAAAAGCATGGTCAATTAAGTTTTTATTCTGATCTAATTCTTGGCCAAAATGAGGTCAACATTCCCAAGTGTTGCCCCCCCTTTTTTTTAAGAAACGTCACCAAATCATAATAATAACAAATTCTGCTCCTCATGAGTTAGAATGTACTTATTAATATAAAAATTATCTGCCAGCCGGAGTTCCTGAACTAATATTATAACATTGATGTTTTACTCCTTATTTGAAATATTCTAGTTACTACATACAAAGTTAATACTGAATGAGAAAGAAACAATGATTATTTGGATAGGAAATTATTGTCAGATTTCCACTTAGCAGATTAGAAGCATTGGTATAAAATAAAATTTATTTTTGCTGAGTTTCTTATGGTAGTAACTTGTGCAGCTTCAGAAAGGAACTGAATTTCTTCTTAGCCACCCAGCATGCAATTCTAAGGGTTTCTGTTTATGTCAACAGGTCTTGAAAATGAACAGCTTTGTCTTGGACTTTTTTGCATTGCTTTTAAAGCCTGCACATACTCCCTGAAAGTAGCTTCACTGTGGATTTATGTGACAGAATTTCTAAACAATCACATTCCCAATGGACAAAATTATATTTTTTTATATCTGAGGACTAGTTTGTAACCCTTTAGAGCATTCTTAGACTTTTGATCCTGTAGTTTGTTTTTGGTAGTTTAGCTAGGTCTGGCTCTCTTTTTCCAAAAAGTTCACATAATCCTTTTTCTCTAAGTCTAGTATTTATATACAGAGTAAAATTTCTTTTTAAGTCCCACTTCTGGTTTTGGACATTTTCAAATTGTTTATCAGGAGAAACCACTCTTATTCCTAGGTTATATCACTGTCAAGCTGCATTTTATTAGGTGATCCTGTCTCTCCATGATCATCTTCAAAATACTTAGATTATTTGATGAAAAAGTACTCACATCTCTACTCCAGAGATAACCATTTGTTTAAACAAAAGTCTTGGTATTGAAAGCCTTAGGTAGAGTATTGAAGAAATCCATTTGCTTAAAACCAGACATAACCGTCAGAAGTATTACTTATTATGTGCTATACATTTAGAACAGCAGCAGGTTATATCCTGTAGTTCTGTTTCCAACTTTTTTAAAAATACCTAACACTGCTACCCTTCACTTGTTCACTGATGTAATTCAGAAATACATACCATTTACACGCAAAGAGAATTAGTGCAACTTAATTATCTATCTAAGTGAATAAATCTAGTCAGATTTCCAGTTTATATAATGTAATTCTGGATAATAGGTACTTTATTGGATACAGAAAGGTGATCCAAGTGCTTGCTATTATAGTCATGGTGATTCATTAATCACAGCACTTTTATAAATTAATCTCTTTTTAGATTTCAAAACCAAATTTCAAGACCTAGATAAGTAAAATTTAGTCAGTGAAACAAAAAGCTGTAATGTAAAATGCTTCCTGCCTGTTTATATAAACATTAGTCTTCAATAATTCTTCAAATAAAAGAAAAAGGTAAATACATTAGCTCTTTACAATTAGGCTAAGCTAATATCCTGAAAGGTAGGTATTTTCTTGTATTTTTCTCATTCTGTTAAATGGCAATAATTGTAGATGGATGGAAAATTACTACTCTCCCTCAAATAAGATGGCCACTCTAAACCAAATAAGGCAGATGTAACTAAATTAAACTATTCATTTCAGATAAATTACCTCATTATTTTAGTTTTAATTTCTGTTCATGAATCACCTATTTTTTGGCCATGTGTTGACTATACATTATTTATAGTGAACACGATTGCTGTAAGTTGGGACTTTTGAATGAAGAACACTGAACCACAAATAAGATGGATTTTTTCCTCCAAAATATGCCCTTTACATACAAAATATTTATCCATATAAAGAATAATCACTGTCAGCTTTTAAATAAACAAAGAATAGCATTTATTGTTATGAAGTCATAGGTTTATAGCCAAATGAGGGACCCACTGCAGAAGACAAGTATTTGCAAATACATGATTTGTATTGTTTCACTGTCTAAAGTATTCAGCAGATTACTGAATGTTGTTTTTAAGCCTATCAATTATTTTGTTGCATAAGATATTATATTGTTATCAATTACACTAATAATTTGTAGAAGACACCTTTTTTCTAGATGAAACGTGATGGTTTCTGACAACAGTAACTTCCAGGTACCTTATATTGAAGTTGTTTCACTGTATGAACATTCCTCTTCTGTAATTGTAAATTTTCATGATATTATGTATGTTCAAGATGATTCAGTATATGTGTATAGAGTCTATATACTTCATCTACTTTGTATATCCCTCAAAGTCTAAAACTACCACAGCAAGAGTTAAGCTATCCATAGAATAGTTCTGAATTGCAGTATCTTCTGTATTCTGGCAAATCGATATTTTATATCCAATGCCAAGATCTGACATACCTGGAGGTACAAAAATATAGAACATGCTTCTGCTGCCATTCAGAGGGACTTCAACAGGCTGAAGAGACGGGCTGACAGGAACCTCATGAAGTTTATCAAAGGGAACTGCAAAGTCCTGCCTCTGAGGAGGAATAAACCTGTGTGCCAATATACACTGGTGGCTAACTAGCTGAAAAGCACCTTGACAGAAAAGGATCTGGGGGTCCAGATCCAGACATGACCCAGCAATGCACCCTTGCAACAAAGAAGGCCAACAGCATCCTAGCTGCATTAGGATGAATGTTGGTAGCAGGTTAAGGGAGATGATCTGTAATGTCTCCACAGCATTGGTGAGACATACCTGGAGTGCTGCATCCAGTTCTGGGCTGCCCAGTACAATAGAGGCATGGACATACAGGAATGAGTCCAGTAAATGTTCACAAAGACGATTAAAGTCTTGGAGCATCTATCTTATGAGGAGAGGCTGAGAGAGCTGGGAGAGCCTAGAGAAGAGAAGACTCAGGGATATCTTATCAATATATATGAATATCTGATGAGGGGAGTAAAGAAAATGAAGGCTCTTCTCAGAGGTATCCAGTGAAGGGACAAAAGGTAAAGGGCACCAACTGAAATACAACAAATTCATTTAAACATTAAAAATCTCTTTTTTGTGATGTGGAAATAGTCTAACAGTGAAACACATTGCCCAGAGAGGCTGTGGCATAACTCCATTCCTGGAGGTATTTGAGACCTGACTGGTCATAGCCCTGAGTGACCTGTTCTAGTTGACCTTGTTCTGAGCAAGGTGGTTGCATTAAAGGATCTTCAGAGGTTAACTCCTGCTGCAACTGTTCTCTGATTCTGTGACCCTATGAAATATCCTTTTTTTTTTTCTTTTTTAAGTAGCATGTAGTGATTTCTTGATTTCCCTTACTTGTACCTGAATAATTTTTCATATGACAGTATTTTTTCCTCATGTTTATCAGTTTCGTTAGCGATTTCACCTCTCCGAAATGATTTTCTTTTTTTTTTTTTTTTTTAAATCTGATTCCATAAATCATTTTCATAGAGAATTTTTGTTTCAACTAATCAGTCTCTCTGGAGGCTTGGCAATTGATCAATCAAGTGATTGATCCAAGGAAACATTTCTTCACTCATTTCACTGAGGATTTTTTCTAAACTCAAAGCCCTGTTCTCTTTAGATGAACTATCAAACTCTTAACTCATGCCATGAAACTTTCCTGAATCTCCTTACATGGTATCTAGAAAGGATCAATATTGGAACCTTCAGATATCTGCCAAAATTTAATCTTTCACATTCCAGCATTCTTTTTTTTTTTTTTTTTCTTTCTTATTTGGCATCATCATAGCACTGAAAGAAGCGCTTGAGAAGTTTTCACTGCAGTTTTGTGTAGCTATTATTTTCTTGATGCACTAAAAACCAAACTCACATTAATATGTAAGTAATAGACATCCAGTGTCTTGCATCATTTCAAACATTTGTGGAAGCTATTCGTTTGCAGAGAAATGGGATGAAAACCTATGTAGACTTAAAATAAATTTGTTTCTTTTTCAGTTATTTTTGAGCTGGATCAGTTTCCCAATCCATTTCACCACATGGCCATTCAAATACATGTGCCATTTTAAGCTGTATTGGTGTCTAATAGCTTACAAAGTTTTTATTTGATGTTTTAACAGTGATTTTTCTCAGATGTCTAAACCAATGGTGCATTATCTGCAGAGATAGATGCAAACAGAGCCTCCAGAAGGTGTGGTCTGAATGCCTATAAAAAATATATGCAATACTAGGAAGCATGGAAAAATAGTAGGCTGGCATCTCAGCTTAGCATCCAACTGAGTGGACATGTTTATCCCCATCTAAACATTCCTTATTCTGTAAAATATAAAGGTCGAGAAAGAACTTCAGGAAATAATTTTACTGGTATTTCTAAAGCAGTTAGACACAGGAGACAAGAGCATCACTGAAAAATCATATGGAAATTAACGTTTCTACCTTATACATGTCCTGAAGCAGTATGAAATATACACATCATTGAGCCATACACTGAACAGTAAGAAGACACAATCTTGCATAACAGATCTTTCTGAATGAAGGAGGAGTCCCACACAGGAAAAACTGCCTGAGCTTGTATTATAATGCGTAACCATAACAGGGACTAATTAAGGTTATTCAAGCACTTTTACTGCTGCTTTTCTAACACATTTTTTTTTTTTGTGTACAATATTTTTTTTTCTAAGTAGTCGTGTTCTGTCCATATGCATTTTGATACATTTCGTTGTAATAACTATGGGACACCTTCAGCAAATTTCTGCACTGTTCAGACCACAAGTTTGCTAAGAGTGCAAAAGAAAACAAAATGAAATCCCCATAGTAAATTAATGCTCTGTGGAGCCCATAACACTGTAACTAATGATTCTGAAAGGATTACTATAATTTAAATCATATTAACGATTAGTAATATCTACATTTAAAAATTAATTCTATGGCTTTAGGGTTGTAACACAACTCAACAGCTGTTGATATATTATTAAAATTACTTAATTACAAAATCTCTAAATATAAATTATTCTTTTTCTTGTTGGTAGTATGTTTTTTTCAGTGTGAAGATGAAAGATTAGCAATAGAAATGCAGAACTAAGTCATATGGAGGAGGTTGAAACTATTTCCTTCCCTCCCCTCCCTTCCCTTTCCCTTCCCCTTCCCTTCCCTTCCCTTCCCTTCCCTTCCCTTCCCTTCCCTTCCCTTCCCTTCCCTTCCCTTCCCTTCCCTTCCCTTCCCTTCCCTTCCCTTCCCTTCCCTTCCCTTCCCTTCCCTTCCCTTCCCTTCCCTTCCCTTCCCTTCCCTTCCCTTCCCTTCCCATAGTGAATGTATTTGTAAAATTTTCTGAATAGCAGTGATATCAAGAACAGGATTTTGATTTAGTAGCTCAGAAATAGACTTCTAGTGCTATCTTGGGCACTTTGGGAGATCTTTCTTGGTTAATCTTTCCTGACAGTCATGTGTGGGCAAGTAAAGGAACCTAAAAACCCACTAAATTATTATGTTTCCAAGGTGGATTCCCAGAACCACAGAATGCAGAATGGTTGAGGATGGAAGTTGTCTAGTCCAAGCCTGTGCTCAAAGCAATGCCAGGTAGAGCAAGTTGCTCAGAACTGTATTCAGTCAGGTTTTGAATACCTCCAAGGATGGAGGTATTCAAATACCTCCACAACCTCTCTAGGCAACCTGTTACAGTGTTCAACCACTCTCAGAGTAAGTTTTTCTTGAGTTCAGATGAAATTTCTGGTGTGTCAACTTGTGCCCACTGTTTCTTGTCCTGTCACAGGGCACTATGGAGAAGAGTCTGGCTTCATCTTCATTCCCTCACATCAGGCATTTACACGTGCTGATCATATTCTCTTCTCCACTATGAACAGTCTCATCTCTCTCAGCTTCTCCCCATGTGTCAGATGTTCCAAGCCCTTAATAATCTACATGGTCCTTTGCTGGTCTTGCTCCAGTAACAGTCTCCCATAACATCTTCATAGATAAGCTTAGGAAGTATGGGTTACATGAGTGGGCAGTGAGGTGGATTGACAGTTGGCTGAATGGCAGAGCTCAGAGGGCTGTGATCAGCAGTGCAGAGTCTAGTTGGAGGCCTGTAACTAGCGGTGTTCCCTAGGGGTCAGTACTGGGTCCTGTCTTGTTCAACATACTCATCAACGACCTGGATGAGGGGACAGAGTGTACCCTCTGCATGTTTACTGATGATACAAAACTGGGAGGAGTGGCTGACACACCAGAAGGCTGTTCAGTGAGACCTTGACAGCCTAGAAAGTTGGGCAGTGAGGAACAGAATGAAATTTAACAAGAGCAAGCGTAGGGTCCTATACCTAGGGAGGAATAACTCCATACGCTGGTGCATTGCTGGAAATTGCAGAGAGAGACCTGGGAGTCCTGACAGACAAGTTGACCATGAGGCAGCAGTGTGCCCTTGTGGCCAAGAAGGCCAATGGTCTCCTGGGGTGCATTAGAAAGAGTGTGGCCAGCAGGTCAAGGGAGGTCATCCTCCCCCTCTACTCTGCCTTGGTGAGGCCGCACCTGGAGTACTGTGTCCAGTTCTGGGCTCCCCGGTTCAAGAGGGACAGGGAACTACTGGAGAGAGTCCAGTGAAGGGCTACAAAGATGATCAAGGGAATGGAGCACCTCTCTTATGAGGAAAGGCTGAGAGACCTGTTTAACCTGGACAAGAGAAGACTGAGAGGGGATCTCATCAATGCTTATAAATATCTAAAGGATGTGCGTCAAGAGGATGGGGCCAGACTCTTTTCAGTGGTGCCCAGTGACAGGACAAGGGGCAACGGGCATGACCTGGAGCACAGGAAACTCCATCTCAACAAGAGGAGGAACTTCTTTACTTTAAGGGTGATAGAGCACTAGAACAGGCTGCCCAGAGAGGTGTTGGAGTCTCCTTCTCTGGAGATATTCAAAACTTGTCTGGGTCCATTCCTGTCCAGTTTGCTCTGGGTGAACCTGCTTTGGCAGGGGGATTGGACTAGATGATCTCCAAAAGTCCCTTCCAACCCCTACCATTCTGTGATTCTGTGTTTCTGTGATATTGGCATGTGACACATACTATAGGCTTTATACCTTACTTTATGCCCTATTTTAGTAGCCAACTGAAAAAAAAAAAAAAAACCAAACAAACAAAAAAAAAATAAAAAAGATCAGATGGTTTGAAATCAGAGAGATGAAAAAAGAAGGAAAAAATGATAATCCTCAGTTATTCGTTACCAAATGGAGTCATCCTAACAAGTGATACTGTGGTTGTGCACAATTTTGTGAAAGTAACAAAAAACCCCACAACTGTGCTTTCTTAGAATGAGGGAGTCTGGAAGATAAGAATTATGTCTAAGGGCTATAGGAGCACCCTTCAAGTACAGAAATGATCCAGGCCCAAGAATTACACATTATGGATATTGTCAGTCTGCCCTACAGAATGTTATCCCTGTTGGGGTATGATAAATAGGGATTACTGACATAAAATTTTGCATGCCACTTGCCCTCAGAATTTAAGACCATCTTTACCCATTGTTCATGTAATACGAGACATTTTCAGCATCCTTCCTTCCAGTGAGTTATAACATTGTCATGTACCTACACTATTTGATATTTGGAAGAAATACTTGGCAATCATAAACAGCTGGTGTTCCTGTGTTTGGAAGAGTAGGACAGGCTGGTGGAATCAGAGTTTTCCAAGTTTGACATAATCAACAATGCTATCTTTATCATGTAGTACTTTTTCTTGACTTCTGCTTCTATAGACAGAGTTCATGCTTTGCAGTTCAGAGATTAAAGTGGTGCCCGGGGACACCGGGCACGCTTTTCAGTGGTGCCCGGGGACAGGACAAGAGGCAATGGGCACAAACTTGAGCATAGGAAGTTCCACCTAAACATGAGGAGGAACTTCTTTACCCTGAGGGTGGCAGAGCACTGGAACAGGCTGCCCAGAGAGGTGGTGGAGTCGCCAACTCTGGAGACATTCAAAACCCGCCTGGACGCGTTCCTGTGTAACCTGCTTTAGGTGACCCTGCTGTGGCAGGGGGGTTGGACTAGATGATCTCCAGAGGTCCCTTCCAACCCTATGATTCTATGATTCTAGAGGGTGAAAGAAGCCCTGCTGACACAGATGAAGATAACAATTGCAAAGATGATGGCATATGTTTTGTTGTGTTTTTTTGTGTTTGTTTTTTTTTTTTTTTTATTTCATGGAAAATTATCTCATAGCAGAAATTCTTTGGAGAAATTATTCCCATTAGGCTTAGAAGAGCTGTTACTTAGATTCTTCTATCAACAGTATCTTCTTGGTAAACATAAAGATAATAATTTATAGCATGAAGTGAACAGGCTTTCAAGCTGTTGTAACATCACATGAAGACTCACAGAAGGAAGGAATCGTTTCTTCTGAGTGATTCAGACATTGAATCACAGGACAAAATTTACAGACGTGTCATCAAGGAATGTCTGTGCCAGTTGCATTTCAAGTACACTGATATCTTTCAGAAATTGCAAGCAGAAGATTCTCAACCCATCAGCACAGAAGCTCAAATACTTCTGAGGAATACTACTTACCTTTCCACTGCATGATCAGACACCTGTTTTAGTATTCTAGAGTGATGCTGAAAATGTCACTCTGTGAGTGCTTCTATATGCCATACTTCCCCAGGGTACACAGGTACACAGGGTACATTTACTCCACAGGGCTTTTATTCTGCTTGATTTCAGCAACTTCTCACTGATATCCCCCTGAAGCATTTCTTTTGTTTGCTTGCTCCTGAGCCTTGCTGATACTGTGGCAGGCACATCTCATAAGGCCCCTACGCTTGAGGGATGATGATATAAAAAAATCACAATAGACTAATGGTAGATTTGCAGAGAAGAAAAAAACGTTAATACTTCTCTGAAGTTATCTTTTCAGTCGTGGCCAAAAAAACCCCATTCTGCTTGATGGAAAGCTTTCTGATAGAGACCTCTAGCCAATAGGAGATTTTTGGGCTAATATGAATCTTTTCCTGCTATTTGATAATAAGCAGCGTCTGTCAAGAAGCACTATGACAGCTCAGTAGATATAAAAAGTCAGACTAAGTCCCAAGGCATTGTTGCATTTACTAATGTTTCTTTGTTATAGTTGAGTGAAGAAAGATAAAGTACTTTAATAGAAAGAAGAATGTAAATAAAGATAAATACTTCAAAAGGCCAGGAATTTTCCTGAGATACTTGTTGCTATAGACAGCAATAGCATCTGTACTAGTACTTGCAGAGTGGAAGGGAAACTGTTCCATCAAATAAATAAAGCAAAGACATTTCTGCAACACCAAGAATCTTGCATATGACATGTTTGGGCAGGTTTCTCAAAATAGTGCACAATAATTTTGTATGCATGAGCAATATGTTGCATATTATTTTCAATCCTTTGTCAGATCACTAGGGATCACTAGGGACTAGTTTACCTTACAGGATGAAAACTTCAGAGAACCTTCAGCATCTTTGCTAGTGAAAATATTCTTAGTTATTCATTACCAAATGAATAACATCCTTACAAATGATATTGTGGCTGTGAACAATTTTGTGAAAGTACCAAAAGAAAAAAAAAAAAACTTTTTGAATGAAAGAGACTTTTTCTGGAAGTTTGTATTTAATTAGTTATTTTTAAAGCAGAACTCTTAATAGTATTATAACTTGTCTAAGGATTTTCAGCAAAACAGCACTAAATGTGCATATTTTTGTACAGCTTTTCATATTTATTGTATTGCTAATTCAACCCTTACTTATAATTCATTCCACAGTACTCATTAGAATTAATTATTGATATGTGGAAAAATATTCACTAAATTGCTTAGAAATGAAATGTGAATTATTCTGAAGGTTTTATGTCTGTAGATGAAACAGATATCTGCAGTAGCTATAGTA
Organism: Alca torda; assembly: GCA_008658365.1. NCBI lineage: Eukaryota > Metazoa > Chordata > Aves > Charadriiformes > Alcidae > Alca > Alca torda. The sequence continues at coordinate 163,765,280 of CM018076.1, read as the reverse complement.
AATTTATGTTGAAATGTCAGTATCTTAATTGAATACTTGCTATTCCATTATTCAATAGATATTTTCCACCTAAAACTAATAAATACTAAAAATTAATAAAATATTTGCATCACATATTTATAAATAATTTCTCAGTGCTGTTTTCAAGTAGTTATGACTGTAAAAAACTTGATCAAAAAAGTGTTTGCTAATGAAACATTTAGATATTTAAGAGTCTGACGAGTATCATTCACATATTTGTTAATCCTGTTTTACTGTTTTATGCACTTTTGTTTTGAATTAAGTATGTTACATAAATAGTGTCCCCTAACTAATTCATGATCAAGAAATAAGACTGAAAAGACCCTGAAATGCCACAAAACTTTCTGGCAAGAATACAAGCATTTATTGTGAAGAGGAAAGCAGAATACAAATTGATACTGGCAATTTTATTCTAGAGTATTTCCAGGCACACCACAAATAATGGGGTTTGAATTAAAAAAAAAATAAAATAAATAAAATCCTGTGAACAGAAATATTAAAACACAGCATGTTCCCATGCACTAGCTCAAACAAAGAAATTAACTTCATGTATGTCCAGTTGACTGTATATATATTTTCTAAGAGTGCAATCAGCTCCTTATTTGGAGAGGGCTAATGATCACTTCTATTTCATTTATCAGTATATTTTAAAAATATGAATTATTAAATCACCTGCACAATCATTCCCTGATCCTGTATTTATCTTCTGGGTGATGAACCAGCTCTAGACACATATATAATCAGAATAACGTCAGTTATATAGCATATGTATGGTGAGGCATTTAATGTTTTCTACAAAAGACAGCTATTTGGAGAGAGACAATGCCATCTGCAGCAACAAGGAAGTATAAAGAATGCAGTCCTTCTCACTGTTGCCTTTCTGCTAACACATTCTTGAAAACTAAAAGAGTTTATAACCATCAGAATGAGGTGCAAAACTTTCTTCAAAAGGAGGTTAAACAAAACAGGGTTAAGACTGACTTTGATAAATGGTGCGTTGCAGTTCAGTTTACTCATTCACCTGCAACAAGGTCTATATTGAGTGTAGACTCAATGACCCAAGATATCCTACATTACTAAAAATACCTTCTTGCCTCTAATTTAATAAAGTACAAACAAAAAACTCCCTATATATATAATATATATACAATTATGGATTCGTTTTTACACAATCAGCTGCTTAGTATTATACAAACATATCAGCTATCTGCTTATTTCATAGTATGTGGAAATTACTAAGAGGAAAACACCAGAGGAAATGAAGAAAACGTGTTGAGATGAAGCTCATAAAATTCCAAGGTGTCTAGTAAATTTATCCTATCTAATGGAGATCTAGAATCACTTGAGTTGCCCTATGGATCCACATTGTACATATATGGGTGGGCAACTGAAATGATCCTGGAATATATTTCTCAAATGTAGGGACTGGGTTCAGTAATATATGAGTAGATATTTAATGCCATTTTAAACACTTTTGAATGTACTGCTTAGCTTTCACTTGTCGCTCCTTCTGCACATTGCCTTGGCTATCCTATCTGACCTGTGCCACCTCTGCTAGACCTGTGTACCTGCCTTGGATATTCTAAAACATCTCCTGTGGCATTTAAATATTAAAAACTTACTCACATGTAAACATCTAAGTTTTGGCCAGTTTAATTCTGAACAGGATCCCACCCCTAAAATTTTGGGTGTAGCCTGTACACAGGGCAAAAATGTTTATCATAAGGGCTTATAACAATTTCTGATTATGGTGGGCAAAGGAGGGATACTTAAAGATAATCACAGCTCCAGCTTTCCTCTGGAGCTACCCCTAATAAGTCAATGCCCAAGCCATATCTTTATTCATTCACACCTCTGGGCCAGTGAAAGGTTCAATTTGAACTTTTTAGGCTTTCATAATTTGAAAAGAAATAAATACATCTTTCACAATATAAAAAATACAATCTCACTACCCAGTTTTGAAAAAAGAACTCAAAGTTCAGTCTCTCATAGCTCTGGAAGGTATTATTCCAAGAAATTATGTTCCCCAGAAATTCTGGAAGCACTGGGATTTAAGAAAAGGCTTTATAAAATTGTAATGGTACAGACAGAAAATTTCAGGCAAACTTTTATCTATTAAGCGTGTAGAGAAGATCTGGAAACTTTACTGTATTGGGTTGTGGGATCTTTTAGTGGCGTACACAAATGGTTCAAAACCTGTTTTATTTCTCACCATGAATGCTACTAATGTTATCTGCACATAATATTATCTTGCTCTTCATTTAAAAGACAAAACAAACAAACAAACAAACAAAAAAAAAAACCACAGAATTTTTGAACTCATTTTAATGAGTTAGTTTGGAATTTTTTTCTGTATACTTCCCTGACTAATTGTTCAATTTTCACTTTTAGGAAGAAGATCAGCCTGGCTGAACAAAGAGCTTTGGCTGGAACTTGGGAAAAAAAGGAGAGTTTATAACTTTTGGAAGAAGGGGCAGGCCTCTCAGGAGGACTACAGGGAGGTCATGAGGCTATGCAGGGAGATAATTAGAAGGGCTAAAGCCCAACTAGAACATAATCTTGCTACTACTGTAAAAGATAATACAAAATGTTTCTATAAATACAGTAGCAACAAAAAGAGTGCTAAGCAGAAGCTCCATCCTTTATTGGACGTGAAGGAAACAAAATGACAAAGGCTGAGGAAAAGGCTGAGGTACTTAATGCCTTCTTTGCCTCAGTTTTCAATAGTAAGACCAGTTCTCAGGGTACCCATCCCCCTGGACTGTAAGACAGGGACAAGAGAAGAATGAAACCTCCATAATCCAGGGGAAAACGGTTAGCAACCTGCTGCACCACTTAGACACACACAAGTCTATAGGGCCAGATGGGACCCACCCAAGGGTACTGAGGGAGATGGCAGAAGTGCTTTTCCCATCATTTATCAGTGAAGCTGCTGAGAGGTCTAGAAAAAAAGGCTTATGAGGAGCAGCTGAGGGAACTGTGATTGTTTAGCCTGGAGAAAGGGAGGCTGAGGGGAGATCACTCTCTACAGCTACCTGAAAGGAGGTTGTAGCAAGGAGGGGGTCAGTCTCTTCTCCCAAGTAATGAGTGATAGGACAAGAGGAAATAGCCTTAATTTGCACCAGGGCAGGTTTAGATTGGATATTAGGAAAAAATTCTTCACCAAAGGAATGTCAAGCATTGGAACAGGCTGCCCAGATAAATGTTTGAGTCACCAGCCCTGGACATACTTAAAAGAGTCGTAGATGTGGTACTTAGGGACATGGTTTAGTGGTGGACTTGGCAGTGTTAGGTTAATGGTCGGACTCAATTACCTTAAAGGTCTTTTCGAATTTAAACGATTCTATGATTCTATTATTCTTTGAATATTCATGCAAAGAAGAGGTCAGAGTAATATGATGCTCATTTTCTGCAACCATGTTGAATGCTTTCTAAGTATTAAACTATTATACTTCTGCTGCTATAGTAGTAATATAAAGCCTTTAGGACAGCAGTAAACTAATCTAACTTTCAATGCATGCAATACAATGAAAAGAAATGTGTAAGTGGCATTTCTCTCTCTTGATGATAACCGGAACATAAGGGTGGGATTCATATGCCTAAACATAAGCATCTCATCTCGTTTTATGTGCTGCAGTTTAAGAACCTCCTACATGGTACCTGCAAATACAAACACTTAAGTGCAAATAACGATACATCATGGTAGTATCATAGTGATGGCTGGCAGGTGTGAAAATGATAACAGTCATAGTACAAGAAGTAATTTTGTCACATATTTTACAATGGAATACAGGATATCTCCTTATATTGTCTTTCTGTTCTTCATTCTTTGTCTTAAGTACCTCAGAGTGATACATGAGATATTTCAGTAAATTTGAGATAACTGCAGAAGGCTGAAAATTATGACACAGAAGACACACAAATGTCCAGAATAAAAGTTGAAGGTCTAGGAGAATAACAACTGAAATATCAAGCAGCACCAGATATGCAGCTTTAGGTAACTGAATGAAGATCTAATTCTTGAGCAAAGAAACTTTTTGAATTCTGACTCCAAAGATTTAATTCAAATTCCATAATCTATGTTTAGCTCCAATAGAGGTAATATTTACAAACATACTCCTCAGTTGAGTACTCCTCAGTGGGATGCAGTTGCCTAGCATTTTAAAATGGGGTCAATGAGAAGTCAGGTGTGATAACCCATAGCATACAAACTGTCGTAAGTCATCTGTGCTTAAAAAGCTTGAATTTTAAACATTTCTGCATTTTTCAAAGTCTGACTGTTTATTTAATAGTTTAATCATTAAGAAGCTAAAAATTGTTTGCCTCAAAATAGGCACCTGAGATGCTTTGGTGCTATTATCCTGTCTAGCTTCTGGCTGATGCTCAGTTAAGGTATGAGTACTGTATTAGTGTAAGGAGTGATGCTTCAACTTCCTTGTGGCTTTGCAGCTGTGAGTAACAAAGTGTGCAAAATTAATTGATCCACAGACATCAAAAAAAAAAAAAAAAAGAAAATGTGACTCTATAGGCTAATGATTCTGGCATTCTTCAGAAAACATAGAAAGTCCTTGATCTTGTTCTTTCCCTTTGTAACTTTTTCATTTTTTGAAGTACTGGAAAAAAAATACATAAGCAGTCTTTAGACCAGAGACTAGAATTCCCATCTTTATAGCCAAGTGAATTATATTGCCTTCCACTTCAGGAAGTTCACATTTTTGTCTGCTTAGTAGCCTAATTTGAATGCAGGAGACTAGAAGCAGTCCAAGCCTAATTATTTTATTTTCTTCCTAGTACTATTTTTGCACTTATATTAAGCAATCAATAAATAACATTGGAGGAAACAGTCTTTGTAGGACTATTTATGCACATATGCTAAGCAGTGGATATGTAACAATCTAGAAAGCAGTTTCCTACTTCATTAGTCTGGAATCACCCTCATACTTGCTAACTGTTCATCTAACCCTGCAGTCATTGCACTCACAGCTGTATGGTTGTTTAGCACTAAAAACTTTAAATTAGAGATCATCCTTCTAAGTCAATCAACAGAAAGACAGCAAGAATGACTGATGAAAGAAATACTTTACTTGGATTCAAATTTCTTCAGTATTAGGAGAATAAAGATTTCAAACTTTGCTGTGTCTGCTTGGATGGAGTTAACCTTATTCATACCAACCCACATGACATGTTTTGGATGTATGACCAAAATTTTGTTAATAACACACCAATGTTTTGTTGTTATTAATTATAATTAAATTAATATTATTAATATTTGGAACAGTGTTTTCATAGCATCACCACATTCTCGTTTTCCACTCTACCCCCTTCCAGAGAGTAGGCTGGGGATGGGCAAGAATTTGGGAGGGGACACCACCAGACAGCTGACACAAATTGGTCAAAGGGGTATTCTATGTGATATAACATCATACTCAACAATAAAAAAAAAGGGGGGGATGGAGACTGTTTGTCCTCCAAGGTAGCTGTTGCTCAGAGACTAGCATGGTATCAGTCTGCTTGTGGGAGGCAGTGCGTAATTACATTTTCATCACTTTTTTTGTTTTTTCTTCTTTTTTTTCTTTTTCCTTCACTTCTTGAATTGTCTTTATCTCAACCCACGAGTTTTCTCATTTTTGCTTTTCCTGTTCTCTCCCTCATCCCACTGGGTGTAGGGGAATGAGCAAGCATCTGTGTGGGTACTTAGGTCCTGGCCATTGTCAACCCACAACCCAAACCTCCTCCTTTGCTTTCTCCACAGACCAAGAGCTCCAGATAAATCTCAGGAGAATATACCTAGGAGTGTGCACTGGGAAAAGAAAGGAGGGAGAGGTCAGCAACAAACCTGTCATGGACTAGTTTTATTGTTCCTACTCATTTTCCTACTGAAGAATCCTACCATACCTGAGAGAAGAATTGAATTTCAGAAATAGCCCTCGTGAGCAGCCTTTGCTTAGTATCACAGCTGGTAGAATGTGGGTCCTAAAGACCTCAGATACTCCTAGAGACTTAAATCAAACTTCTAAGCGTCCATCCAGGAACTGGGAACTTGATTACACTACTTTAGTTTCTACTGCTTCTCTGTTACATATATTTATTTATTGCTTATTTAATTTACCACCGTTTTCTTTATTCCTATTGAGACTGCTAGCATGTAACAGCTGGTGACATTTGTGTCTGAGTCCATATCCTTGTATTTTTATCAGCTAGAGTAGTAGACCTAATGATTCATCACTCAGTCATATGTATCTAGTACAAGAAGTCCAGGATTCAAAGCCTAGCCTGAACCATCATACTGCTTCCATCTGTAAACTGTTCATCTTCTAGGAAGTGGAAAGCGAAGAAATTCATGTTATGTTAAGACATTCTGTTCACCCAAATATCTTGTGATCTGATTTCACTAGTCTTTTTATTTTTTATCAGACTAAAAGGAAGGGGTCTTGACATGAATCCTTAATTATATAAAATACTCAAATTCTCTAATTCCTGTCTATATTCTTTGTTTGTTTCTCCATTGCTCTTAATCAAACTGGACTAAAGGAAGATGGATTACCTCATGACCATTTTGCTTTTTACTTTGTGTTTTCACTGTGTATAAATCAGCTCTTAATAAATAAAATACATCTCTTAAGCTGAAATAAAATGTGCTTAATATTGGCTTCATGAAAAGCTATTTTTTTTAAATTGTAAAATCATAGTAAACAAGAGGTTCAGTAGGTTTTTCTTCCATGTTATTTTTCTATAGTGAATTTATATACCACTGAATTATCAGTGAATTTGTATAATGAGAAGTCTCTTTTTGTCTTGTATTCTTAAAACTATGACAAATAATAATAAGTAGCCACTAACAGTAAAATTGTATTGTCTGAACATTCCATACACAGCAGCTGAGCACACGCCATTGCACCATTTTGAACATGTACATTAGAATAATTTTAACATTCTTCTTTCTATACCAAATAAAAATTTGGATGCAAACTGAATCATTTCTGTAAGGAAACAAAGATTATAAATCAGTTTAAAAGCCCCTGAAATGACTCTTAAATTTAAGAAAAGGTGTACATTGATTTTCTGAATGAGACCACATTTTTGAAGGAAATATTAAAAAAAAAAAAAAGTCAACATGATTAAGTTACTAATATTAAACTTCAAGTTACAGTGAAGGTCACTTCACTAACATAGCTATATTCTGCTTGTAACCTAAAATTCTCAGCTACATGTAACTAGGTCTGCAAAGTACTTACAACCGATCAATAAAGTAAGGAGGTAAAAGGATGTCGAGGAAGTAAGATGTGTGACTCACCATTCTACTGTGTTCCTGGAGTGTTCTAAAAAAATCCTTTTGATCAACCTATTAAAATGGTTACCTGTGCAGTGGGGTTAAATTACCGGACATGCATCTGGTGAAATTTCAGCTGTTATAAAGTATCAAAGATATCTGCACAGCACTGAGAGCCTCAGAGAGACATTCAGCATTCTAAACAGCATATAGAAGGTCACTCATAACGAGCTCGTATATTTTAAATGTCACTACATGCTTATGTTTGTACGGCTGAGTCTCAACCTTCATGTCTGTTTCAGAGTGAGCTGATGGAGTCAATTTGTTTCATCACAGCCTGTATGGTGATGTGTTTTGGGTACGTTACTAAAACTGTTAATAACAAAACAGTGGTTTTGTTAGTGTTGAACAATGTTTGCATAGAGTCAAAGCCTTTTATTTTTCCCACTCTGCCACCTCCAGAAAGTAGGCTGGGGGTGCGAGAGAAGCTTAGAGGAGATACAGCTGGGACAGCTGACCCCAACTGACCAAAGGGACATCCCATACCATATGATGTCATGAACAGCAATAAAAGCTGGGTAAAAGAAGGAGGAAGGGGAGATGTCTGGGGTTATGGCATTTGTCTTCTCACATAGCTCTGACACATGATGAGTCTCTGCTTTCCAGGATGTGTCTCATAGCCTCAGAACAAAACATTTAATCACAAAAAAATATCTTTCACAAATGGATTAAAATAAGTGTTCACATTAAAAGTATATTTTCCAAAATGATCAGTCTGAGGTCAGTGCACTGTATTATTAAAAAAAAAAAAAAATAAAATTAAGGTTCCATCATTAAAAAAAAACAGTTTGCCATTTCATGATTAATTTATTGCTGAATCTCACCCTTTATCCTTCATAAAGCCAAATAAACCACTACTAACTGTTCCTGAAAGTAAAGCAAACATTACAGTCTAGAATAATATACACTGACACAGACCAATGAGTTGTCTTGCTGTAGGGAGAGCCACCTAGGAGACAAATTGCCATTGTTCAATTACGTCAGAACATTTAGAAATTTTGATATCCATGTTTGAATGCTGCTTTATGAAATTATATGAAATAGATTTTCTTTTCTTAAAGGATGTGACTCAGCAACTGAGCTGAGCTTACTCAAATGCTGCATTCTGATTCCTTACTGAATGAAAGACAAAAGGTCTGTGTGGCCTTTACAGGAATGCATTTTACACTTTCAAACCAAGCACCCACAGTTCAACCAGGAAGACTTATATCAATTAAGACAAGTTGGCTTTCAGACTTTATCACTGTTGTTAAAAAAATACAAAATCTTGACAGAATTAAAACCAGTATATAGTCAACTGTTTAGTTCATAACATTTTGCAACACGTGTAAAAACATCCAAATATTATTGAAAAGTATTAAAAAAAAAAAAAAAAAAAAAGACAAAAAGAGGAACTATTGTAACACAAAGGAGAAAGTAAAGAACCCAATACAAAGGTAAAAAGCCCTAAAACTTTACCAAAGAATTTGGAAATCATTTGAGATATGTAGGCTGCCCTTCGTATTTCAGTGGAAAATAGAAAATAAGGAAAGAGTTTGAAGAAAGTTGACAAAAAGGAAGAGGAAATAGTGGAAAATATTATGTTAATCAATAAGGGGAAGGAAAAACAAATATGAAATTACAATAAAGTAGCACAAAATGACATGTTTCAGCAGAGGAAGGCTTGATAATCATACTTGTAAAATAGCTAAAATAGAAGTGATGTGGAAGAGCTATTTTGCATCTTTCTTCTACAGTTGAAAGACAATATGTAAGAGACCTACTTGTGGCCAGATCTGTCAGAAAGGAATACAGGTTCTCAAAATGGATATCTTTGGAATGTGACTGTTCCCAGAACTGTGATGTTGGAGAAAAATATTCAGTTGCTGCATAGTTCTTGAACTGCTTCCATTTTTTCACCTTGAGATTTCTCATAAGGCAGGAGTACATTTCTGTTTACACCCAGAATTGCAGAATTTTGAGTGATGAAAATTTTTCACCCAAGCTTTAATTACTAAAACTATGAGATCTATTTCTCTGTCTGAATAATTATTTCCTGGACTAACTAAGGATTTCTTGAGAGGTTAATTTTTTCAGTCTTTTCAGGCTAAATATTATTAGTTTAACAACTGCACTGCTCTGAGTAATTCATTAAACTTAAAGCTTTTAAAGAAGAGTCATACAATCATAAAACAATTTAAGTTGTAGTGGGCCTCCTCCCAGAATCAAAGTGATGCTCTCTGGCCTGTAGTTCCCTGGATCTTCTTCTTGTCTTTCTTGAAGATAGAATTGACATTTCCTTCCAGACCTGAATACCACGAGCTCCCCCCCTCACCACCATCACTATGTTGTTTCAAACATAATTGAGAGTGGGCTTGCAGTGACATCAGCCAGCTCCCTCAGCATTTTTTCTGGCCCCATGGACTTGTGTATGTCCATTATGTTTAAATGTTCCCTAACCTGATCCATCTCCAGTGAGGGCAAGTCTCCCCTGCTCCAGACTTTCCCTCTGCTCTCTGGGGCCTTGGACTCCATGAGGGTGAGAGAGCAGTAAAGACCAAGATGAAGAAGGCATTGAGTACTTTGCACTTTTCCATGTCCTTTACCACCAGGGTGCCTGCTCCATTTGGCAATGGGTCCACGTTTTTCCCGGCCCTCGTTTTGCTGCATGTGTACTTGTAGAAACCCTTCTAATTACCCTTCACATCCCCCAAAAGATTCAACTCCAGATGGGTTTTGGCTTTCATTTTCCCACCCATGCATGCTCAGATAGTGTATCTGTATTCTTCCTGGGTCACCTATACCCTATTCCATTTCTTTTGTGCTTCATTTTTATATTTGAGTACAATCAGGAGTTCCTCGTTAATCCATGCAGGTTTCCTGTCACCTTTGTTTGATTTCTTGCTCATTGGGATGGACCATTCTTGAGCCTGAAGAGGATGATCCTTGAAAATCTATCAGCTCTCCTGGATCCCTTGTCTCTCCAGAATCATATCCCCTGGGATTCTGTCAAGAAGATCCCCTAGCACACTCTTCTATTTACCTTCCTCCTCTCTCTCACAGTCTTGAACTCCACCATCTGTCTCACAATCATTAGAGCCAAGACTGCCTTTAACCTTCACATCACCAAACAATTATTTCATGTTTGGGAATAACAGGACTAGCCTAGTGTCTCCTCTTGTCAGCTCCTCAATCATCTCAATTCCTTGTGTCAGGAAATTGTCATCAGTGCTACACCAGAAACATCCTGTAATGCTTTGCTTTTGTATTGGGTTTACATGGCAAGGCTTTGGTAGCAGTGGGGGCTGTAGGGGTGAGGGCTGCAGAAATTGCCTCTATGAGAAGAGATCAGAGGCTACCCTGTGCCAGACACAGCCAGATCCAGGGAGCTCTGCAACAGATCCATCACAGGCCAAAGCTGAGCCAATCAGCAAATTTGGTGACACCTCTGTAAAAACATATTTAAGAAAGGACAAAAAGTCACAGAGGCAGATAAGGAGAGAAAAAAAGTGAGAAACAATCCTGTGAACACCAATGTCAGAGAATAAGGAGGAAGCTGAGGTGCTGCATGGTGTCAGAGCAGATATTGCCCTGCAGCCCATAGGATAGATCAAGGTGGCACAGATATCTGTACTGCAGACAATGGAGGACTCCATGCCAGAGCAGCTGTATATTTCCTGAAGGAATTGTGGCCTGTGGAAAGCCCACACTGGAGCAGAGTTTTTCGTGAAGAGCTGAAGCCTGCGGAGAGGATCCACACTGCATCAGAGGAAAAGTGTGAGGAAGAAGGAGCTTCAAAGAGGAACTGCTATGGACTGACCACAACCCCAGTTCCCCACTCCCCTGCACCTCTCAGGGAGTGGAGGGGTAAAGGAGTCAGGTATGAAGGAGTGAAATGAGATGGGGAGAAGGTGGCGGTTTTGAATTTTTAGTCTGTTTTTCACTACTCAAATCTATGTTAATTGGCAAGAAATTAAATTATTTTCTTCAAAGTTGAGTCTGTTTTGCCCATGATGGTAACTGGTAAGCAATGTCCCTGTCTTTATCTTGACCCATGAGGTTTATCATCCTATTTTCTCCCCCTGTTTTGTTAAGGAATGTAAGTGAGAGAGTAGCTAGGTAGGCCTGTGGCTGCTGGCCAGGACTGATCCACCACACCCCTCTCTCTTGTCGCTCCAGAAGATTTAAGGGTGGTAAATGTCATCCCTAAGGATCAGAAACTGTGAATGCGAGACTTCCAGTTATTGGAAGGTGGCATCATCATCTTCTTCCTGAACAGGCAGTCTTTAGCAGACATCCATCATGATGGTACCCACATTTGCCTATGCACTAATCCTGACATATAAAGTTTTACTTGGTTTACCATTCCATCCCTAGGTAAAGCTTCACGCATCCTTACATAAAGGGTCTGTATCCCTGCTTCCTTTCTACCTGTCCTTTATATATCTATATCAATCTATTGCAACACTCTAGCTCTGTCAGCTATCCTACCATGTCTCTGTAATCCCAATGAGGTCATAGCCCTGCAACTATTCCCAGACATCTAATTCCTAATTCCTAATGTTCCCTATGTGTTGTGCATTAGTACACAGGCATTTCAGAGAGGCACACAGTGGTCATGAGTTCCCAGAAAAAGTGTGAGAGCTTCTTCCATCATGCTGCCCTCTCATCACTTCCTTATTTATGCACATACACTTGAGGTAGGTCCCCTTCAGCCTTATTATGTTGAATACGAAGTTTCTCTTATTCACATCACCCTGACCCTTTGTTTGCCAATACAATCTGCCACTTCCTCACTACTGTATGGGTTGTCATCTCCTATCTGTATCGTGCCTACTTTAAAACTCTCCTCCCCTTGTCAGTCACCCTGTTGGCAAATATGTTTTGCCCCTACTTGGCCAGGTGGATCCTGCCTTTTCCTAGCCGTCCTCAAAGGCAGTTCCACAGTTGTAAAAGCTAAGTTGCTGCTGTCAACACCAGCTGTGTGCAACCTGTTGCTGACCCACAGGATCTGTCCACTCCTTCATAAGCCTTTTCCTCTCGCTAAAAGGAGAGAGGTAAAAACCACCTGAGCCTCCAAGCTTTCAACTCTTTCCTCATTGCGATCACTTTTGATATGCTCCAGGTCTCCCCTGGCAATATCATTTGTGCCCACACAGAAGAAAAGCAGGGGTTAATGGTCCAACAAGTGGACCATCACTGGAATAATACATTTTAAAGAAGAGTCTCATCATTGGAAGAGTATCTTGACAGTTACAGTTTGGGTTAGTACTTGGCAGGTGCAAATCCAGGTCTGACACAGGCAACTACTTTTTTACATATAGTTAGTATCTATAAAATCAACAATGGGCTATTAGAGACAATTCCTTGATGCATAATCTGGCATTTCTGATTGCATTCTCAAGTACTGTCCACTCTCTCTCTGTAAATAGAGTTTACTTACTTTGTGCCAGGCTATATGTTTCAAAAGTATTGTGTGTGATTGTTGTGATATGAAATCTTCTTGTAGATCTAATATTTAGATGCTAATCAGCAAGTCAAATAAGATGGCTTTAGGATGTCTTATTTACCTCTGAACTTTCATTAGAACTCACAGTCCAGGTTTCAATGCAGTCAAATAAAGAAGTTGTCCATATTGATACTGAATTTTATTGAAATGGATTGTACAGCAAAACACACCAGAGGAAACATTCAGTTGCTGTAGTTTGCCGTAACTTTATTAAGTTAATTAAATATGCAATAGTACCGAAATCAACATAAGTTCATGTTAAAGACTGAATCAACAAGTTAATAAATTCAAATTACCAAACCATCAAATTAATACAAAAAGTAATCAAATAAAACCCTGAGCTTGACACTAATATGAACTATTTTATGGTAACCTTGTTCAAGTAGATTAAAGGAAGGAACAGGTGTTTTTGTAGGCTTGTCTTTCATAGTAACCTATCTGTTATTTTAGCCGATGCAATAGATATCTGGAACTGGCTATAGACACACACTTCCAATGTAAATGCCAGTTCTGCTCTTCAACACATCCCAAAATAATGATGGTCCACTGCATAAAATAACTAGTAAATATATAAAATGGAGTACTAATTAAGGATGCTTTTCAAGAAAAAATATGTCTGAATAGAATAGCAAATCATGAAGGAATTTTGGAGATTATTATATGGAAAACTGAAATATATTTTTCAGTAATTTCTCTGAAGGAAGATTGAAGCCTAAACACAGGCAACATTTTTGTTATAAGATTCAAATATGCTGTGACAAAATTTTGAATTCTCAATAAGTCAACTGTGACCCTCTCCAAGAATTTTAGCTTGACTTATCAGGGAATAGATAGCAAGTGTTAAATAATTCTATGTAGTCACAGTGTCATCTAATAGGCAACAATTTCAATTGATGACCACTTATCTGGGGATAAGAATGAATACAGAAGCGTAAACAGAAGAACATGAATCTTTCATTGACGAGTATGTCTTAATTTCATAGGTCTTGCTGTATCAGATATTTTCTGATAGATATATCTGTGGAATATTTGTATTCAGGCATAAATATATTCTCATCATTGTATGCAATGATAGTGAAACAATGCATTACAGCTCTACAGGATTGTACAAAAACCAACTCATTAAAGGGGAATTAAGGAACAGTAACCTCGAATAATAAACCCTCATCCATCCATATGTTAAGTTTTACTTTAGTCCATAAGAAAGTGTAAATTCTATTTCAGTGTATTTGGCCTATATGGGATGAATCAATTTTAGGGAAAAATGACCTTCTAGCTATAAAAACCCCACCAAAAACAAAACAAAAAAACCCCAAAACAACAAACAAATAAACAAACCAAAAAAACAGCACATGCATTTATATTTCTCCCATAAACATTCCGTTAACTTTAAAATTCAGCTTGGATTAGAACATTTATTTCCAATAGTCAGTAGTCATGAAGTCCATTCTCTGACCTCCACATGGTTGATGCTGCAAGAACTTCAAATGACTTTTCTATTAAATATCACTGAATTGATGCCTCTCTAAAACAAAGATTAGAAGATGTAGTAGAAATCCCTTCTACCTGGTCCTTCTATTACTGCAGAATTGTCCTGAGACATGCCCAAAACAGGCACTTCTTCTTTCCAGCAGAATGACAGCATGGCAAAGAAAGGCCTGTACTTAACATGTAAGTTTATCTGTGTGGTTTACATCTCCCCCTTGTTTGCTATAAACAGATCTTAATATGGCTTGCAGACTAGTTCCTATGAATTGTACATAATACTCTTTCCTCACATTTAAACATGGCTATACTGAGCTTTTTTGGAGTTGGTCTCCTTCCAATTCTAACTAATAAAAACTTTTCCTTTCAGACATCAGCACAAAATAGATATAATGGACTGAGTCTCCAGGTCTGAAAACAAAATAAATAATCATCACCTGCTAACTTAACTTATATCAGCCATCTGAATAACAGAAAATTACCCAAATGGATTACATGCTGTGTTTAAAACAAGCTCACTTTCATTTCTGTGGACATACTTCCATACTGCTGGCTTGGGACTTCTACCTTTTGACTAAACAATGAAAATGAAAGCCTGGAGACTGACATTAAGAAGTGTGCTATACAAACCTCTACTTTGATAAGAAGACAATAGTTCTTTAAGTCAAGAAAAAAAAAAAACAATTTTGTTTCAGCCATTTACCTCAAGATTTCATTTGTCTTTGAGAGCACTCCAGTGGCCTTCATCTTTTCATTCTTCACAGTCTTTGTGGTCTTTTCTTTGCAGTTACCTTAATTATAAAATGCTGCCTTGACTATAAAATGTTTCTTTTGTGTGTTTCCTCTTTTAGATTTGTTGACCCACTTTTATTTGCAGTATTAAATCACTTTGTTTCCATAAATTGCTGTTAAACAAAATGAACAAAACAAAAAAAAGCAAAAAAATTATCACAGTACTGACTGCTAGATTGGCAGAAACTTGTTTAACAACCAATCTCAGAAGACAAGTAGAATCCTCTTGTCTGTTCTGCCTTTGCTTCTGTTGATAGCACAGGCTTCCTGGACTTAGTGTCTATTCATGATGTTTAACATAACTCATTTCCCTTCATATTATGTATTCAATTATGCCTCAGTCACAGTACCTGGAGAGAGTCTTTTATTTTGAAATATGGCCAGAAGTGATACTATCTGCCCTTTGCATAATAATATAATGATGAGAACATCAGTTAAGATTGTTGGAGATCTGAGTACTGGAACAAAGACTCTTAGAATCCAGGACTTGTTTCCAAGTTTGCTAGAATAACTTTTGTGGTAACTGGTAATTCTTCCCTCACTCTTGTTGAAGTCAAATCACCATGAGGTAAAGAATGTATGATTTATGGAAACGGAAAAATAAATTGAAAGAGGAGACAATGACGTGGATAAAATCCTATGAGAAGCTAAGGAATTACGCATGTGTTTCAGGAATTTGTATGTATTTCTTTTAGAAAAAAAAAAGTCTTGAAATACATGAACAGTAGCATGACTATGGATCAAGATCTAGGATCTTCCTGCTCCCCTGCCGGCAAAGCGGTTCATCATAGAATCATAGAATAGTTTGGGTTGGAAGGGACCTTTAAAGGTCATCTATTCCAATACCCCTGCAATGAGCAGGGACATCTTCAACTATGTCAGGTTCCTCAGAGCCCCATCCAACCTGACTTTGAATTTTTCCAGGCATGGGGCATCTATCACCTCTCTGGGCAACCTGTTCCAGTGTTTCACTACTCCCATTGTAAAAAATTTCTTCCTTATATCTAATCTAAATCTACCCTCTTTTAGTTTAAAACCATTTACCCCTTGTCATATTGAAACAGGCCCTGCTAAAATGTTTGTTCCCATCTTTCTTATAAGCCCCCTTTAAATACTGAAAGGCCCCCGTAAGGTCCCCCTGGAGCCTTCTCTTCTCCATGCTTAACAACCCTAATACTGTCAGCCTGTCTTCATAGGAGAGGTGCTCCAGCCCTCTGATCATTTTTGTGGCCCTCCTCTGGACCCGCTCCAACAGGTCCATGTCTTTCCTGTGCTGAAGGGTCCAGAACTACATGCAGTACTCCAGGTCGTGTCTCATGAGAGCAGAGAAGAGGGGCAGAATCACCTCCCTCAACCTGCTGGCCACGTTTCTTTTGATGGAGCTAATGAGTTTGCCTTGGAAGACAGTTTTGACTCCCAATTCCAAGACAGTTTGACTCCAGTAAGAAAGCATACTTCTACCTAAGAACACAGAAATGTGACGACAGGGTTACCCTCATATCAAGAATCATTACCCTTGCATTTACCAAATAGGAACATAGGTGTTTCAACATTAGGAGATATGTCCAATCACAGAAGCTGACTAAAGGACACTGCATGCCTAGGTCTAAGTACCTGAAATTAATTAAAGATAATACTAACTAAAAAGACATGTAAAGTCATAATTTAAAAACCTGCTGCTTATCTGTAACAATAACAAGGAAATTTTCTGTGGCACTTCAATTATTTAATAATGAAATATTTACCAGAAATGTAGTTTTAGTGGAATCAGAAAAATAAGCAAAAAAGTAAGCTAAGCAAGTACTGTACTACTGATTTATGTATTCAGATTTCAAAAATATTTATTTTTTCATTAAAAAAAAAATAAGGCGTACAATGCCCTATCCAATTATCATTGCATGTAAAGATCCTTTTGTACACCTCTCTGGAAGTAAAAATTGTTATAAGTCAATAACAAAACTCAATTGCAAAGATCTCTATCTTTACAGAATTTAAAAACACAGCTTAATGACTTCTTTAAGTAGGCAAACAATCTTTTCCCTTTTACATTTGCTTTTCAATCCATGAGAAGAAAACATCTCTCATTAGTTTGTGGTAAGTCCTGAAATTAAAAAATATATCCTACTTTGCAAATAACATTTAATGTTATTTCCATTTCTTATAAAATCCACTTTCTCCTATACTGTTAAAGAAATTCACTTTTGTTGTTGTTGTTGTTGTTTTCTGGCAGTAGGTTTTGGCATTTTTTTCAATTCCCAACTTAAACTCCTCCAGATTGTAATGAAGGCTTGTGGTTGTTTGTTTCATGTATTATTGACAATAAAATGAAATGTTATCTACTTACAGATGCTGCTTCCAAAGGAGGAAAACAGCAGCAACCTTTTCTAGGAAAAGATAAAACAACTTTTTTGAAACTAGGTGTCTTACAGAAGGTGAGTAGTAAATTCCAAGTAGAAGAAAAAGGCTTTAGGGAAGTGAAGAATTAGCATACACTGGAAGAAGCTACGAACTGAAATCCTCAAATTTAAAATAAAGAATGAGCTGATCATTACAGACAAAACTCTGCTAGACTAGTATGGCCAGACAACTGAACTGTCTTAAAGCTACTGTGAAAAGGGGAATGAAGCAGGCTGTTACCTATAAAGGGCTTGATAGCAGATAATGAGAGAGCTGAAGTTCCTATCCAGTCTCCTGTCAACAGTACACATAAAAATCTCTTTCAACATTATCAAAATAATGCTTAGCAGCCCAGAATGTTGAGGTAGAGATATAAAGAAAGTCAATGTCTTCGAATAACATTTGGACTAACGATTGAAATTGAGTCATATCCATAATTTAAAAAATAACAATGATTAAAAAAAATCTTTTTATTAAAGATCCATTATTAAAACCTTCCATTTCTGATGATCAAGATTGTTTACTCCTTAAGATATTCCACTCAGTTTTTTTCTACCATGAAAACCTGCAAACACAAATGCATTGCCGCTCTCTTCTACGGCACTCTGTGACAGTTTCAGCTTTTTGCTTTGATCTTCTGGCTGTGGATTATCCATAACAGATCTGAGAAAGGTGAGTAAGAAATTTATGATTGAATATGCCATATAGTACTCTATACATGTGCAATGGGGCTTTTACATGCAACTTGGGAGAAAAGAAAAAAGCTACAGTTCCCACAGTAAAGAATTAAAATGTATTGCTGAAAGAAATTGGATGTGAGTACCTCCATGATGAGTTTTCAGAGGAAAAAGAGATCTTAACATGAGTTTGGATTCTTTTGACAAACACAGTCTTTGAAATTTGGCTATCTTTAAGAGAGGTCTCCAGACCATGAATAAGCATTATCATTATTGCTCTTCAATCAACTAAGTGTAGCTTTAAATCATTATTCCATGTTGTCTAATGATACTACGGTGTATGCACTTTAGGTGCCACAGTTTTTAATTTCAAGTTTCTGGATTCTATTCAAGCAGTCAAACTCCTGAAACTTACTGCTGTGATGGTCACATCATACGTGGATCTAGCTTCATACATCCATGTATTAAAGTATTCTTTCATTTTTCACTAACCAGCACCCAGACAGAGGCCCCACACAAACATATGGGCGTCCAGGCCTCTGGCTGCAGAGAGTGCCGGAGCCTGGCACTTGCGATGGAGGGCAGCGGAGACAACACCTGTGTCAGATGTGAACAGGTAAACGATCTGCTAATTCTGGTGGCTGAGCTGAATGAAGAAGTGGAGAGGTTGAGGAGTATCAGGGAATGTGAGTGGGAGATTGACTGGTGAACCCACTCCCTGAGAGAAAGGGAACAGCTTGAGGTCCCACACAAATCAGAGGACCCCCTCCCCTCTGGTCACCAGGCAATAGGAGGGGATCTCAGAGGAGGGGGAATGGAAACAGGTCCCTGCTCGGGGAAGCAGGCGAATCTCCTCCTGGCCTCTCCCACCTTCCCTGTTACCCTTGCAGAACAGATATGACGTCCTGCAGGAGGAACTGGCTGTTGGAGAGGAGGATGATGCACCCAGGCCAGAAATGTTAGAAAAACAAAGTTGCCATGGACCCAGCATCACAACTGGCTCCAGACGGGTCATTGTTGTGGGTGACTCTCTACTGAGGGGGGCGGAGAGGCCAATATGCCGTCCTGACCCACTTCACAGGGAAGTCTGCTGCCTCCCTGGGGCACGGGTCAGGGATGTGTTGGACAAACTTCTGGCCCTCATAAACTCCTCTGACTATTACCCCCTCTCAGTATTTCAGGTGGGTAGTGATGAAGTGGGTAATAGGAGCCCAAAATCAATTAAAAGATATTTTAGAGCCTTGGGATGGCGGGTTAAGGGATCAGGAACACAAGTTGTGTTCTCCTCTATCCCTTCAGTGGCAATCATGAATGAGGAAATTAACAGGAAGAGGCAACAGGTCAACTCGTGGCTCCAGGACTGGTGTTATCAGCAGGGTTTTGGGTTTTTTGATCATAGGCTGCTATATGAGTCACCTGACCTGCTGGTGGCAGGTGGGATGCCTTCCCAGAAGGGGAAAAGAATTTTGGGGCAGGAGTTAGCAAGGCTCATTGACAAAGCTTTAAACTAGATATGGGGGGGGAAGGGGAGATAACTGGGCCCCTCAAGAATAAACCCAAGGGAGGAATGCCAGGGCTTGAAGGATGGTTGACTAGTGAGGAATCTCTCTCTCACATTTCATTTGAGGGAAGGTACAGACATTTAGAAATCATGGAAGCACCTGAGAGGGGTCTGGTAGGAAATGGGCCCCACACTCACAAAAAGGTGTTGGTATCGTTATCACATCTGAAGTGCATCTATACCAATGCACGCAGTATGAGCAACAAACGGGGAGCTTGAAGCCATGATGCACCAGGAAACTACGACATAGTGGCTATCACAAAAACGTGATGGGATGCCTCACACGACTGGAGTGCCACAGTCGATGGCTACAAGCTCTTCGTGAGGGACAGACAGGAAAGGAGAGGCGGTGGAGTGGTCCTGTATGTTAAAGAATGCTATGAGAGCACAGAAATCAAGCATACTGATGACGGGGTGGAGAGTGTTTGGATTCGGTTAAGGGCCGATAAAGCTGATATTGCTGTGGGAGTCTGCTATAGACCTCCCAACCAAAGCAGTGAGGCGGATGAAGCTTTCTATGAGCAGCTGGGGGAAATCTCGAGGTCCCTTGCCATTGTTCTTGTGGGGGACTTCAACTTCCCGGATATCTGCTGGGAATACAACACAGCAGAGAGGCAACAATCCAGGAGGTTCCTGGAATGTGTGGAAGATAACTTCCTTACACAGCTGGTAAGTGAGCCGATGAGGGAAGGCACCCTCCTGGACCTGCTTCTTGTGAACAGGGAAGAACTTGTGGGGGAAGTAAAGGTTGGTGGCCGTCTAGGGCACAGTGACCATGAGATGATCAAATTTCTGATTCTTGGAGAAACAAGGAGAGGGGTTAGTAAAACTGCCACCTTAGACTTCCAGAGGGCAAACTTTGACCTATTCAGAAGACTGCTGGACAGAATCCCTTGGGAGGCTGCCCTGAAGGATATAGGAGCCCAGGAAGCCTGGACATACTTCAAGAGAGAAGTCTTAAAGGCACAAGAGGAGGCTGTCCCCGTGTGCCGAAAAACAAGTAGGTGGGGAAGGAGACCGGCCTGGCTAAATAGGGACCTTTGGCTGGACCTCAAGAACAAAAGGAGAGTCTATGACATCCAAGAGTGCTGAAAGAGTTGGCAGATGTGTTTGCCAAGCCACTTTCCATTATCTACCTGAAGTCATGCCTAGCTGGGGAGGTCCCAATGGACTGGAGGGTAGCAAATGTAGCACCCATCTATAAAAAAGGTAGAAAGGAGGATCCGGGAAACTACAGACCTGTTAGTCTGACCTCAGTAGCAGGGAAGGTCATGGAGCAGATCATCTTGAATGCCATTACAAGTCATATAGTGGACAAGCAGGGGATCAGGCCTGGTCAGCATGGGTTTATGAAAGGCAGGTCCTGCCTGACGAACCTGATCTCCTTCTATGACAAGATGACCCGATTACTGGATGAGGGAAAGGTTGTGGACATTGTCTACCTGGACTTCCGAAAAGCATTTGACACTGTCCCCCATAGAATTCTCATGGGAAAACTGGCGGCTCATGGCCTGGATGAGCATACGATCTGCTGGATCAAGCACTGGCTGGATGGGCGGTCCCAAAGAGTGGTGGTCAATGGAGTTAAATCCAGCTGGCGGCCAGTCACAAGTGGTGTCCTTCAGGGCTCGGTGTTGGGACCATTTCTGTTTAACATCTTTATTGATGACCTTGATAAGGACATAGAGTGTATCATCAGCAAGTTTGCAGATGACACGAAGCTAAGCGGGAGTGTTGATCTACATGAGGATAGGGAGGCTCTACAGAGAGACTTGGATAGATTGGACCGATGGGCCAATGCTAATGGAATGTGCTTCAACAAGGCCAAGTGCCGGGTCCTGCACTTGGGCCACAACAACCCCATGCACCACTACAGGCCTGGGGAAGTGTGGCTGGAGAGCTGCCTGGCAGAAAAGGACCTGGGGGTTCTAATTGACAAGCGGCTGAATATGAGCCAGCAGTGGCCAAGAAAGCCAATGGCATCCTGGCTTGTATTGGAAATAGTGTGACCAGCAGAAGTAGGGAGGTGATTGTCCCCCTGTACTCAGCACTGGTGAGGCCACACCTTGAGTACTGTGTCCAGTTCTGGGCACCTCCATATGAGAGAGATATGGAGGTGCTGGAGCGAGTGCAGAGGAGGGCAACGAAGCTGGTGAAGGGCCTGGAGAATAAATCTTATGAGGAGCGATTGAAGGAGCTGGGACTGTTTAGTTTGAGGGAGAGGAGGCTGAGGGGAGACCTCATCACTCTCTACAACTACTTGAAAGGACATTGTAGACAGGTTGGTGCTGGTCTCTTCTCACAGGTAATTAGTGATAGAACAAGAGGGAATGGGTTAAAGCTGCAGCAGGGTAGGTTTAGGCTGGACATTAGGAAAAAAATCTTCACAGCAAGAGTGGTCAGACACTGGAATAGGCTGCCCAGGGAGGTGGTGGATTCACCATCCCTGAATGTGTTTAAGACTCGTTTAGATGTGGTGTTAAGGGATATGGTGTAAGGGAGAACTTTGTGGAGTGGGATTGATGGTTGGACTTGATGATCCCAAGGGTCTTTTCCAACCTAAATGATTCTATGATTCTATGATTCTAAATGTCCTAAAATCTTGTAGCATTATTTTAATCCTGTCTTGTGAATGCTGTAACTCTGGTGTAACTATTTAGAAAATAAAGTATTCTGAATATGAAAGAATAAGAGAAAAATAAAATTAAAAAAAAAAT
This sequence comes from Alca torda, assembly GCA_008658365.1. Classification (NCBI taxonomy): domain Eukaryota; kingdom Metazoa; phylum Chordata; class Aves; order Charadriiformes; family Alcidae; genus Alca; species Alca torda. The sequence continues at coordinate 163,742,812 of CM018076.1, read as the reverse complement.
CAAGTCACAACATTTTTAATTGCTCAAATATATGAATTTTTCAGAAATTAAAAACAGTAATAACTTTTTGATCACTATAATCAACCGACACAACCTTTTGCAAGTAAGCAATATATGTTTTAAGTAAAGATTTTCCTATAGTTGGAATATTTGGGAGGTATATTTGACTCCACTAAAGTCGTGATCTGAAGGTACATTAATGAAACCTTATTAAATTTCTTCTCATGGTATTCTCATGTAAATTTATTTGCTCTTATAGGTAGTAAGCTTAAATCACTACCAGAAGGAATTTACTTGTGGATGAATTGAACAAAATCTAATCTCTGTTTAATTTTCAACTGATACATTTTCGAAGTAATGTAACAAGGTTTAACTTATCTTTTAAAAAGAAACATTTTATTTGTTTTATTTCCTAACAGTCACAGCTGTAACAGGACTAAAAAAAAAAAAAAAAAATTGTGATATTTTTTACTGTTTTATAATGTTATACTCTAATATGTTTACAATCTGACTACTTTTGTATATATTATTCATTTATAAGGAAAACTACTGTTCACCTGAGATCACTCTGTTCATAATCAAATCATTCAAGATATAAGTGTAACATTGCTTTGGAGTACTTATGTGACGTCATTGAAGGTTTGATTTTTATTTATTTTTTTTATCAGATAGAATTCAAATTGCCTTCATGCATAAATTACTGCAATTACATTTGAATCATCAGAATATTTAGAAATTCTGAGACTTTTCTAAATATTCTCTACCACATTACTACATTTTTCTGTTAATGAAGTTAAATCAGCTTTTAAAAAAACTATCTAGTAACAGATTACTAGTTCTACTGTTAAAGTTTTACTGCTAAAACATATTTGCATGCTTTTAATAGCTTAACTATTATTATAATTGTGAGCTGAATGACAGAAATATTTAGAAAAAACTTCATTCTAAACCATAGCTTGCTTAAACTTGTAAGGATGCTGGAACTTCTTTAACCAGCTACTATCTTCCTTTATATTGTATCACTACAGTGATGCTCACGCCTTTCCTCAATACCAGCAAATTTTGAAGTTAATCCTAATAAACTTTGAAAATTAATTAATTGGACTGACTTAACCCCTTTATGGACCTTTTTTTCCTATTAAGTGGCCTTAATATGATTTAGCTTAATTAATTTTCAAAATAGATTAAATTAATTCATATTAAGTTTATTCTGAAACTAAATGAGAATACCCACATAAAGATCTTATGTAGTTTAATTACTCTATATCTTTATCATAGTTTCTATGTAGACAGGATCTTACTTTCAAGGTCACTTTTTAGCTGTTAGTGGTGATGTTGGTTTGTTTTTTTTTTTACTTTTTAAGTATGACAAGTTGACACACATTCATCTGTAAAAGTGGTGAAGATCACTGAGATTTTAAAGGTAAAAAGCTAGCAGGAAATTGTATAATCATGTAAAGTTTGTCCTTGGTGTCATTGTCCACTGCTCATTATGAACATATCTACTAGTGTTGAGCTGCAGAAAGGAAGCTCCTGAATTACAGAAATGTAATCATAGAATCATAGAATCATAGAATCATAGGGTTGGAAGGGACCTCTGGAGATCATCTAGTCCAACCCCCCTGCCACAGCAAGGTCACCTAAAGCAGGTTACACAGGAACACGTCCAGGCGGGTTTTGAATGTCTCCAGAGTTGGAGACTCCACTACCTCTCTGGGCAGCCTGTTCCAGTGCTCTGCCAACCTCAGGGTAAAGAAGTTCCTCCTCATGTTTAGGTGGAACTTCCTATGCTCAAGTTTGTGCCCATTGCCTCTTGTCCTGTCCCCGGGCACCACTGAAAAGAGCCTGGCCCCATCCTCCTGACACCCACCTTTTAAGTATTTATAAGTGTTGATAAGGTCACCCCTCAGACGTCTTTTTTCCAGACTGAAGAGACCCAAATCCCTCAGCCTTTCCTCATAAGAGAGGTGTTCCAGTCCCCTAATCATCTTTGTAGCCCTCTGCTGCACCCTTTCCAGCAGTTCCCTGTCCCTCTTGAACGTGGGAGCCCAGAACTGGACACAGTACTCCAGGTGCGGCCTCACGAAGGCAGAGTAGAGGGGGAGGATGACCTCCCTTGACCTGCTGGCCACACTCTTCTTGATGCACCCCAGGATGCCATTGGCCTTCTTGGCCACAAGGGCACATTGCTGACTCATGGTCATCCTGTTGTCCACCAGGACTCCCAGGTCTCTTTCCACAGAGCTGCTCTCCAGCAGGTCAGCCCCCAACCTGTACTGGTGCATGGGGTTGTTCCTCCCCAGGTGCAGCACCCTGCACTTGCCCTTGTTGAATTTCATAAGGTTTCTCTCTGCCCAGATCTCCAACCTGTCCAGGTCTCTCTGCATGGTGGCACAGCCTTCCGGTGTGTCAGCCACCCCACCCAGCTTGGTGTCATCAGCAAACTTGCTGAGGGTGCACTCTATCCCCTCATCCAGGTCATTGATGAATATATTGAAGAGGACTGGACCCAGTACTGACCCCTGGGGAACACCACTCATCACTGGTCTCCAACTAGACTCTGTGCCCCTAATCACAACCCTCTGAGCTCTATCTTTCAACCAGTTTTCTATCCACCTTACTGTCCATTCATCTAACCCACACTTCCTAAGCTTTCCTATGAGGATGCTGTGGGAGACCGTGTCAAACGCCTTGCTTAAGTCAAGGTAGACCACATCTACCGACCTCCCCTTGTCTATCCATCTAGTCATGCCATCAAATTTTAAATATTTTTAATATTAATCTCATTTAGAATTTAGGATATTGTTAGTGGAGTCTGAGAACAATTTTAATATGCAAATTACATACAAAGCTACAGTAATATTTAATGAATCATGAAGATGATACTTTCTTTAAGCTTTTTGGCAGTTACAAAATGGCTCTTAAAGTGGCTCTTCCTTTCTGAGAGGAAGGCTTCCTAGTTGTCCTTCTTGAAATTCAAGACATTCCAGTCAGCTCATTTGTCCAGCCTGCCGAGGTCCCTCTGAACAGCAGCCCCGCCCTCCAGTGTAGTGACTGGTCCCCCCAACAGTATTCAACATAAATCTAGTTCAGCTTCTTGTGTTTTTCTTACAAAATGGCTCTTTAATAATTTTCAGTGTGAAATGATAACCATTTTTCATACATTTTGTTCTAGAATTTTGGGGATATGCTCATTTATTTAGAGGAGACCTTTCTGGTCTGAGTATTGACCTACCTTACATTTATATGCCTATATAAATGTAAATCAGAGTATGTAAATTTATACTTGTATAGAAGGTATACAGCTTTTCAACATCACAGTAGAACTGTTATGTGTTCCCGTTATGTGGTCATTCTCTGTAAATAATAGTACCAACAGTCAGAACTTTCACATACAGAAATATTTCTGCTGGCCATTGTAAAACCTTCTGGATGAATGTTCATGAATTTCTTTTCAATTTGTTGAATGCTCTTTACTGGTAGATTTCCCATATAACATTGAATCAAGCTGTATATCTGAGGATTTGTTGAGTACTTTTCAAAAATGGTATGATGTAACATTCTAAAATATATTCAGTATATTATGCAAAGATAATAAAACTGCAAGATGAAAAGGAACAGAGATAATATAACTCCTTTTTTACTAAAGAATGGAGACACGGTGCCAGAAACCTTCAGTATCATATTTACAAATTTGAACTGAACATAGAAATGCAGAAATGTGCCAATTATGCAAGTGTAGTGTATTTTCCGCGTATTTTTTGTTACACAAGGATTTGACAGGACAGAAATGACATCTGAATACTAATCCTAAAGTATAGTTAGCTTATTTCCACAAATTTCAGAATAATCCTGAGGCTAATCACATTGAAAACAGCAAAGCACATGCTAAAATAAAACATGTGTTTCAGACTGATGCTGAACCAAGTGTGATATCAGGATGGTAGCAAGCACTGTATGTAGGAGATTTGCAATGAGGCTTGCAGAAAAGTGAGTCTGTGGAAATCAGGGAGTCACTCAGGCTGGAAGGGACCTTAGGAGCTCAGCTGGTATGAAAACATCTAGGGATGAACTAAGGATAGTAAAGTATATGGTTAAAGTAACAGCCTTTAGGCATCAGTAATACACAAACAGAAGGAGAAGGACTTATAAGACTTTAGTCTGTAAGGCATGGAAGACTCTAAAAAGTATTCTTGACTATATACAATTCCAAAATGAAGTTTGAAAGAATTGTAGGGAGATCATTCTCCACAGAGTATAGTAGCTATGTACCTGTATAATATTTTACAGAAAGAAAATGAAGGCAAACCGGATGGGTGGGAGGCAGGGGCAGGAAGAAAAAAAAAAAGTCACTCTTCAGTCTCCTGAAATTCAGTTTATTAATATGGATTATTATTAAATTTCATGGGTTAAGATATTGTACATATGATATACTGAATGAATTTCATAGAAGTTCTGGTGTTGTAAGTTGTTTGTCATTATGCATTACATACTAGATATCATCCAAACGTGACATTTAAAATTATAAATTATTTCAGTAATGTGGCTTTTATTTTTGCTTTTTTTAAAATTATTATTTTTGGGGGGGAGAGGAGTAGAAAAAAATGAGTATAAGTCAAATTATTATATGGCACAAAAACATAAATATTTTGAAATATGTGTGAATATCTTACCTATTTTACTATGACAAGTTATTGAATGCTTCTTCAAATATCCAACAAATGTTATTTTTTCTATTCTTTTACAGTTCGAAGACTATGACATTAATTTCAGAGAGTGCAGTTAGTCAGAAGAGACCTAGCTGAAAACTAAAATTACCGAAAAGAAAATTGGTGCTGTTCTACCTCAAAGCCAGACAGAAACAAGGACAATTACTAGATCCAACAGTTGCTTCCCTCCCCACCCCCCCAGTTATTGTTAGCTATAAGAAGATGCTGTTTGTGCATATTTCTCTTAAAGGCTGCCTCAGAAATAAGCACAATTCCAGAACATGAAATATTCAGAGGTATGGTAAAAACAAAATGAAAAGCAAATAAAACAATCCAGAGCACTTGCACCTAAGCTCTATCTACAGAAGTAGCTGGAAAACTGTATATAGTTATATATATATATACACACACATACACGTATTTTGAGAAAAAACTGAAAAAGTTAAGACCTTGGGAGTCTATCTAGTCCATCTCCCTGAACCATGATAGAATCAGCTATCCATAATCCATTTCTATCATTTTTTGTTAATCTGTTTTTCAAAGTCTCCACTAAAGGAGAGCCTGCTGTTTCCTTTGGCAATCTATTCCACGCATGCATTTGAGAGCTGTTTCCTAGTATCTAACCAAAATCTCTGTTACGTCAGGTCAAGCCATAGCAGTTCTTATGTTTGCTCTGGGTACAGGATATTTCTACGCATAATAGAAATATTCCAGCCACATTATTCTAAATATTACTAGAGAGATTTTGACCTTTAAATAAAAAGAATGGAATTATAAATTTATTCTAAAGTAGTGGATACTCTGAAGAGATTTATTTTACCCTGTTGTGAGACAGTTTAAAAAAAATAATAAAAAAGGAAGCACAAGGGGGTTTATTCTCTACTGCTGTGCACATTGTATAGTCATTTGTATTACTGCTAAGTATATGTAAATGGTTTACTTTGCAAATCAATAAATAAATAACAAAAGTGAAAGTCAGCAGAGAATCAGGGTCAGAATATAGCTCTAGGACTTGCAACTCTGAGTTTTCCTAACCAAATTCAACTTTGTGTATCATAAGCTGTTAAGTTAGTGACTAAAATAGGGTTACTGAACTTAATGGAATTAATGTAGAACTACAGAAGTATGCTACATCTGTAGTTTGAAGTCCCCTTTCACTCATAACAAAGCAGGCTGAACATACCAGTTACTTTTCTTCATCAGAAAACTCCTAAAATTGTACTTGTACTTAGAACGGGTTTAGTGACAGATCCACATAGTTACTAGCTATGACTGGTTTTGCCTCACCTTGGAAAGCTCAGTGAACATGCTGTGCACAAGCAGTTTTACAAACAAAACATTGTAGATATTTGGATGTTTGTGCGGTTTTGACTTTGCTCAAAATTTTCCTTTACTATAACAACACTGAAGTTCAGAAATCTCATCTCACAAGTATACCAGTACAGTTCAGTGTTTTCTTTATGTCGAGCTGCTTCACGCATTAACCTAATTTTTTCTAAACATTACAAACTATTCCAAACTTTGCAAGCCTTCATACTGTATTGAGCAAGCATTGTTCAACTAAGTTCTATGGAAATTGGTTTCACTTTAACTAATACTGTGTCTTTTTGGTTAAATCAGACCCACCCTGTCCTCCATGCATGTATCTGGGGTCTACAGCATGGGCACAATGTACTTTCTTTCATCAGTTGTGATGCCAGGCTTGGTGCTGGTGTGTGTACTACTCTTGTTTGCCACTGTCTGTGGTTGTATAGGGCAAATAAAATAACTCAAGAAGATTTAACTTGGGTGAACCTGTGTAATGTCTTGATAGTGACAGACTACGCTGCTGCCAATAGAAGAATTGTTCCTGTATTTATCAGCGGCACAGGTTGCAAGTCCCAATCGTTTTACTAGTAGCTAGATATCCAACTACCTTTGAAAATCCAGGTCTCTCACTTACTGTTGAAATAAGCATTACACTTGGTAGCATACATTTGCAAGACTGCAATCTCAGTCTTACAGAACTTTTCAAATGTGTTCATACTTAGCTAGGAGTAAGAAGTCCTTGGAAGAAATTCTTGCCATGATGAAGTCAGAATTGTGTCATTGACTTCAAAAAGATTTGGAATTTTGTCTTCTGTTTAGAAATTATTTAATTAAGTTTCACATAAAAAAAAAAAAAACAACTTAAAATCGCCTTTCTGAAAAACTCTTATTTTACCTCAAGAATTACAAATCTTGTAGAGCATCATCATCAACAGTAAATGTTACAAGACTTTTTAGGTAGTAAATTTCAACAATTAAAAAAAAAATAGGAAATGATACATTAAAGCAGCCCACTGTAAGATAGTCTTCAATAATGTGATCATATACCTCCTTCTTTCAAGGAAAGTAAAAATATTTTATGTTGATTTCTATTTTCCATATTTATGATGTTGATAAACTATAACATATAATGCAAGCTGTTCATCATAGAAATATTCATTACTGCAAAATTATCACTGCAGTAGTTTTACTACTGTATTTGACAGCTTTACAAAGAGCATTGTATGCTCAAAATTATTCTTTAAACAATAATAAACAATATTCTGCATTTTCCCATTTGCAGTTGCTGAGCCACAGTAAAAGGAAAGGAAAACAAAAAATTGTGGGAGATACAAAGGACATACATTTTTAAAGTACTACACATTTTTACAGTGACTGATATTTCAAAGGATATTGTCAAACTGTGCTAGTCTTACGATGCTTCTTGTTGAGCACACAGAAAACAAGGAGCAAAGATTAATGAATATCTGTGATTTAATGGGTTGCCAATATAAGACATCTGTAGAACAAATAGATACAATCATGTTCCCTAGGAAAGATTCCAGCTTAACCACAAGACCTTTTGTCTTCAAGATACCCTCATCAGATGCTCCATTTTCTAATTTCTTAGCCAGGGAGGATACAGGAGAGTAATCCTGAACAACATTTGCTGCCACCATTTATAGCGTTCAGACTTCTAATTCTGCTCTTTTCCTCTTCCTTGGTTGTTTTTTGTCTTTCTCTCCCCAGATCCCTAATTTCTTCCAATATCCTGCAGTCTAGCACGGAGAGTCTTTAATTGAGAACACCAATGCTCAACCATAACAAGTTGATCCAGCAAGTGTCCAATCTGATTAATATTTCCATATGAAAATTTCCATATTTCTTTAATGGGCACAGAACAAGGAGTGTTCTATCGATAAAAATTAGGTATGTTAGTATAAAGAAAATATCTGAATTAGAGAATTGACCTTAATTTAGGAGCATCTTCTCTTTGTCAACTTGTGCATAGTTTTAGGACACAAGAATTTTAGGAAGGAGAATCTTTATAGTTTAAATGCTAAGATAAAATTGTCTGTGCTTTACTGAAAATTGTGAATCTTTCCATGGAGATGTATGAAGCCTGATTCACACTTTGAAATATTGACAGTGTATTTAATTTTTAATTTATGACACATTGTGTTTTGGGATGAAATGTTGCTGGACATGGTAGATGGAATTACAACCTAACTATGTAAAATTTATATTTTTTTTTTTTTTAGAAGTACTTTAAATAAATTTGCCTGCTTATTTGTTGATTCATGCTTGCTTAACACA